>JAWDJE010000006.1:37237500-37740000 GCA_035047345.1 Bradypodion ventrale
CAGAAGAATTGACGCCTTTGAGATGTGGTGTTGGAGGAAAGTTTTGAGAGTCCCCTGGACAGCGAAGAGAACAAATAGGTCAATCTTAGAAGAAATCGACCCTGACTGCTCATTGGAAGGTCAAATAGTAAAGCTGAAGCTGAAGTACTTTGGATATCAAATGAGAAGGGAGGATTCACTTGAGAAGGCCTTGATGCTGGGAAAGGTGGAGGGCAAAAGAAGGAGGAGAGGGCCAAAGATGAGATGGCTAGATGGTATTGTAGACGCAGTGGGCACAGCTGGGCAGGCTGAGGAAGATGGTGGAGGACAGAGGCGCCTGGAGGACAATGGTCCATAGGGTCGCAAAGGGTCGGAATTGACTGTGCGACTGAACAACAACAACAACAATAACAACAAACCACCAATAGGAAGGAGTGAAAAAAGGGCCCAATACAGGAAAAAGTTCTCTACGACTGTGAAGGTCTTTGTATCATATCTGTCAAGTATCCCAGATTGGCCGGGATTTCCCATATTTCGGTGCCGATTTTTGTCCTTTCCCGCCCGGAGCTACCGCTATCCCGGATCTTGGCAGCGGGGGAAAGGAGTTACTGCACACCCCCTCTGCGCAGATCCTTTCTACACATGCATAGAACTTTATGCATGTGTAAAAGGGTTCTGTGCAGAAGGGGATGCGTAGAACCCTTCTACGCATGCGTAGAACCGACCAGAGCAGAACAGTTTTGCGCAGGTCCGTTGTATGCATGCGTAAAAGCCTTCTACGCATGTGTAGAATGGAGTTGCGCAGAAAAGTTCTGCGCATGTCCGTTGTACACATGCGTAAACGGCTTTTACGCATGCGTAAAATGGACCTGCGCAGAACCGTTCTGCTCAGGTCCTGTATTGTCCGGAGCCGCGCTTGACAGGTATGCTTTGTATATGTGTTACACTTGTTTCCTTTACCAATATGCCCCTGGCCAACATCTTTGACATTCCTGAGGCCCAGTGCTTAGTCTCAGGGTCTGGCTCTGGTGCAACCCTTCCGCAGTGTGAGGCAAATCTGTCCTTGTAAACTGCACCGCTCTGTCAATCCGCTCTGGTTTGAGGCTAAGCTAGATACTTTTTGTTTCAGTTGAACACAATGGAACATAACACAGAGATGGAATATGTTACTTTTGAGGGACATAACTCCCAAAAATGTATGCCCAGGAGGATAAACTAGCTATGGTTCTTACAAATGCAGTCTGACAAAGTAACATTTCCCATCTTCAGACTTCCGTTACATCCATGTCAAGGTGTTCTTGATGTGATTAATGCACCTTGGATACAAGATGATACTTGTAAAGAATGTACGTCTTTGCTGTATCCCATGTAGCAAAACTCTAGATGTCGGAATCAAATGCCTTCTTTGAAGACATATTCCTATATAAGCTGCTGCCACCTGCTGATCCTTTCTAGCTAGCTAGCTAATATTTCTGTCACACAGCACTCCCCAACCTTTTTTCCCTCCTCCTCTTCCTCTTCCTTCTTCTTCCACCACACATGCCTTGTTTGATATGGAATCTATCCTCACATCAAAAAATTGTCTTGCTCACCAGATATCCATCACTCGTAAATAATTAGTTACATACTATCGTGTTGCTTCTGACTTATGGAAATCTGTTCCAAGATTTCTCAGGTGTACAGTACTCAGTTTTAGTTTCTCATTTCCATCTTTGGGGGAGGGACACTTCTGGAGGTTTGCAGCTTGCCCAAAGCTACACAGGCTGGCTCTCCTCCCAGCAATCACATTGTGGCGTCAAACTCCTGATCTCTGATTCTGCTGCCAGGTACCCAGCTCATGCTGCTTTGAAATCTTCACAGACTGGCCTCTGTTAATACTTGCCTTCCGAAAAACCCTCCCAAAACTTTAAAAAACTTACCTACAATATGGCCTCCTTGCAAGAGGACTTATAAAGGCAATCCAATTTGACTCTCTCCTGATGAGACCTTATTGCAGTGATGAAACTGTCAGATATGGCAGTGGCTCAAGTGGCTAGGACACTGACTGGGAGGCGGAAGGTCAGCAGTTCGATTCCCGAGTATTGTAGGATGGAATGAGCTCCCGTCTTTGTCCCAGCTCCTGCCAACCTAGCAGTTCGAAAGCAAGGAATTGCAAGTAGATAAATAGGGACCACTTCGGTGGGAAGGTAACAGCGTTCCGTGTGCTCCGGTGTCTAGTCATGCCTGCCACATGACCATGGAAATGTCTGCAGAAGCAGACAGCGCTGGCTCTTCGGCTTTGAAACAGAGATGAGCACTGAACCCTAGAGTTGGATACGACTAACTTTCAACCAAGGGAAACCTTTACCTTTACTTTCCCTTTGATTCATGTTTTACCAGTGACAACAACTATCTAACAATTTCCTGCCCAGATTGCTAAGAAAATAATGGACATTTATATGTTTTTGATATGTTAATTCATGTTTTAACTACTAGTAGGCTGCTCAGTGGTCTTGTTACCAGATGGGCAGGATGCAACCAAACAAACAAGGTAAAGGTAAAGGTCATCCTTGCTTGAAAGCCAGTCGTATCCAACTCTAGGGTTCAGTGCTCATCTCTGTTTATAGTCAAAGAGCCAGTGCTGTCTGCTTCTGCAGATGTTTTTATGGATTTTTTGGCAGGCATGAATAGATACCAGAGTGCATGGAACACTGTTTACCTTCCCACCGAAGTGGTGCCCACTTATCTATTTGCAATTCCTTGCTTTCGAACTGCTGGTTTGGCAGGAGCTGAGACTGAGATGGAAGCTCACTCTGTCATGCAGCACTCGGGTCTCGACCTGCCGACCATCAAGTTCAGAGTCTTAACCACTTGAGCTACTGCAGTCTCCAAACAAACAAACAAACAGACAGACAAACAAACAAGCAAATGGCAGACTTAGAAGAGCAACACAGCATGCTAAACCTTCAGTGCTCCTGTGATGCCTTCAAAATCCAGCAGTTATCTAGCTGAGAAACAGGGACTTGAAGCAGTGATGCACTGCAGCAGGTTCTGTCAGGTTTCTACAGAACCGGTAGTGGAAATTCCCCCAGGCCACTTGGTTGGCCATGCCCACCTCCATAGCCCATAAAACAGGATGTTTGGGCACGCCCACAGATTTGGCCAGCCCACAGAGTAGGGTAGTAAATTTTTTTGCAGTGAATCACTGATTTGAAGTAGTGCTATAGGATGAATCTTTGAGTAGTATGGCCTCCCACACAGCAGGATTATCTAAAATGTGTAACAAACACTTTAGCCCAACACCAATATTACTAAAGCAGTTTGCATCTTCTGTATGCCATTTCTGTTTTCCACTCTCACAACTGAGTATGCTGTGTGTATATACCTGAAGCCTAAATACTGTACATCTTATTTCTGAGGATTAAAACCCACGGATGTTTATGCTGAAACAAAGCTATTAATTTAAAAGGTACGACACACTTTTCCTGTTGTTTTTAAATATTTTTGCTATGCATTTAAAATTTTGTCATCTGTTCATTGACACCATGTTACAAACAAGAAGCCAATGGTTCAAGAAAATAGTCTTGTTGATCTCTCTTTCTCCACATGGAAAAGGAGATGTAGCTGCATCTTAACTTGTCTGTCCAGGTTATCCTGCTATGGTAATAGAGTAGACCGTACTGCCAGCAACCCAACCCTGAGTGTCAGGCGATGGTTAATTAATCTGACCACCCTGAGGACTAATGGCCTTGAGTGATGAAGCCCACAGGGAAGGGTGATGGTCCCCAAGTGGATTAAATCCCACTTGAATCCATCTTGATGGAGGGCAGAAGCTTCATCAATACTGGCCTGAGACCGATGAGGACTTTGTGTGCCAAAAGGGCTCAGGTCCAGAAAGTGACTCGCAGAACTGGATCAGTGGTATGCGTGTCATGCTGTGATGCAGAAAGCAAGGCCACTGCATTATGTTCTCATGACAATCTTCATGGCTGATCGCCATGATGATCACCAATATCTCGATTCGGACACGGAAGAAGATGCAGACTAAGAATGTATGAATGCTGAGGACTTTCCAGATCAGGCCTGATCCTTATGCTGCCTGGGCTGAGGGATCTCACCTGCCTCCCACCTCAGCACAGAAAAACAATAATTAAATGGTAAACAAGATCGTCTTTTAGCATACCTGGCTGCTGTTCTCTAATACAGTATGTCCTCTCTCTACTTAAAGAAGTTCCAGGCACTCTCTGACATTAACCACCAGAGGGTTGTATTGATCTACCTCAAAAAAGCATTAAGCCTTTTGTGCATTGCAATTTCAAACCACCCCCATGGCGGGTTCTGCATTAAGAATATGGGCTGAATTGACCAATTTCTTGGAGTTTGCAAAGTGAGGCAATTGTCTTGGCACACAGATTCTGGTTTCTAGTACAGACAACAAAGTGGGAGACAGATATGGTCTGTTAAAGCAACATGCGCTGGAAGGATTTGTTTGTTTTCTGTGCAGGCCCAAATGAATTTATCAAGAACATGGAGAACTTCCCACAGGGCTGACTCTCCATACTAACTCTCTAAGCCCTTTGGAATTCCACCCCAGCCACCAAAATATCTTTGGCCAAGTTAGTTTGATTTATGATGGGGAGAAGGGATCTTTGATCTTTAGGATGCTTTGAACGACAGCTCGCAGAATCCTTTCCCACTGCTGGAGCTTCTGAAGGCTGATCCTAAACATCTAATCAGCAAAAGGTTGGCCTCCTCAACTGTATGGCAAGATGCTTGTATGATTGCTTTATTGGTTGCCTGGCTTATGGGGAAGGGGTACAATGAAATTGGGAGATTCAGGGTAAACACCAATGTAATCTATCACAAGGGTAAGAGACATGTGGTCTTTCATAGCTGGATGACAACTCTCACCATCCTACACCACTGGATATGTTGGCTAGTGCTGGTGGGAGCTACAGGTCACCTTTGCTCAAAAGCCAGTCGTATCTGACTCTAGGGTTCAGTACTCATCTCTGTTGATAGCCAAAGAGCTAGTGCTCTCTGCATCTATAGACATTTCCATGGACATGTGGCAGGCTTGACTAAACACCAGAGTGCACAGAACGCCTTTTTTACCAAAATGGTACCTATTTATCTACTTACAATTTCTTGCTTTCGAACTGCTAGGTTGGCAGAAGCTGGGACAAAGGCGGGAGCTCACCCTGTCATGCAGTACTCAGGTCTCGAACTGCTGACCTGCCGACCTTCCAGTCATCAAATTCAGCGTCTTAACCATTAAGCTACCACAGTCCCAGGATGTCAACCTACCAAGTAGCTAAGGGATTAAAGCAGTGGTAGGCTCCAAAAATATTTGCCACCACACTGTGGGTGTGGTATGGTGGGTGTGGCCAGGGGGAAAGCCCTGTGTTGCACCCGAATTAGGACTACTTCATTTCAAAACTTGGGTGGGTGGGGCCAGCCAGAATTTCTGCTACCAGTTCTGGCGAAATGGTGCGAGCCTGCTGATGCCCACCACTGGATTAAAGGATCGCCTGTATCAGCCACATAACAAGCTTGAGAAGTCAATGTAGCCACCTATGTGGAGGCAAGTTGTGTTTTGATATAAAAAGAGAAGACTCAATTTTTCCATTCATCTTGTTAGCCATCCTTTATGCAAAAAGGCAAGATATATATTTCAAAATAAAATTTAAATACAGTATTTAAGTCAGGGCTGAGAAGCAGGTTCTCCTCCAGCTGCTATTGAACTACATTTGCCACCAGCCATAGCCACCATGGCCTGTGATATAGAATGGTAAGGATAGTGGTTCATAAACACCCGAAAGGCAGTTTCTGATTCTTCATGCCTTACAATGCAATTCTATGCATATCTCTTTAGATGCAAGTCCCATTAAGTTCACTGATACTCCCAGCAAAGGAGTGTACAATATAAAATGATAGAAACAACAGAGGACTGATGTCATTCCCATTAGACTGCTTTATAAACAGATATTTCATTGCCATGCATTGGTTGCTATTAGAGGGAGGAGTCCTATATGTTGCTGTCTATCCAGGATACGGGACTGCAGTGGCTCAAATGGCTAAGATGCTGACTGGAAGGCAGGAAGTCAGCAGTTCGATTCCCGAGTGCTGCAGGATGGGATGAGCTCCAGTCTTGGTCCCAGCTCCTGCCAACCTAGCAGTTCGAAAGCAAGAAATTGCATGTAGATAAATAGGGACCACTTCAGTGGGAAGATAAACAGCATTTTGTGTGCTCCGGTGTCTAGTCATGCCTGCCACATGACCATGGAAACGTCTGCAGAATCATACAGAGATGAGCACTGAACCCTAGAGTCAGATACAACTGGCTTTCAAGCAAGGGAATCCTTTACCTTTATCCAGGATACAGTCTGGAAGCAGGAACACACAGTCAAGATAGAAGCAAACAGCAGGAGAAACTGCAGGATAGACAATCACACGTGCAAAAACAATTCAAAAAACGTGACTGTGATCAATTCAAAATAAATAACCCCCATCAGATGGGTGATTTAAAAACTCACTTTCTAGAAGTAAAATGCTGTATATTTAGCTGTATATTTTGTAGTTCCCTTTAAATCAATTTCATGGATGGCAAACCCAACCCAAAAACAGGAGTTATTACAATGCGTATAGATGAGCTCCAAGACACCACCACCCCTTGCCAGTTGGGTCACTTGGGCCCTGCTGCCAGCACTTCGAAACAGTTGAAGGGGAAATGCAAACGCGGCACCCAGCGATCCGTCAGGAGAGGCGCTTTCCCTGCTGGTTCGCTGGCTGCCTCCTTTGTATTACCCCCTCCGCTGTTTCAAGAGCTAACACGAAACAGCAGAGGGGGTAATACAAAGGCAGCAGCCAGCGATCCACCAGGGAGAGCACCTCCCCTGACGAATCGCTGGCTGCCGCCTTTGCATTTCCCCCTCAGATGGCGCGGAAGGGGTGGCAGGCAGACTGTTCCCTCAGCCCGGGCTCTGTCTGTCTCGGTAAGGCAGGGCCCTGGGCTGAGCTGTTTTGGGCGTGTGTTGGCCTTTTTTTTAACACGCGCGCCGGCTGTCCCGCCTCCTCCGCACTCATGTCTTCCTGCCTGATTGGCTGAGGGGTGGCGCGGCAGTGAGGACGCTGGGAAGCGTAGGTTATTTTGTTCAGGTTCATGGGCCGTTGGCCCCACTCTCAGCTTCCGGACCTTTGTGGGAGTGATCTTTGGGAGGTAAGGTAAGTGTACATGGCGCATTACGGGATTGGCTGGACGTGTGCGGACACGTATTCCGGACACGCACGGCCACATCCCATTCTTATAGGTAAAGATTACATAATGTGGCAAAATGAGGAATCTAAATATAGGTTTTATTGGCAACAATAAAATGCATAATCAATTTTCTTCCATCTTTAACTTGGAACTCCACAGTGCATAACCCTATTGAACCAAAGGAGAGCATTTGTTCCCATGACGGGTGACAACTTAGGTCATGTTTGAAGTGGTAGAGGTGTTAGTCTGTGCAAACATATCTGAGAGTAAATAAAACAGAACAGCAAAAAAAGACAAAAAATGTTGTGGCACCTTAAAGATTAACTCCTGTATTTAACTGTGAGCTTTCGTGGACCAAGTCCACTTCATCAAACTTTGATCCATGAAAGCTCACAGTTAAATACAGGAGTTAGTCTTTAAGGTGCCACAACATTTTATTTTATTTTATTGCTGTTCTGTTTTATTTGCTCTCAGATAAACTTAGGTCATATAGATCTAAAACAAAAATCTGAAACATCAGATTGCCATGCAGCAGAAGGAACCAGCATACACTCCAGATGTGGTTCCCCTAATTTCCATTATTATCCATACCCAGTCCATAATAATAGTGAAATTATTGACATCAAAAAGCCAACAAATTTTAACTTGTTTTTAAACTTCTTAATAAGAACATATAAAATGTCTGAAAGAAAAAAAGGATTGTCTGCAACAGGGGAAAAAAATTAAAACTCCATAGTTTTATTAGGCCAATGAAAGGTCACAACAAATGTGCAAGCTTTCGAAATCTCCATCACATCTGTTTATCAGGAAAGATGTGATAAAAAGCAGGTGGACTAGGAAAGAGTGAGACGGAATGTAGCATTCTCCCCTCCTTTTTTCATATTGAATAGGATGTTGCATTTCCCCCTTTTATTTGAAATCTCATTTTAAAGTTGTCTACTAATCTAGAAGTAATAAGCAAGGATTTTGTGTTTTTATAACCATACAGCAAGCAGAATTCAAAATACTGTACACAGTGACTGAGGAAATTTCCACTGGTGAGATCTACTTGCTGTTCATGGCATGCAAAGCAACTGACCCCACCACCCCCTTTTAAAAGTGGCAAATCTAAATATTCTATTTAAAAAAATATTTCTGAAAGATGTTTACATAACCATCAAGGGATATCATAAATCATCTTGCCAGTTTAAGACAGGGCTGGCCCCTCCTCTCTTGTGCAGTTATTACTTGTTTGTAACGGTGAACACCAACCAGATGTCTTCTTTCTACATTGCAGCTGCATATTTTCATATTGCTTGGAAAGTGTGATTGCGTAGGATATATTCATATACTGCATAGCCAGTGCTGTCTGGGGAATTCTGGGAGTTGTAATCCAAGAAAAGCAAATTTTCCAAGTTCTGGTCTTTAGTAGTTAAAATAGAAAGAGGAATAGAATTACACAGTGGAGCGGAAGAATATTCACAGCTATCAAGCAGAAAATGCTGATATAATGCCATTTGTTCTGTGTACAGTACTTTGCTTTTAGTTTTCACTCCATTGCTAGCAGTGCTCCAGTAATTCTAGCAACTTTCCTTCAATTGCACATCAACTTTACAAACGATGAGGGGATGATAGGATGTGTAGGCCAGTAAAATCTGGACAGCTTGTTCCGTCTTCTTTGTACATCAGCATTCCCAAATTTGTATCTTCTACACGTGTTGGACTACAATTCCCATCATACCTGTCACTCAGATTTCCTACTCATTTCAATCCTGGCAATAGAACATAGTTGCTCCCTGGTAAGCAAACAGTTCAGAAAGATAAAGCTATCTATCAGAGAAGGGGAGCATAAAAATGCATTCAACCAATCAGTTGCCTCAAAATGGTAGATCCTTTTGTACATTTGCAGTTCGACTACAAGAGCAACAGGTTGGGTCGCCCTTGCTCGAAAGCCAGTCATAGCCAACTATAGGATTCGGTGCACATCTCTGTTTACAGCTAAAGAGTCAGCGCTGCCTCCGTCTGCAGATGCTTCTGTGATCATGTGGCAGGCATGACTAGACACGGAATGCTGTTAAAACTGCTGTATTGCAGCCAAAACCTTGCAAGTTCAATCCTGGAGAGGAATCAAGGTTGACCCAACTTTTCATCCTTCCAAGGTCAGTAAAACAATTACCGAGCGTGTTGGGGGGGAAATGCTAATTACAGTAGAACCTCAGATAAAGTCCAAACTCCGTTCCACAAGTTTGGACTTTATCCGATTTCGAACTTTATCCGAATCAAATGGGCGATGCATCGGATAACGTCCAACAAAATGGACTTTATCCGAAGTTTCTATACAAAATACCTCAGATAATGTCCATTTTTAAGCGGTTTTGGACTTTATGCGATGCATGAAAACTGCGACTTTATTCGAATCGGACTTTATCCAAATCAGACTTTATCCGAGGTACCACTGTACCTTGTGAACCGCCCAGAGAGCGCACTAAGTGCTGTGGGACAGTATACAGTGGACCCCCGCTTTAAGGAAGGTCCGCCTACAGGAAAACCCGCTTCACAGAAAGAAATCCAAAGGGAAAAAAATCACGATAAAATAGCTTTACAGAATGGGTTTTCCCCCATGGTTTTCAATGCATTCGTATGGGAAACTGCTTTAAGGAAAAGATCGCTATAAGGAAACCCCTATGGAACAGATTAATCCTTAAAAGGGGGTCCACTGTATAAGTATGATTGTTATTGTTATAATGGAACAGAGGGAAACCAGGAATGGGTTTGGGAGTGAAAGAACCTTGAGTAATGTTGTGAGATTGAAGACACTTTCTGAACAGCAGGGGTGACCAAACTATGGCCTGTGGGTCAAATCTGGCCCACACTGCCTAATAATCTGGCCCAAACTGCCCACACTGCTCCCAGAAGTGGAAGTAAAATGTACCCTCGCATGCACAAAATACTGCCATAAAGTACCCACAGCTGTCATAAACACATTTACAACAGCCACGGGTGCATTTACGGCAGTGTTTTGCGCATGCATGGGCACATTTTAGTTCTGCTTCCACCACATGACCGGCCTGCTCAACCATGTGACCAGCCTGCGGCCCAAAAAGTTTGGCACCCCTGATTTAGGGGATTTAGCTGAAGTAAGTTGAAAGTAAAGGCCACCCTTTCTCGAAAGCCAATAATATCTGACTCTAGGGGTTGGTGCTCATCTCTTTTTACAGCTAAAGAGTCAGCGCTGCCTCCATCTACAGATGCTTCTGTGATCATGTGGCAGGCATGACTAGATGCCAAA
The DNA here is from genome assembly GCA_035047345.1 of Bradypodion ventrale. Lineage (NCBI taxonomy): Eukaryota > Metazoa > Chordata > Lepidosauria > Squamata > Chamaeleonidae > Bradypodion > Bradypodion ventrale. The sequence continues at coordinate 37,247,985 of JAWDJE010000006.1, forward strand.
GTGCATTGAACGCTGTTATCTTTCCCACCAAAGCAGTACCTGTTTATCTACTTACAAATTCTTGGCAGGAGCTGGGACAGAGATGGTAGGTCACTCCGTCAGGTCTCGAACTGCTGACCTTCCAATCTTCAAGCTCAGCATCTGAACCACTATTTAGGGGTTTTAGCCAAAAAAAAGAGGTAAATTTTGAAAACCTAAATTCTGTCTATCCCTGTTTTAAGTAAGCCAGGCACCACCAAAGAAATACATAATCTGTGGTTAAGAGGTCTTGCTGGTTCACACACACATACAAATATTGTATCCCCGTATTTCCCATCTTCTGTCTGGAAACAACTCTGTCTCACACAGCCCACAGCAGCCTTGGCTTTCCCAATATTCTTTCTGAGTGAAAGAGAGCAGACGAAGAGGTATCGTGCCCTAGGTCAGGATGACCTCCCTCCGTGCAACCAACTGGCCGGTCACTGTCTACGTATGCTTTGGTAGGGTTGCACCACCCTCACATTGCCTTCCATGGTTCCCTTTCAGGCTTTTAAATAGCCCTGTTTGTGCAGTGTTTAAACTGCTGTACCGCAGCCAGAAGGTTGTGAGTTCGATCCTGACTAGGTATCAAAGTTGACTCAGCCTTCCATCCTTTTCCATCCTTCCGAGGTCAGTAAAACCAGTGCCCAGCATGTTGGGGGCAAAAATGCTAAATGAACTTGTGAACCACCCAGAGAGTACACTAAGCGCTATGGGGTGGTATATACAGTATGTCTAATTGCTACTACTATTGCTTTTGTTTTCCGGTGGGGTCTCTTTCTGTGCGGCTACAGGGACTGCGGTGGCTTAGTGGTTAAGATGCTGAACTTGATGAATGGAAGTTCGGCAGGACAGCAGTTCAAGACCTGAGTACTGCACAACAGAGTGAGCTCCTGTCTTTTCCCCAGCTCCTGCCAACCTAGCAGTTCGAAAGCAAGACATTGCAAGTAGATAAATAGGTACCGCTTCAGCGGTGAAATAGTGAAGATGAAGCTTTTTCTTTTGCCCTCAACCTTTCCCAGCATCAAGGCCTTCTCAAGCGAGTCCTCTCTTCTAAATTGATGTCCAAAGTACTTTAGCTTCATCTTCGCTATTTGACCTTCTGAAGAGCAGTTAACCTATTTGGCAAAGCAGGTGTGGGGCACCAGCGATGTGGTGACACCTGCCTGCTGGCTGATTTAGTAAGAACACTCTCTCCCTCTTTTAATCTGTAGGGGTCGGAGTAATTTTTGTACTTTGTAATTAAAGTACAGTGGTACCTCGCTTAAAGAGCATAATGCATTCCACAGGATTGCTCTTTAAGCGATAGTTTGCTCTTTAAGTGAAACACCACTGTAAGTGACCAATTGTGATTTCTGGTGGGGGGGATTACAAACCCCGATTTAATTGTTAAGTGAGTTTTTGGTTGGTTTTAGTTGTTAAGCGAGGCGACCATTCAGAGAAAATTCTGCTCTTTAAGCAAGTTAATCTCTAACATACCTGTCAAGCGCTGCTCCAGAAAATACGGGAACTGCTCCGGCCCGGGTGTGCATTCACAGGAAAAACTCCATTGTGAATGCGCAGAACCCCTTTGAGCATGCGCAGAGCATGTTTGCGCATGTGCAGATGGGTTCTGCGCGCATGCGCAGTAACCCCTTTCCCCACTGTTCTAAATGTGGGTTGCCCGCGGGAATAATTGGTATTTAAACCTCTCCTCAGGGGTTCGCTCGGTGTCAACAGATCCGGGGACCAACCGGGCTCTGCTGGAAAGGAAATTGGGAAGATAAAGCGGGCTAGTTAGAGATAAATCATAACCTAGGCTAAGGGCAAATAGAGTAGGGCAAACAAGACAAGGCAGACAGAGGACAAGTTAGATACCCCAAGTCAATACACATAGACCCCGAGATTAGGGCAGGAACAATGGGTTTCGCCAGTCCAAGGCAATTAATTGCGGGCTGTCCATTAACCACAGGGCAGCTTCCAAGAGCTGACATTGTAGCTGACCACCGGAAAATGCCACGTATGCAAGCCTTCTGTATAGGGGCGGCACAAGTGCCCTAGGTATGTGTCACAACCCCAAGGCAGGGTAATAAATAGTACCCCCGACTCTGGTCGGGGCTGAACTTCACCGCACGGCTGCCTCCACGTGTCTTCCTTCCAGCCAACCATTCCAACACTAAATACGGGACGGCACCAAGAAAGGGGAGGAATGCATACCAAAATACGGGATTTGTTTTTCTTTGTAAGATAGTGTATTTTTCACATTAAAATAGTATGTCTAAACAAGAGGGTTTAAATAAGGTAAAATGAATATACACTCTCTGTTATTACTGTATTTTCGAGTATGTGATTTTATTTTTAATTTTTATTTGTAATTTGTATTTTTATGTTATCTTTATTATGTATTGATGACTTTTTTCTTTGTGTATTACTTCTTTTTTAAAAAAACAATAAAAAAATTTTAAAAAAAATTACGGCATTTCCCTGCCAATCCTTGATAGCGCTCTTTATGCGAGGTTTCACTGTACTTTGGGGACATCAAATGAGAAGAGAGGATTCGCTTGAGAAGGTCTTGATGCTGGGAAAGGTTGGGGGGGCAAAAGAAGAAAGGGGGTGGTGGTGGCAGAGAATGAGACGGCTAGATGGTATTTGTTGATGCAAATGGGCAACAAAGTTGAGAAGGATTGTGGAGGACAGAGGTGTCTGGCGTGCAATTAATTGCCCATGGGGGTCATACAAAGGGGTCGGAATCGACTGTGTGACTGAACAACAACCACAACAACAAAAGGACTGGGCTCGCTGGCTGTCGAGTGGAGCGAGAAAGGCGGGCGGCCTTCCAAGAAGCCCTCGCCAGGGGCCGCTGCTGCTGCTGCTGCTGAAGCCTCTCCTCAGAGAAGGAGGCGCGGCCCTCCGACTCAGCTCAGGGGAAGGCAGACCCCCCCCCCGTACCCCCCCTCCCCGACTGGCCGCCCACGCCCTCCCTCCCTCCCTGCTTCCCTCCTTCCTGGCCGGCCTTCCTCCTCTTCCCCCGAAGCCAGGCCCCCTCTTCTTAATCCCTCGCCCGCCGCAGCGGGAGGCCCTAAGCTGCCTTTTCAGGCTCTTTCCTCGGCGCGCTCTGGCTCTCGGCGCTTTCAATGTCTCGCCCTGGCAGGAGACGTGTTGGACAAGTGGAGGGATCCGTCCCCCGCCAAGCGAGGTCAAGGTGCGCTTACAGGCAGCGCCTTTCCCTCAGACTGGGCGACACGGGCGCCAATGTGCCAGGCATGGGGGGGTGGGGGGAACAATGGGGGCGTTTGTTCCCACTCCCCTCACTCTGCCTGTTTCCCTCCACCGTCCTTTGGAAAGGATCCAGGCCTCCTCTTGGCACCCACACAGGGCCATCAGAAGGTCTCCCCCACCACCACCACCACAAGCTTTAGATCAAGGATTCTCAACCTGTGACCTGTGGGCCGGATGCGGGCCGTGGCCATACATGTCAAGCGCAGCTCCGGAGATTACTGCGCAGGTCCGTTGTACGCATGCGTAGAATGTTTCTGCGCAGAACATTTTTGCACAAGTCCGTTCTACGCATGCATAAAAGCCTTCTACGCATGCATACAACGGACCTGCGCAGAAACGTTCTGTGCAGCTCACTTCTACGCGTGCGTAGAAGGCTTTTACACATGCGTAGAAGGCTTTTATGCATCCCCTTCTGCACAGAAGCCTTCTACGCATGCGCAAAAGCCTTCTACGCATGCGTAAAAGTGAGCTTCGCAGTACCTCATTTCCCCCCGCTGCCAAATTACGGGGTAGCGGCAGCTCCGGGCGGCAAATGACGAAAATCGGTGCAAAAATACGGGAAATCCCGGCCAATCCGGGATACTTGACAGGTATGGCCGTGGCACCATTTCATTCCACCACCATCACCACTGCCTCCACCACACTAGGAAGTGCCATGTGGTGGAGGAAGGGGGAAATAGCCGACCGGCCCCCGAAGCTGTCTGAGGGAGCGTGACCCGGCCCCCAGCTTAAAAAAGTTGAGAACTCCTGCTTTAGATTCATTCAGTAGAGTTAGGATAATAAATAAAAATTTGCAAAGTCAAAGCAATGGTATTCCCGGTGGTAATGTATGGCTGTGAGAGCGGGACCATTAGGAAAGCTGAGCGCAGAAGAATAGACGCCTTTGAAATGTGGTGTTGGAGGAGAGTTTTGAGAGTCCCCTGGACAGCGAGGAGAACAAATAGGTCGATCTTAGAAGAAAACAACCCTGACTGCTCATTAGAAGGTCAAATAGTAAAGATGAAGCTTAAGTACTTTGGACATCAAATGAGAAGGGAGGATTCACTTGAGAAGGCTTTGATGCTGGGAAAGGTGGAGGGCAAAAGAAGTAGGGGGCGGCCAAAGATGAGATGGATAGATGGTATTGTAAATGCAGTGGGCACAGAACTGGGAGGGCTGAGGAGGATGGTGGAGGACAGAGGCGTCTGGAGGACAATGGTCCACAGAGTCGCAAAGGGTCGGAATTGACTGTGCGACTGAACAACAACAACAAATAATTTCATGTCAGAAATTATTCTGGGTTGAAACTAAGGATTTATTTTATTTTATTTTTTGCGGAAGAAACTGCTCAGGGAACGCTAAAATGAGGCTCCTTTCGTGTCCCCAAGAGCTGGGACAGAGATGGGCACTCAATCCATCATGTAGTACCTGGGTCTCAAACTGCTGACTTGCCGGCTGACTTAACAAGGCGAGCTTCTTAACCACTGAGCCACCGCAGCCCCCTGCCCCCATGGGACTCTCCGTGGGGACTCGCACTCGTGGCTCACAGTGTGGCTAAGGTTGAGGCAGCGAAGGGTTGTGTGAACATGGCGAGATGGAGAATCCGGCTCATTTGCTGGTCTGCCCATTCCTGCCAGAAACATGCACCAATGAGGAGGACTTAAGTTTGGCCAACGACAAAGCCAAGAAAGTGGCTTCATTTTGGCAGTCCAGGGTTTGACCGGGACAGGATGGAAGAAGAAGAAGTGAAAGATTGGATGGTCGCCACTTGACCTTTTACTCTGGCAGAACTTCAGCGGGGTCTACATTTAACAGCTGGAAGCCTTTCCTGGCACAGAGAGGAGGTCGCAGTGGGGTGGGATATTCAGGTGCTGAAAAACAGCTGGGGTGAGGGTTTGTCAGGCAGCTGTTTGTCGGGGAGCAAGAAACATAATACAGTTTTGCACTGGAAGCTGGCAAACCTAGGCAGCATAATAAAAAGTAGAGACATCACCCTGGTGACAAAACTCCGTAAAGTTAAAGCAAGGGTCTTCCCAATAGTAACGTATGGCTGTGAGAGCTGGACCATAAGGAAGGCTCAGTGCAGAAGAATAGATGCCTATGAACTGTGATGCTGGAGAAGACTTTTGAGAGTCCCCTGGACTACAAGGGGTTCAAATCAGTCAATCCTAAAGGAAATCAACCCTGATTGCTCCTTGGAAGGACAGAGACTGAAGCTGAAGCTCAGGTACTTTGGCTACCAAATGAGAAGAGATGACTCACTGGAGAAGACCCTGATGCTAGGAAAGATCGAAGGCAAAAGGAGAAGGGGCGGCAGAGGACGAGATGGTTAGACAGCATTGTTCACACAGTGGGCATAGTTCTGGGCAGACTTCAGTGGATGGAGGATGACAGAGGAGCCTGGTGTGCTATCTGTGGCCGATGGGGTCACAAATGGTCATATTTGACTGAATGACAACAACAACAAGAACCACTTTTAGTGGCATATGAGAAGGAAGTACCTATTTCTAGGCCACACTTTCTGACACAGTTGTAGATGGAGCATGCCATCCAAACAAGGCAGCTTAGTAAACCCTACAGAAAATGGTGCGTGTGCACGTGTGCGCGCATGTGCCTGATTGCCACCATAAAATAGTAGAGTTTAGAAAGCTCCCAGAACCACCAGGGTTGATTAAAGAATTCAGGGAGTTGTAGTCTACAACTACAGCTCCGGAAATAAATGCTATGGCTGTTTTCCCACCAGCTCACTCCAGTCTCAGAGACCGTTTGTAAATTGTACCCAGTAGCTGTTCAATAAGACTCATGTCCCAAATGAGCAATCTAGTGATGTTGCAACACTATACTAAGAAATAAATTAGTAACATTTTTACTGTTGTGCTACTGTGTTGTTGCTGCTGCTACTACTACTTTCATGTGGAGAGCACAGCTAGTCTGCTGTGGCAGAAGATAAGTCTTCTGACACATTAAATACTGAAATCTATAGAAGGGTACACTTTTCTAGAAACAATAATAAATCTAGCACTCTTTTTCAAGTACCACAAAAAGCATTAGTGGTGTTAGCGTTGCAAACTCAGCAAAGATTCCTAATTTTTTCTCAAAATTATTTAGTAGAGGATTAAATGCTTTACACATTTTGAAGCATGAACCTAACTAGGATCAACTTTGGTACAGTATTAGTCTTTTCAAACTGGTACCATCCAGATATGTCAGTCTACAGCTCTTACCCAACTAATTTGGTTGCTGAGGGTTTTGAAACATGTTTGGGAGGCATCAGAATGGGAAGGTGTTTTGTGTAAACTTAGGTAAAGGTCATCCTTGCTCAAAAGCCAGTTGTATACGATTCTAGGGTTCAGTGCTCATCTCTGTTTCATAGGCGAAGAGCCAGCGCTGTCTGCTTCTGCAGATGTTTCCGTTGTCATGCAGCAGGCATGACTAGACACCGGAGCGCACAGAACGCTGTTTACCTTCCCACCGAAGTAGTCCTTATTTATCTACTTGCAATTTCTTGCTTTCAAACTGCTAGGTTGGCAGGAGCTGCGACAAAAGACAGGAACTCATTTGGTCCTGCAGTATTCGGATATCGAACTGCTGACCTGCTGCCTTCCAATCAGCGTCTTAGCCACTTGAGCCACCTCAGAAGCTGCATGTGCATGCTCTAATGAATAGTCCAAACTCATCTCTTCTGAGAATATAGGAGGCTGCCATGATCAAATCATTGGTGCATCTAGCCCAAAACTGTTAACTCTTGACTAGCAGCAGCTTGCCACAACTTCATACAAGGTCTTTCTTAGGAACATATGGAACTTGGTGGGAGCCGAACAAGTGACTTTCTGCAAGTAAAGCAAGTACTGTATTAACCAGACGTGATCTTTCTTAGCTTCCACATCAGATGCAGTTTGGTATGTTTGCACGCAGCTCATGACATGGGCAGGGAGTGTCCTTTCCCCTGAAATTTTGGGATGAAATCTTGTTAAGTCCATGAAACACTCTTGAAGGGGGAATGGTGTCCGCCCTTCTCTTTTCTTGGTCATGTCTAGTAAAGAAAAAGATGTAATGTGACTGCAGTGAACTCCAAGCTTCCCCACCTCATCTTATCACAGTATCACACCGCATGCTTTGTTTTAGTAAACAGCCAAATAGCAAGGAGTCATGTTGGAAGGTGACTTTTCGATAAATATCTATGTCTCACTTTCTTTATTTTGCTTGAAAAGCATTCGCCAATAGGTACTGTCAGTGTGTCAACCTGATTTGAATTGTCACTCAGTTTTAAAAGCAAGGCTTTCATTCAGTGTCTGCGCAACATATGTCAAATGGCTGAACCACGATCCACCCAGGAATCCTGGCACAACATCCCTGTAAAACACGGGTGGCCAAACTATGACCTGTGGGCCTGATCTGTCCCCTGATGCCGACCTTGTAAGTTGTAACTTCCGCTTCTGGGAGTGACGAGGTCGGCATGGGCCGGATGAATTGGTGTTGGGGGCTGGATCCAGACCACAGGCTGTAGTTTGGGCACCCTTGGTTTAAGCAGAGAAAATGGCAGCTTAAAATCTATCTCATCCTGTTGCAAAACAGATTGCAAGGCGCGTTTTACTTCCGCTTCCGGTGGGGGGGAACCATGTGGCTGGCCCACTGAACCACATGACAGGCCCATGGCCCGAAATGTTTGTGCACCCCTGCTGTAAATGGAGCGTGAGTGAGTTGGAGCTAAGCCAGTGTCATTGGCTACTACTGCTGCTCTTTTACCTGCTGGCATTGGGTACTCATTAGAGGTCACTAAATTAGAATACCTGGTGGGGAAAAACTGCAGACACTGAAATTGAATTGTCACCATAATCATTTCCATTTGGTGTGGTTATTTCATCAGATGGACAGAAGGCCTGTCCTCCATTCCAGCCTAATTAAGAATCATTGTTTCAATGGCTATTTTGTTTATTGCTTTTGAGCGGAGAATTCATCATTTCACAGCAGAGAAACCAATAGAGTTTGTGCTGTTAAAACCTTGGCAGGGATGGGAGATTCATTAACCCACCCTTCTCTGTTTTTTTTTTGAAGTCACGCAAATGGGTGTGAATCATTTTGGGCTTGAGCTAGAAAAACACCACTGATGGCTAAATAGAACTCACACGTTAGGAATAGGAAATATTTTTGGAGAGAATGTTAAACCATTGCAACAAAAACAACAGAGATATATGTGACACCATGAAAATTAATACTGTTTGGCATCAGTCTTTTTGGAGGGAGGTATAATCTACTAAGGTAAAGGTAAAGGCCACCCTTGCTTGAAAGCCAGCCGTATCCGACTCTAGGGTTCAGTGCTCATCTCTGTTTCATAGCCGAAGAGCCAGCGCTGTCTGCTTCTGCAGACGTTTCCATGGTCATGTGACCATACCTGTCAAGTTTTGGATTTGGAAATAAGGGAAATTTCCTGGCAAATAAGGGATACTTGACAGCTATGCTTATCCTGTGCTGCCCTCCAATGGCAGCAATAGGGCTTTGCAGTCTAATTAATAGGGATAACGGCAGGAAAGAGGGTAAAATAATGGGTTTTCCCGGCCAATAAGGGATACTTGACAGCTATACATGTGACAGGCATGACTAGACACCGGAGCGCATGGAACGCTGTTTACCTTCCCACTGAAGTGGTCCCTATTTACTAAATCTACTAAACCTACTAAAGTTTCAGCCAAATAAAAATTATTAGTCCTCAAGGTACCCCAAGATTTTATCTTGGTTTTGTATCTTTATTGTTATATTGATCAATACCTTTATATGGCCAAGTCATTCCTTTTGTTATAGAGCTTACTTTGACAAAGTAAAGCCATTACTTATTAATGGTCTACTGTAGAAGGATTAGCGGGTGTTTCCTCTGAGAACCAATGTCAAGTAGGAGGTGATTTTGAGCATTTTGAATAAAGCTTAGAAGATAATTATCCTTTTCCGTATGTATTGTATGATGTAAAGTCTGAAAGTATGTGTGTGATGTTTTTATATGAAAATTTTAATATGTTTGTTTGTTTGTATCTGTTTGAGTTAGCCGCCCTGAGTAGGAAAGTTTTTCCTAGGGGGCGGGATACAAGTTAAATAAATAAATAAATGTATAGAAACAAAAAGTTCCTTTTTGGACTATATGTAGTTCTCAGATTGGTGGTCATGCTGGCTATGAGATTCATGAAGCTGTAGTATAATCCTTACTCAACCTTATTTTGTCAGATCCTGGATGTTTAAGAGACTCTACCACATAGCATACCACAAGGTCAAAGTGATCTAATTTAAGTCTTTTATTGGAGAAAAGAGGAATACATAAAAATAAACAAGTTAATTTGGTGACAGACTATAGTTCCTCATCTCATGAGCCCTTTTAAAGAACTCGTGAAGTATTAAAGCAGGGGTGTCCAAACTATGACCCATGGGCCAGATCCAGCCCTTGATACCAATTCATCCGGCCCACGAAGCCATTGTTGCTCCCAGAAGCAGAAGTAAAATGTACCTATATGGGCACATTTTACTTCCTCTTCTTGGAGCAATGAGGGCTACATGGGTCAGATGAATTGGCATTAGGGGCCAGATCCGGCCCCTGGGCCATAGTGACCTTCCCCTGAACCACGTGACTGTTCTGGGCACCCTGTATTAATGCATCTCAGCCAGTTTGCTTGAACTTCTATTAGTGTGTTGTCAGTGTTGGCAACATGTTACACATGTCCCTCAGGTTTGACTTCTGTGAGCATGCTAAGAGTCTATGTTTGTTTCTGTACCAGCCTTGACACAACCACTCATCTGTCCTAGGCTGTGTAAACTGAGTATAAGCCAAGGGTGGGAAATGCAGCAGCTGCTAGTGAGTTTCAATAATCAAAATACATGAAAATATGGTAAAATTAATTAAATTGTTGGTGCATCTCAATTTGGCATGGTCTTGGGACCCTCGTGGTCGTTGACCCAAGTATAAGCCATGTCCCCTTTTTGGGGATCATTTTTGGGGCTAAAAAAACTCAGCTTATACTCCAGTATATACGGTATCTGCAATTAGGACAATGTATATTGGCATAAAATGATTCAAGCATGTAATGTTCTGTACAGTGCACAGTTTATGGTCAGCAGCTCTGAACCAATTCTTCTATTGTTCTTCTTCTTTAAGTGCCGTATCCAATTCTGAATATTGACTATCCTCAAGGCGATCGGTCGTGAAGATTGTCCCCGGAGTAATATAAAGCAGTGGCCTTCCATTTGCCTTCTACGTTGCAGTGAGATAACCGTACCACTGATCCAGTTCAGGAAGATCCAGTGATAAAAACAGAATCTATTACAATATATAATATATTAAGATCCATGAATAAGCCACCTATGAAATGCAGAACAAAATGAAACATTTCTCTTGTACTGAAATATTTATCTCACCATTTTGATAAAGGAGAGAAGGAAAAGGAGAAAAATGGAAATGCAACTATTCTCTACCTCTCCTACCACATTCATAATCTGCTACATCTTCTCATTTTCTGGATGTTAGTGGAATAGGTCGTCCTTGCTCAAAAGCCAATCGTATCTGACTAAAGCAGTGGTTCCCAACATTATTTTGGCCATACCCCAACTAAGCATCTCTAAAATCCTGATGCACCCACTGTGACATATAATACCTATTATTCAAAAAGTGAACTCTTATTCATGTGGAGGAAGCCTAAAAGGCCATTAACTTAGTCTAAACATTCTCGAATTGCCCCCCCATAAAAATCAAATTGCCCTCCTGTGGGGTGTATGTCCCACATTGTGAACCACAGCAGTCAGACTAAAGGGTTCAGTGCTCATCTCCTGCAGACTCCTCCATGGACATGTGGCAGGCATGACCAGAGACGGAACACTGTTTACCTTCCCACTGAAGTGGTACCGACTTATCTGTTTCCAATTTCTTGCTTTTGAACTGCTAGGTTGGCAGGAACTGGGACAGAGACGGGAGCTCACTCAGTTCTCGAACCGCTGAGCTGACGACCTCCCAGTCGTCAGGTTCGGCATCTTAAACCCTCCCCCAAGCCACCACAGGAGCCCACTCTGTCATGCAGTGCTCGGGTCCAGTGTTGAGCTGCTCCTGGTGCCCGGGCACCGATAGTGGAAATTCCCCCAGGCCATGCCCACTTGGCTGGCCATGCCTACCTCCCTACCCCAGGCCATGGTGTAGGGAGACCAAGTGGGTATGGCCCACAGAGTTACCCACACCCACAGAGTTAGCCACGTCCACGGTGGGGGTAGTAAATTTTTTTGCAGAGCATCACTGCTCGGGACTCGAACTACTGACCTGCCGACCTTCCATATGTCAAGTTCAGCATCTTAACAACTAAGCCACCACAGTCCCTAACTACATACAGTATTATAATTGTGTAATTTATTTATTACTCATTGCACCTAAAAAGCAATGCTGTGTCTACTAGTTACATTGTTTGTTGCTAAAACGAACTACATTGCTTGTAATTAGTTACTTCCAAAGTTTTCATCTCTGCCCTATATAATAAATCAACATTCCAAGACTACAGTGTGCGCTCAACCCCACTGGATTCTTTAGGGATATTTCTCTTCTTTCTTATCACACTATCTCACTGCTCTCCCCCCCCCCCCCCCCGCAACCCTTGAGATTTTCCTGCTGTTGCTGACAACCTCTTTTGTAGAGATGGTGCCATTTAGAATAGTTATTGAAAGAGGAACGAAAAGAGGTGTGATGAACACGAAAAGAATTGCCTCTCTTTCTGAGCAGAATAGTTTTCACTTACAAGGCCAGCCCTTGTACATTTAGTGCCAGAGCAGAATTCCAGTGCTGCTTCTTTCATGCGCCATACAAAAGTTATGTAATATATCGCAATGGCAGAGGCCAGAATAGGGAGGATTGGTATTTCTGTCTTAAGGGTGGGGAATACAGTACAGTCAACCCTCACATAACAATGTGTTCGGGTAGCATCATTTTTGCTTAACAGCGTATCGTTATGCACCACTTGTCCCCCCGCATAACAACGTTTTTAGTGTCGTCCGGACAACAACACTAATATAACCGTCATTATCCAGACAACGATGCTAAAAACATCGTTATGCGGAAAACTCCATACAAACCCACAAAACAACAAAAATCACTTAGCAACGCTACTTGGGGAACCAAGTAACGTCGTTATGCAAGGGTCTACTGTACTCCTAATTACGTTCCATGTTGCAAATCTCTTACATAGCATAACATTTGTCAATGCATCCTGGAAGACCCCCTAACCTTTTAAATAGCTGTCCCCTTTGGCATGTCTAGGGACTGCGGTGGATTAGTGGTTAAGATGCTGAACTTGGTGGTTGTAAGGTCAGCAGGTCGAGACCCGAGTACTGCATGATGGAGTGAGCTCCATGCCAACTGCATGATGTCCCAGCTCCTGCCAACCTAGCAGTTCGAAAGCAAGACATCAATAAATAAGTACCACTTGGGTGGGAAGGTAAACAGCGTTCCGTGCGCTCCAGTGTCTAGCCATGCCTGCCACATGACCAGGGAAAACGTCTGCAGATGCAGACAGGGCTGGTTCTTTGGGTGTAAACGGAGATGAGCACCGAACCCTAGAGTTGAATACGACTGGCTTTCGAGCAAAGGTGACCTTTACCTTTACCTTGGCATTTCTGTTGCCATTTGCAAATTTGAGGGCAGAAATGAATGGAAGCACAAAAAGTTGAGAAGAGGTATCCATTTGTATATATATTTTTCACCTCCTTTTCTCTCTCTTATCCCTCACACCCTTGCCATATCACTTTTCCACAAAGAGAATGGTTTCTGGCTGTCACAGCAGTTATGCACACTTCACCAACATCTACAGCAGTGGTTCTCAAACTTTTCAAGTCGTGGGCCAGACTACACCCCCTTAGACAGCTGAGCGGGCCAAACTGGTGATTCCCCCGCCATAAGTGTTACCATAAACCGCGTCCGCGGCTGTCGTAAACATGTTTACGACAGCCACGGGCGCCTATATGGCTGTCATAAATGTGTCCACTTCTGCTTCCGGTGGCAGCGATGGCGACACAGACCACATGAAATGGTGCTGTGGGTTGGGTCTGACCCATGGGCCGTAGGTTGAGAACCCCTGACCTATAGCATGTACTTCAGTTTGGGATTATTAGGGTCTCTGTGATGTGACTGCAGGAATCATAGGCAGAAACCAAAGTTTATTATATCAGTAACCTCACCGATGGAAGCTGAACCACTGTGAATCAGGATTTGCACCCATTGTATGGCACAGAAAAAAAATGTGGATGTCATACTCCTCCACCAACAGAAAATTTTGATTATGTGAAAGCTCAGTGATCTAACATGTGAGACTATCTTTCAGTTCAGTGGGATCTAAATTATGAGTTATATCACAGCATAATTGTAAGGTGGGGATGGGGAGGACACAACATCTGAATTAGTTAGCCCCACCTACTGTTGACTTTGGTATCTCATCCACTGGGTACTCTGCCCTACCAATCTCAGTTGGACACCAGATATCACTGAAGCACAATCATGCACATGACAGGGTCACATGTTAGACAGAAATCCTGTGTTACAGTTTTAGTTAGCCTCCAGGTCTGTTGTCCATTTGAGCCTCAGACTTGGAACTTGTTCAAAGCTTACAGTAGTTGATGTTGTAACCTAAAGCTCCCAGAGAATCCTTAAACCAGTATGGCAGTTTTGGGCATGGCATACTCTGTGGTTGCATGCAGACTCCAACATTGCTCTTTCAGACTTCCTGCTACCCAAAAAAAGTCACACATACACATCCTGCAAAAAAAATTGAAAAAGTAATTTGCTAATCCTAGACGCCTCGAAGAGCCCCAATTCTTTCTAAATCAGAGGTGCCCAAACTTTTCGAGCCGTGGCCAATCACGTGGTTCAGGGAGCCGGTCTGTAATACCCAGGGGCCAGATGAGGCCCCCAATGCCAGTTCATCTAGCCCACAAAGCCCTCGTCGCTCCTGGAAGCCTTCACCGCTCCTGGAAGCAGTTCAGGCGCGTTTTACTAACTTTTCCAGGAGCGACGAGGACTTTGTGGGCCGGATGAATCGGCATCAGGGGCCGCATCCAGCCCCCAGGCCTTAGTTTGGGCGCCCCTGTTCTAAATAGATGGCAGCCTACTTGCAGTGTTCCACGTTCCCATACCCATTGTACAAAACAAGAACTGGATTTTTTGGCTGCTTCCAGATCCACCACCCCCATTCCCCCACAGCTTTTCCCAGTGATCGCGAACCTTGGCACGCCAGCTGTTCTTGGACTTCAATTCCCAAAGCCCAAGTCTCTGTGGATCCACACAAATGGTTTACTATGTGTACGGCCCACACCCTCACTCGAGCTGCTGCTTCCGCTTTGGCCGCTGCCACCGCCACCACCAAACATCCAACCTGCTATGGAGCACTGTTAGGGACACACCAAGCCAAGTGGAGGGGACAAGGGTTGAGGCAGCAGTGGCAGCAGAAGCAGCAGCCGCATGCATCTTTCCCAGGGGCTGCTCTGGCTGCGCGCAGCTTTCCCGGGGTCCACTCTGGCAGAGCGCTGGCAAGAAGGACAGCCCTGACCCCTCCTTCACCCATGCCATGCAGCTCCTCCAGGCTATTAAGCAGGGAAGTGGTGGGTGGCTTGGGGTGTTATGCCACTGCCAGCAGCGGTGGGATGGGTGGCTTGGGGTGGTCCTGCCAGCAGCGGTGGTGGTGGTTGGTGGCTCGGGGTGGTCCTGCCGCCACTGAGGTAGGGAGTGGTGCGGGCCTGCAGCGGCGGCAGCGGTGGGACCACCCCGAGTACTCACCACTATGCCCCATGTCAGCACTTTTGGTGGTCCCACCCCTCAACAGTCTGAGGGGTTGTGAACTGGTCCATTAATTTAAAAGGTTGAGGACCTCTGATCTAATGGGTAACTTCAGAGACATAAAGATATTTAAGTGACAAAGAAGGATGGTGGGGTGAAAGAACTGAAATATTTATTTTTTATTTATATCAGAACTTGGAAAAGTTACTTTTGGGTTACATCTTCCAGAGTCTTCCCAGACAGCATAGGAGATGTAGTCTAGAAAAGCACCTTTTCCAAGCTTTCTTTTGTACTGCACTTTAGTAAGACCTTACTAAACTAGCCACATACTGTGACGTGCATCCCCTGTACCTGGATTTTCCATCACAGAACTCGGCCATAAGGTATCGAAAGAATGCAAGGAATTAGCAGAACTACATCTGAAAGCTCAATGGAACAGATGGCTCTTTTTAGATGACACAGTGTTCTATAAAAAGACAAATGTGGCTTTAGTTGAGGTAGACAGGGGATAAGCAAACTTCCTATAGTCACTGATGATTCCCCTGCAAACAGTTTGATGCCTTCTAGACTGTACTATGAGACAAAATTGCCCTTCAGAACGACATCATTCAGAATCCCAATGACTAGGGCAGGGATTCTCAACTTGCAGCTCATGTGCCGGATGCGGCCTGCGGCACCATTTCATGTGGCCTCCCGCTGCCTCCAACACACCAGGAAGTGTCATGTGGTGGAGGAAGGGCAAAATGGCTGTCCGGCCCCCGAAGCTGTCTGAGGGAGCGTGACCCGGCCCCCGGCTTTAAAAGGTTGAGAACTCCTGAACGAGGGCAACATTGTGCAAGCTAGAGTGCAAATGCAAATCACATGCAAGAGAGATACAGCCTCTTTCAAGGGTCAACAGGCAGCAGAGAACAAATTGCCAGAGACTGCTGACTCCAGATTTGCATCTATGTTTGCTCCGTTCTCTCTCTCATTCCCTGAAGATTTGACCCTCCCTCCTCTTCTAAATAGGCTACTTCATGGCCTCTATCTCCTCTCCTCCTCCACAGGAGGGTAAAGATACCAGGCAGGTCTAGTATGACAAGCACAGCTGCAGGATCTATACCCAGGCATCTTCTCTCCCTCCCTCCCACTCCTCTCTGCTTTCCTTCAGGCAGCCTTCCATGCTGGGTCATATGAGGGCCCTCAGCTGTTCTTTGCTGAACAGAGACAACAACTGGGGTGAATTGTATGGGTGGGAGGGAGGGGGGAGACGTGACTGTTTCCTTAAGCGGAGCTCATGATATTTAATCTTAACTACTCCCCCTCCACCATGAGTCGAGGAGCCAAGAATGGAATCTGTTTTAGTGTTCGTCTTCCCCTCGGATGTGGAGGGTTCTCAAATGGAGTCAAATGAGATGCTCCATGCAGCCTCCCATCACACGGGTGTCAGTGTTGCTCTGCTACAACTTGGAAAAGTTAACTTTTCAGATGATAACTAGAGCATTAGATTCCTTTACTCCATCATGTCTCTGAAAGGCACTTTTTCCTAGTGCTTAGTTTGGATCTTAAAGATGGTAGACTTAGGGCACAATCTCCTTTCCTATTTCTAGCTTAGGATCGATAAGGTTTCCTTCCCTAGTAAAGGTAAAGGTCTCCCTTGCTAGAAAGCCAGTCGTATCCGACTCTAGGGTTCATTGCTCATCTCTGTTCATAGCCAAAGAGCCAGCGCTGTCTGCTTCTGCAGACGTTTCCGTGGTCATGTGGCAGGCATGACTAGACACCAGAGCACACAGAACACTATTTACCTTTCCCACCGAAGTGGTCCCTATTTATCTACTTGCAATGTCTTGCTTTCGAACTGCTAGGTTGGCAGGAGCTGGGACAAAGACGGGAGCTCATTCCGTCCTGCAGTACTCGGGAATCAAACTGCTGACCTTCCACCTCCCAGTCAGCGTCTTAGCCACTTGAGCCATTGTAGTTCCATTGTTCCTTCCTTACCCCTGGACAAATACATTCTCATAGAAATTGTCTTAAATTCCCACATTCCATGATAGACAATTACTTTCAATTGTTGGCAGGGCCGGCATCAGAAATTTCCGGGCCTGGTACGCCCCCCACCATTTTGGCCACGCCCCTGTGGGTTCCTGTGCATGCATCATTTGCGCATGCACACACCAGTGGTTTTCCGATGCCGCCACGGCCCTGTGGGTTCCTGCGCATGCATTGTTTGTTTGCACATGCACACATCAGTGGTTTCCTGGCGCCGCAGGGGCCCCGTCATCTCTGGGCCGGGGACGGTAGTCCTGATGGTCTCTCCTGATGGTGGCCCTGATTGTTGGAGTATCTGTTTGTTATGTATGCATGTACAATGTTACTTTAAATATATGAATGTAACCAGTCCACAATCACAATGTATCTCAGCTGTTAAGGAACGCGAGCAAGCCGCCCATAGAGGGCAGCTGCGAGCATTCAGTCTCACATGGTTCACATTCCCCAAATCACGAACAGCCGCGGGAACTTCCCCGCATGAAGAAGAACTACAGAAGAGAGGCGTGACCTGGGCGAGGCCACGCCGGTAGCAGCCAATGAGCTACCGTGCAGCAAGATTCAAATGTATTGTGCTACTGTATATAATGAGATGTACCTCCGCCATCACCACATGTTCATCCTGATAATCAACCAATAAACCTGTGTTAGTCCTCACTGCGACTCCTTCTTTGTCTTCCGTGCAAGACACCAAACTGTTAACATTCAATAGCAGGAGCCAGCAAACTTGGCTCTCCAGAGTTCTTGGACTCCAATTCCCAGAGGTCCTGATCAGCAGGTGTGCTGACTTGGGCTTCTGGTAATTGAAGTCCAAGAACACCTGGAGAGCAAAGTTTGCTGACCCTTGACCTAGAGACCATGGTTCAATCAAGAGAAGGTACAGGGGAGGATTTTTGGGGTAGCCTCTTTGGTCCAAAACACCAAAGCATAGTTTTATTTTAACAGATGCCAGTAGCTGGTCCCTATTTTGTCTAGCCAGACATCCCGCTACAGTAATGGATTAGACCGTTCAGCCAGTGACTCAGCGCTGAGTGTTGGGTGG
Source organism: Bradypodion ventrale (assembly GCA_035047345.1). Taxonomy (NCBI): domain Eukaryota; kingdom Metazoa; phylum Chordata; class Lepidosauria; order Squamata; family Chamaeleonidae; genus Bradypodion; species Bradypodion ventrale. The sequence continues at coordinate 37,266,086 of JAWDJE010000006.1, forward strand.
CGGTAAATAACCTAACTCCCTAAAGGGGACAATGGCTATGGGCGGATGAGCCTCTTTAGGTGGGATGATGGTCTCCTCCACCCAGTGGAGGAAATGCCACTAGAAGCCATCATATTGGGACCAATGGCAAAATGAGCAAGGGAGGAACCACTTCACAATTCTGATTCCCAACAGTCATGGAGACGGAAGAGGCCATGCCAGATGGACTGGCTGTGAAGGCACACCTTGTTAATATCCTCAAGGCTGCGGCAGTTTTAATGAACTGGATAATTTTACTTATGACCAAATAAACTTTGTTTATTGGAGATTTTAATTCTCACAGTGAGGCTTGGGCATATAACCAAACCAATGAAAATGGTGCAAAACTTGTATCTTGGGCAGACACCAATGACCTCCAACTTGTTCATGATCCGAAACTGCCTGCATCCTTTAACAGCGGTAGATGGAGGAGAGGGTAAAATCCGGACATCTTTGTTAGCAAGAAAATAGCAGCACAGTGCATGAAAGTTGTTGATGATCCGATCCCACACACTCAACACAGGCCCATCGTGCGCATAGTAAATGCTGCAGACTGCAGTGAAACCCCAGGAAGTGTCTTTTTGCAGACAGTTTAACTTTAAGAAGGCTAAATGGGTGAATTTTCAAAAACAGCTGGGCAAAAGCGTGGAGGCCTGGCTGACAACATCAAGCCTCTGTGAGATAGGTATCAGACACTCTACAACCAGGATCCTTTTCAGGAAGATACTATACTGTTGAAGCCGGGGAAGGGCTGATGCAGGCTTTAGCTGAAAATCGGAAATCACGATGGTGCACATTAGTCGAGAACCTGGATATGAAGCAGAACAGTAGACAAGCTTGGAAACTCCTTTGAAAATTAGGTGGAGATTTAACACAGCCACAGCAAAATTATAATGGAGTAACAGCAGACAAAATAGCTAGTCAGTGGCTAAAGAATGGAAAAACGCAAGACGAAAAGGTGTGGGGAAAAGCTATCCAACCAGAGGAATGGGGAGGAGGGGGGGGGGTTTACTTAATAGCCCCTTTGTGGCATCTGAATTGGAGGGAGCTATAAACAGCATGAAACTGAACAAAGCAGCAGGTATTGATGATGTAAGAACAGAGCAGATAAAGCAGTTTGGTCCCCACACTTTGGAATGGCTCCTGCAATTAATGAACAACTGCATAGATGAAGTTATGGCTCCTAATTTGTGGAGACAGGCTATAGTAGTTGCTTTATTGAAACCAGGCAGAGACCCAGATGATCCAAAAAGCTACCGACCAGTGTTGCTGCCATCTTTATAAGTTTTCCAGCTACCTCATCATAGCTTGACCCATGAACGGCCATTGCTGTGTCATCTGAATAAATGAACAGTTTTGTATTGTCAGAAACTGGCTGATCATTTGTACATATAAAGGAGCAAGCAGGCTTCAGGCCGGGCAGATCATGTTATGGTCAAATCCTTAACCTTACACAACACATTGACCTAACACAACACATTAACCTTACACAACACATTGAGGATGGCTTTGAAAGAAAGCAAATTACGGGAGTGGCTTTAATTGAGCTAACTGCAGCATAAGATAACTGTCAATTATAGGATTCTGCTCCATAAAATAAACAAGCTTACCAAAGATAACAAGCTTACTAGAGTCATTTGCAGCTTCCTTCAGAACGGAGATTCTATGTGACGATGAATGGTAAGATCAGCAGATGGAGGGTACAGAAGAATGGTCTGCCTCAAGAAAGTGTATTGTCTCCCAACACTGTATAATATATGTACAAATGATCAGCCAGTTTCTGACAATACAAAACTGTTCATTTATTCAGATGACACAGCAATGGCCGTTCATGGGTCAAGCTATGATGAGGTAGCTGGAAAACTTACTGGAGCACTTGAAGAATTAGGACAGTATTACAACATCAAACATGAAGCCTAATCCAAGCAAGACTCAAGTATGTGCTTTCCACCTTCGAAACCAACAGGCAAGGGTTAAGTTGAATGTTATGTGGCAAGGGAATCGATTACAGCACTGTTCAATACGAAAATATGTTGGTATGACGCTTGACCTGACACTCTCTTTTAAGCAGCACTGCCTGAATACCAAAGCCAAAGTTAGTACAAGGAACAACATCATCAGGAAACTCAAAAACTATAAAAGGAGAACTCAACCATCCATATTGCGCACATCAGCTTTGGCCCTGAGCGCCTCTGCAGCAGAATATGCTGCTCGAGTATGGAATGCATCCACACACACAAAAGAAGTTGATGTTGCTGTTAATGAAGCCATGCAAATAGTGACAGGATGCCTTAAACCTACACCAGTTGAGAAGATATACTCCCTTGTTGGTATTGCTCCACATAAGATCAGGAGAGAAGTAGCAGCAGATACAGAGAGAACTAAACAAAAGAATGACCCTCAACACCCTCTGAACAGATATTAGCCTCAAGTCCGCCGGCTCAGATCCAAGAAGAGCTTTATGGCAAGAACAGACATTCTTGAGGGTACACAAGAGCAAAACCTAATTAGAAGATGGAGGAAGAAGCTCACTGGGAAAGGAACATCATTAAAGGTGGATATAGCTGAAGATCTCAATCTCTCCTGCGTCACCTAGAGGACCCTGAATAGGCTGAGGGTTGGAGTCCCTAAATGCAAGATCAACATGCTGAAGTGGGGACTGCTGGTGAACAACACACAGTGTGAGTGTGGAGAGATACAGAATCCGGCCCATTTGCTGGTCTGCCGATTGTTGCCAGAGACATGCACTGATGAGGACTTGCATTTGGACAAAGACAAAGTGAAGAAAGTGGCTTCTTTTGGCAGTCCAGGGTCTGATCAGGACACAAAAGAAGAAGAAGCATCTTTGAATCAATATGTTTTTCCACACAGCATATGACTGAGCTGGAAAGCTCAAAGCCACATGATTTGTTGTAAATGGTAGTTTAAATTAATTTCTTCAAAAAAACTTCCAATTTATGAATGTGTAATATTGTGCTTCTACAAACACAATTCAAAACATCAGGAAATGGCCTAATATTGCTGTACAATACTTTGTATACATTGCTAGCAGGAAACAAAAAAGATGCCAAGCTTTATATATCAAAGGGCAGCCGAAATGTTAACACCAAAGGCACCAGTCAGGATGATCTACACCACAGGATACCCTCTTGTGCTTACTACCAGTTTGGAAGCTTCATATGGTTCAAAATGCAGTAGCAGACTGCTGACTGGAGCCACAGAGATTGTATAATGCAGGGGTGGGTAACCTTGGTGCCCCAGGTGTTCTTGGACTTCAGTTCCCAGAAGTCCAAGTAAACGCAACTGCTGGTCAGGACTTCTGGGAATTAAAGTCCAAGAACTCCAGGGGCATCATGGTTGGCCACCCCTGGTATAACCTTTCTGCTACCACAAGTGCAGTGGCTACCAATCTATTTCCTAGCCCAATTCAAAGTCCTTGTGATTACCTAATAAAGCCCCATATGACTTGGGTCCATGCTATCTAGACTGTATCTTCCAATATGAGCCTACTCAGCAATTAAGATCTTCAGAGGAGACACTCCTCTTAATTCCATTGTCATCAGAGGTATGTTTGTTGGTGACCTGAGAGGGCCTTCTCTGTGGCAGCTCCCAATTTATGGAACACACTCCCTCGGGAGCTTAGGTTGCCCCCCTCCCTTTTATTTTTCCGCCGACACCCGAAGACCCATCTCTTTGGTCAAGCTTTTGATAATTGTAACGGAGTCCCTGGATGTTGGTTTTTGCCTAAGTTATTGTTTGTTTTTAAAGATTTTAATGTTTTAATCCTGTTTTTAATCATTTAATGTATCTTAACTATTCTTGTAGTTTAATTGTTTTTTAATCTGTAATTTATTTGTATTTTAATGTGATTGTTTTAATATTGTGAGCCACTTTGAGTCCCCCATTGGGAGAAAGGTGGACTATAAATACAAGCAAACAAACAAATAAATAAACAATAAACAAACTAACTGGATTAAGATTCCTAGCAGCATAGTATGCCAAAGTGCAATTTAACTGCAAACTACTTAAGAATAGCTGTACAACAGCAGAGCAACTCCTGCTCGCCGCCGCCGCCACCCCCGGATTCTGGCCTCGGCTGGGGCGAAGAGGCCCTCCAGCCATGGGCGCCAGGACCCCTCCACCTGCCAGCACTCCTGAGCCCTGCCCCTCTCTGGGCTTGAAAAGGCCGCTACAGTGGCAGGCGGCAGGCCTCATCGCCCCCGGACTGTGCCCCTGGCTGGGGCGAAGAGGCCCTCCAGCCATGGGTGCCAGGACCCCTCTACTTGCCAGCACTCCTGAGCCCCGCTCCTCTCTGGGCTTGAAAAGGCCGCTACAGCTGCAGGCGGCAGGCCTCATCGCCCCCGGACTGTGGCCCTGGCTGGGGCGAAGATGCCCTCCAGCCATGGGTACCAGGACCCCTCTGCTTGCCAGAGCTCCTGGGCCCCGCCCCTCTCAGGGCTTGAAAAGGCTGTTATGGTGACAGGAGCTTGCCGCCGCCGCCGCCCTTGGAATTTGCCTGTGGCCAGGGTGGAGAGGCCGTTATAGTATTGTATTGTGTTGTTGTATATTATTATATGCTGTTTTTGTAGATTGAATTTTGTACTGTATATTGTATTACTGTGTATTTACTGTGTATATTGTTTAATTATCATGTGAGCCGCCCTGAGTCGGGTTTCCTGATTGGGTGGCATAGTAAAGGTAAAGGTTTCCCCTGCTCGAAAACCAGTTGTATCCGACTCTAGGGTTCAGTGCTCATCTCTGTTTCCAAGCCGAAGAGCCAGCGCTGTCTGCTTCTGCAGACGTTTCCGTGGTCATGTGGCAGGCATGACTAGACACTGGAGTGCATGGAATGCTGTTACCTTCCCACCAAAGTGGTCCCTATTTCTCTACTTGCAATTTCTTGCTTTCAAACTGCTAGGTTGGCAGGAGCTGGGACAAAGACGGGAGCTCATTCCGTCCTGCAGTACTCGGGAATCGAACTGCTGACCTTCCACCTCCCAGTCAGCGTCTTAGCCACTTGAGCCACTGTGGCATACAAGTGTGAAAATTAATATAAATTAAATTAAATTTAACTCCTGGCAAGAAACCATTCCTGGAAGTGAATTAAGATATACTTTGCATGAGGTCAATTGCAAATCACATCAGTCTACTTTGGGATATGATAACATGGAAGAATCTTTCATAGTTGAAATGTTTGAAGTGATGGCCGTGTTAGTCTGTTAGTCTGTGAGAGTAAACAAAACAAAACAAAACAAAACAAAAAAGACAAAAAATGTTGTGGCACCAAAGACTAACTCCTGTATTTAAATGTCAGCTTTCGTGGACCAAGCCTGATGAAGTTGACTTGATCCAGGAAAAATCACATATAAATACAGGAGTTAATCTTTAAGGTGCCACAACATTTTTTGTCTTTATTTGCTATTCTGTTTTGTTTATTCTCAAATATGGATGAATCTGTAATTTTGTCTTTGAAAAATGAACCTATGTAATCAATCCGGCCAAAGGAAACTTTCTAGTATTTAGTTGTTGTTGCTGATGGCTGTTATATGCCATCAAGTTGTCCCTGAATTATGGCAACCCTATGAATAAGCAATATTTCTCCACTCAGCAATTCTAAATTTAAAGCTGTTGCTTCCTTCATGAAGTCAATCCATCTTGTATATGGTCTTCCTCTTTTCCTGCTTCCTTCTATCTTTCCCAGAATTACTATTTCCTTTTCTAGGAAACCTTGTCTTCTCATGATGGGCCCAAGGGGCTGCGGTGGCTCAGTGGTTAAGAAGCTCACCTTGTTAGCTGGAAGGCTGGCAAGTCGGCAGTTCAAGATCCGGGTACGGCATGATGGATTGAGCGCCCATGTCTGTCCCAGTTCTTGGGGACATGAAAGGAGCCTCATTTGGGCATTCCCTGAGTGGAATTTCTTCTGCAAAAATCCTTTCAATCCACTATAATTTCTGACACGAAATTATTATTATTATTATTATTATTATTATTATTATTATTATTATTATTATTATTATTATTATTATTATTATTATTATTATTATTATTATTATTATTATTATTATTATTGGCCCAAAGTAGGCCTGCCTCAGTGTCATCTTTTTTTGCCGAAAGAGATAGTTCAGAGCTTTTTTTTTACTATCCAGCATCCACACTCATGCATGTTGATTAGGAATACAGTGATACCTCATACAGCGTCCAAACTTGGTTCCGCAAGTTTGGACTTTACACAGATTTTGACTTTGTATGAGGCATGCAAAATCCTAGGCGCGATGCCTCATACAACGTCCAAATCCTTGCCGCGATGCCTCATACAACGTCGTTTCCATAGACATACATTGTACCGTAACAGCACAGACTTCAGGGCAAAGTCAAGGAAACAGACAGAAAACTGACAGAACTTTAAGAAATCATTGTCTGAAGGCTAAATACATTACAGAAACATGTCAAACAACCCTGATTTTAGGAAACAAACCAACCTGGGGAAAAACCCCAATGCCTCATACTAAGTTGCAGCGACTTTGTATGAGGCAACCTTTTTCAAGGAAATTAGGCCATGTATGAATTCGATGTTGTATGAAGCGGACTTTGTATGAGGTAATACTGTACAATAATGTGGATGATCTTGGCCTCAGTTTCATCATATTTTTTTTGCTCCAGAAATAGTTCAGGGCTTGATTTAGTCTAGGACCCATTTGTTTGTCTTTCTGGCAGCCGGTGCAAAGCTCTCCTCCAGCACCATATTCCTGTCAGGCTTACTCCTGGTCTTGGTTTGGCAGAGAGAAAACAGATTCTACATCTCCTGCTTTCCAACTACGTTGCCTGTTTGATTTGTAAGCGTTTGCCCCAGAGGCAGATATTCAACAGAGGAAGCCTTCCATCTAATGTGGGAAGCCCGTGATGTGAACACAGCTTTTCCTACCAAACCTCTGGCTGCTTCACAGGCAGCTATTATCAGCACAGGAACTTTTCAACAGAGAAGGCCTTCCTCATTACAATATCATTACATGATATTGCTGTTACTGGTGGTATGCGGTAAAACGCGCAGTGTGTGTGGATGGGGGGAATATATGAGAGATTCCAGCAAGGCCTGAATGCTTAAGCACAGTTCTTAACCTTTTAAAGCTGGGGTCCAGGTCCATACCTGTCAAGCGCAGCTCCGAGATTACGGGACCTGCACAGAACGTTTCTGCGCAGGTCCGTTGTACGCATGCGTAGAAGGCTTTTACGCATGAATAGAACGTTTCTGCGCAGAACGTTTCTGCGCAAGTCCGTTCTACGCATGCGTAAAAGCCTACGCATGCGTAAAAGCCTTCTACGCACGCGTAGAAAGGACCTGCGCAGCTTTGGGCGGGAAATGGCGAAAATCGGTGCAAAAATACGGAAATCCCGGCCAATCCGGGATACTTGACAGGTATGGCCAGGTCACGCATCTCCCTCAGACAGCTTCAGGGGCCGGACGGCCATTTTGCCCTTCCAATCCTCCACCGCATGGCACTTCCTGGTATGATGGAGGCAGTGGGGGGGGTCACATGAAATGGTGTTGCAGGCCGCATCTGGTCCACGGGTTGAGAATCCCTGCCTAAACTGATAGTTCCTGGATTTTAGGTGGGGTGGGGGCGTTTCTCTTTGCCAAATGTTAGGTTGCTGCTGGTGTGTGTGCGCGCGCGCATGGGGGGGGGGATACGGATTGACTAGCTGGTGGGCAAGAGGGTCATAAATCAAAGTTTGTCTTGAAGGGTCAAGTTATTCCCCTCCACCCCAGCCCCAAGTCTTTGATTCTGGGAGCCCCCTCCTTCCCCCCACAAGCTCCAAACAGCATGATGGTTTCAATTACACCCTGAAAGGCAGAGGGGCCCCCTTTCAAGGCAGCCTGGCCTTCTCCTACTCTCAACAAAAGCTTAAGTTACAGGAAAAGGAGCGAGAGAGCTGAGAGAGGGAAAGAACTTCGGAGAGGAGGAGGGAAAAAAAACAACAGGCCAGAGGGGAGGAAATCTGGAAGAAAAAGTGGGGGAGGGAGCAGGGAATGAAAAGAAGGAGAGAAAGAATGAGGGAAAGAAAAACAAGGAGCAGTTGGGGGAGAAACAAGATAGAAAAGGCCTCAGTGATGTTGGGTGAAAATGTCCAGGGTATGAGAGAAACAGGCCCCTTCTTTTCTAAAGCAAAACAAAACAATCCCGTTCTCCCCCAACCACTGGAGCTTTTCCAAAGCATGTCAAAACTTCAGGACAATTTGATGTTATTTATCACCAAGTCTCAGAGTTGCAGACATTCCACCACCACCACCACCACCATCACCACCCATTTCTAAGAATATTTGGCAGTGGGATTCAATAAAATCTAGCCAACTAATTTAAATAAAATCATATCCTCCTCTTTCCAAGTATAACCACCTCTGCTCTTCCTCGGCACTGAAAGAAAGAAAGAAAGAAAAAGAAAAAGCCACCAGCCAGCCAGCTTTTGGCAGCAGAACAGCCCCAGATCCTGCTGCACAAAACCCTTTTCCTTGGAAGGCTGCATAAGGATGCAAATTGAACTTCTTTGCATATTTTCTTATTTCACATTGTGTTTATTTCTTTTGCCACTGTTCCTCATGGGAAAGGCAAAGGGCTTACAGCTGCTTGGGAGAAATGCTGCTACCAGGAAATCTCACTCTGCCACTTCTCGTTTCTGAGAGACACTTACGCTCTTTCAAGTGCATCTCCGTAGCTGTTAAAAGAGCTACAAAACTGTTTTTGTTTATTCGCGTTAAATCAAAGCAGAGATTTTTCAGAACTTTGAAGTCTCCTCCCTGGACTAATTTCTGTCGTGTGATTTTGGAAAACTGGAACATACGCACAACTGTATATTATTAGGTTTGATGCCGACACATGACACACACAATTCTGGAAGCCTGGCAGATCAGTGGGCAAAGCCTAGTGATTAAAGAAGGGAAATTGACCTTGAAGAAGTTGCCTTTTTGGACTGTGGTGTCTAGAATTCACCTCTTAGCATTGCCTGCTTATTTCAGGGAATTCTGCTAGTTCTACTCTAAGGAAGTAATCTTTTCAAGGCTCTGAGTAAAGGCCTGCAAGCAAAGAAATGGATTCCATGGGGAATGATTTAAGGCACTGTACTGTAGGACGGAAATAAGCTCCCGTCTTCATCCCAGCTCCTGCCAACCTAGCAGTTCGAAAGCAAGAAATTGCAAGTAGATAAATAGGGACCACTTCGGTGGGAAGGTAACAGTGTTCCGTGCGCTCCGGTGTCTAGTCATGCCTGCCACATGACCACGGAAATGTTTGCAGAAGCAGACAGCGCTGGCTCTTCAGCTTAGAAACAGAGATGAGCACTGCACCCTAGAGTCGGATACGACTGGCTTTCGAGCAAGGGAAACCTCCTGAGCTGGTATTCTCCAGTTGTGTTAGACAACAACTCCCTTTACTACTAGCCAGCATGCTGCCTGGGGATGATGGGAACTTTAGTCAAGCATATCTGGAGGCTAATCTAAGGTACAGGGATATGGCAAATATTCATACACATTGATACCAAGCAGTACTATTGGTCAGGCCACTTCAGGGCAACCTAATACAAACTAGACTACTACCTCCCTAGAGTTCTATGAACAGTTCATAAGGGAAATCTAATACAACAGTGGTGGTTCAAATGGTGGTAAAGGTAAAGGTTTCCCTTGCTCGAAAGCCAGTCATATCCGATTCTAGGGTGCAGTGCTCATCTCTGTTTCAAAGCCGAAGAGCCAGCGTTGTCTGCTTCTGCAGACATTTCCATGGTCATGTGGCAGGCATGACTAGACACCGGAGCGCATGGAACGAATGGTGGTACTGCAGTCCATATGAGATGATGAAACCATGAAGATTGGCAGAGGGAGGTTAGCATGAAAGAATGGGCAAATCTGGCGACTCCTCACAGAGTCCTTGAATTAGACGGCAAGGGTTTCCTTACCTTTACTATTGAAACTAGGCAAATACCCGAGAAGTGTCAGAAGATGCAAAAGCACAATTTACAGATCAGAGATGTAGTTCTGCATTAGGCCCCCAGTGGCTCAAGTAGCTAAGACGCTGACTGGGAAGCGGAAGCTCCGTGCGCTCCAGTGTCTAGTCATGCCTGCCACATGACCACGGAAATGTCTGCAGAAGCAGACAGCGTTGGCTCTTCGACTTAGAAACAGAGATGAGCACTGCATCCTAGAGTCGGATACGACTGGCTTTTGAGCAAGGGAAACCTTTACCTTTACCTTACCCTCCCTCTTCTAAAGAATGTAGCAAGTTGCTAAAGTTTCAACCAGTTTAGCCTGCACATATCCTAAGGGGCAATTTTTTTCCCATTTCATGAATCAGTTACAAAATTTAATCTGGCAAAAATGCACTTTCTGAGAGCTGGGTTAGTCTCCTCCACTCCCAATCACTGAAGTGGGAAATATTAAACAGGCACAAAAGCTTGTGTGCACAGAAACTATGGCATTCCAGAAAAATGTTTCATACATCTTTGTTGAGTTTAACCTCTAACTCAGGGATTCTCAACCTGCGGCCCAAGGGCTGGATGCGGCCTACAGCACCATTTCATGTGGCTCCCACCACCACCTCTACCACGCCAGGACGTGCCATGTGTAGGGAAGGGGGAAATGGTCATCTGGCCCCCGGAGCTGTCTGAGGGGGTGTGACTCGGCCCACGGCTTAAAAAGGTTGAGAACTCCTGCTCTAACTTGACACTACAGAAATTCCAATGAGCTGTGCGCACAAGCTATACTCACCAGAGGTTTAAAATGAAGCTACCAAAGTGTTTTGCTACATTTGTTATAGCATAATAAACCATGTTGGAGTATGGCCAGGTAGCTTTAAAAAAAAACTACCTAAAGTGGTTATGCTAGCATGGGGATCCAGAAGAATTGTAGTCCAAAAAATTAACTTTGCCATACTAAGAAAAGCAACTCACTTCAAATATGCAATCAGAAAGACCCTTCTTGCCTGCTTGTGGGATCTGCGCACACAATTGGTATACTGGCCCTGACAGAACCCCGGTGATAGGTGATCACCTCGTTGCCAGGGGTTCCTGAAGGGACAGAAATTGGGGGAGCGGAATATTAGATAGAGTTTAATTCATCAATAGCTGATCTGACAAACTGCTCGGTCAACAGAGAGCTAATGACTAACGTGTTAGGTGCGTAATAGGCAATCTCGCGCCTGCGGATTACCTTAAGCCCTAGATCCAATACCAGCCACATGTTTACCCCGGATAACACGGAACAATGTATTTCCCCTGCCGTTAATTAAGTTAGTTAATTAACTTCCCCTGTAGACTTCCCCAATTAACTTGTGTAAACACGGAGTGTGAGTTCTGCAGATCGCGATGCTTTTACATGCAGCCTGTACATGATAAATACTGATGATTTGCCTTCATTAAATCACTGGTCTTTGCTCCATCTTGCCTCGTGTCTCATTGCTTGACCAGTCTCCTCCGGGACCCAACAGCCGCTTCGCGGTTCCGATCCAGCTTGCACAACCCACTTCGCGGCCCAGATCCAACACCTGCTTTCATTGTGGGGAAAGATCACAAATAGCCTGAAACGCTTTGAAACGAAACAGCAAGATTTTGTGGGAGCCAGGCGTATTCTTCCCTGGGATCAATTGTTCAAGGGAGGAAAGCTGAACTCTCTACTGCCTATGGAGAAGATAACAAAAATGAGAAGGGGTTTTTGCTTTGCTTTTTCTTTATGCTTTAAAAAGAGTTATGTTGCATGGAGAAAAATAGGCTCAGATAAAAGGCCCAGGTCAGGCATGATAGCGCTAAGAGGGGTTTTGAAATATGACAGGGGAAGAATTACAACCACTAAGAGATAAGACGCTGAAGGTAAGCAGAGATGACAGAAGGGGAGAAGGTGAAGTTGGCAAAGGAGAAGTGGGAGAGATAAGGGAAGATAAGGTCAGGAACAATTTTTGAGAAAGGAAAACCTCCCCAAGTCAAGAAGGCAGATGGTGTGTTCTTATTGAAAATATCAGATTCCCCCAAAGTGAAGGATGAGAGTAGAAGATTTTCGGGCAGCAGCAAAGTGATCAAAAGTAGCATTTTAAATACTGTAAGCCTACATTTTTGTCAGAAACGTGGCCTGCGCAGAAGAGTTGGCTATGTTTGCTGTACAAGTTTTGGCAGATGGTGGGTGGTAATGTTACTGATTGCTCCATCCCATGAGACAGGGCCAGTTCCACCATTAGACAGAGCAAGGCAGCAACCTCAGATAAATCTGGGATGCCACAAAAGAGACAGCAAATAGCTAGTTACTAAAACTAGGCACAATGCCCGGAATCTTGCTGGTGTTTGGGTAAGTTTTGAGTAATTGCACTTAATGGTTGAGGTGCTAGGATGCTGTTGAGTGGCACAGTTGGGTGTCGCACATCCACCTGCACCACTGAGATTTGTTCCAACACTTCCTCAATCAGCTACAACAGGATTTCAGCCAGTAAGCCTATGTATCAGATAAGAGTAACAGATTTTTTAAAAACCTGGAACCTAGTTAAAAGTTTAATTAAATTAAAAACACATTAAAACACAGACTGATCAAGGAAAACAAACCAACTTTTGCATAAGTTATATTTCATCTGGGCTTCTGAAATGTGTTATACTTGGAGCAGTTTTTAAACACAGTAACTGGGACTAGGTACACATTTTGTTGATTGCACTGGGTCCCATTCAGTTTATGGATCCAGTTGAAGATGCTGATGTTTACCTTTAAAGCCCTGTACATCATACAGGAATAGTTTTCTTTCATTACAACTTGATGAGGATGGTGTTATATGCCTTATAGTCACAACTTTTCTTACTCTTTCTACTCTGTCTGGGATAAAGTGGATGGTTCATCTTCTTCTGTGTCTAGGCCAGATGTGTAACTACCAAAATGAAGGCACCTTTTGGTGAGTTCATTCTGCAGTTCCTTTTGCCTGACATGGCGTGAGAAAGAGTAGCCGGCAACACAAGATTGCCGGTACCAGGGTGGTAATTCATAATGTTTATTTTAAATATTATATCAGAAATAAATAAATAAATGTAGACAAACATAAATAGAGTATCTTTCCTTTCAAAGACCATTTGGTGTAATCAGCAAATTTGTAGCCCAAAACTTTCCCTAAGCCTGTGATGGCGAACCTTTTAGAGACTGAGTGCCTGAACAGAGGGGAGGGGTGAACTCTGTGCTGGGGGGAGGGAGGAAGTGCTCCCATTGGGCTGCTGGGCAGAGCGAACTCTGTGCTGAGGTGACAGCACATGTGCCCACAGATAGGGCTGGGTGTGGTCTCTCTGGCATGCGTGCCATAGGTTCACCACCACTGCCCTAGGCTGCAGCTTTTGGAAGAGGTGGTGTAGCCTTTTTCAAAGTTTAAAAAAACACACACAAGGCATCTCTCATGCTGTTTTGCCATCTACAGGTTTTTTCTGTTCCTTGAGGAAACGAAGATGTGTAAACACACATACCTGTAGCCTAAAGTAGCCTAATTCAGGGGGGGGAAGCTTTACTGTTTTGTCCTGTTGATGGTATAAATTGGTTGTAACTGCAGACAAAATAACTGACTAGGATTCAGGAAACCTATGAAGCGCTTAACAGATTACAACTTGGATATTTGTCTGAATGCCTCTCCCAGAAAAGAACTGTCCATTTGGGTCACTACCTCCCTTTAGTGTATGAGAACCAAGACACAGGAAACAGCCATGGGCTGGTTTAACTCAGGTTTATTGCATGGTGGACAGAGGGAACATGAGGTAATGGCGGATGCAAAGCTCTATATATACAGTGGTAAACATTCGAATGTGGCTCCACGATAGCCGGTTGGCTATTGTCTGCGTGACATCACTGCAGGTCACGCCCTTCTTGTCCAGTTGTAGGTAGTGGCGGGAAACTCCGCGCTATGGCGATTGATGAGTATGGACCAAGAGAGCTTGGACGCTCGCTGCTGCCCACTGGTGGTTATCAGCTCGCGTCCTAATACAGGGTTTATAGTGATACAGCTGACGACTATATTGTTACTTGTGGGAAGGGTTACATTGTTAAGATACATTGTTATCACATGAAGAAGGTTACACTATTAGAACACAACACTCCTCCCCCCTAGGATGAGACGAAGTCTCTCAGCCAATATGGCTTATTTCGAACACGCTGGGGTCTCGGTGCGGGCTGCCCTGCCCCGGTTTTGCTACCTTCTCCTTGTCCCCTGGCTTCCTGTCCTGTAATTGGAGAGGGAGACTTGTTAGTGACTTGCCGCGGTTCTGCGGCTTTTATGGGAGGTGTGTGCTTTATTTGGGAAGAACCGGGGGCACTGGGGGCTAACGAAAAACCCCTCTTCTCGCTTGGATGGGTGGGGGAACACTCCCAAAAACCCCCCCGGCTCGGTAACGCAAAATCAAATTCGGGGGCAGCAGTCGCAAACTCCTCACCCTCTTCCCCGGAATCGGATAGAGCTGGCGTGTCAAAAGGATCTGAGTCGGAACCGCTGCTTCCCCCCCTTGTTTGGGACTGTTGCCCTTCGTTGTCTCCTCCTTGGGCTAAGCGGGTGGAGGAGAACCCTAACGCTGAGGCATTTTCCATGCCGTCCGTGGATTGCTTCCTGGGAACCCGGCTCCTGAGCTGATCTGCATGCCGCCTCCAGAGTAGACCGGCGCTCGTTTCCACCCGATATGACACTGGTCCCGTCTGTTCTACAACTCTCCCTGGTACCCAGGCTGGCCCTGTGCTGGCGTAGTTCCTGCAATGCACAGGATCACCGGCGGCGAAACCTTTCGACACCGCTACCTCTACGTTCTTCCCCTTGTCCTCGACCCTCGTTGGGTCTAACCTGGTCAGAATCGTGGTCAGCTTTCTCCGCATCAGCAGCTCTGCTGGCGAGTATCCGGATGCTAAGGGGGTCACCCTATACACTAATAAAAACTGACATACTTGGTGATTCAGGTCCCCCGAGCCCATGCGCCGCAGCGCATCCTTTGTTGTCCGCACCAACCGCTCCACTTGGCCATTCGTGGCCGGGTGAAACGGCGCGGATGTGACGTGCCGAATGGCGTTTGCCTCCATGAATGCCCTGAACTCAGCGGACGTGAAACAACTAGCGTTATCGCTGACCAGAGTATCGGGTAAACCGAACGTGGAAAAGACTCTCCTTAGGTGGTTAATTGTAGTGGTGGAGGACGTGCTCTTTACCGGCATCACCTCCAGCCACTTGGAGTACGCATCCACTACCAGGAGAAAAAGGGTTCCTCGGAACGGGCCAGCAAAATCTATGTGCACTCTGGACCACGGCCCCCTTGCCGCGTCCCATTCCCTATGCGGGAGGCGAGCCGCCTCTGGTCGGGAGCCCTGGCATGCCTCACAAGTGCCGATCATGTGCTCTATGTCTGTGTCCAGCTGGGGCCACCAGAAGTAACTCCGGGCCAGCGCCTTGGAACGGACGATCCCCGGGTGGCTGACGTGCAACAGTTTGAGTACCCTCGGTCGCAGGGATGTAGGGACTACCACCCGTTGGCCCCACAAAAGGCACCCCCTCTCTATGGACAACTCTATTTTCTTCCGAAAAAATGGGTCGAATTCCGTACTTGGGGAGGACGCCGGCCACCCCTTCTGTACCCATGAGCTTACTTTCTCCAGCGTTCTGTCCCTGTCTGTCGCCCTGGCAATGTCGGCTGGTACTATTGGGGGTGAATCTAGGACCTCTATTAACAATACCTGGTGGTCTCTCTCTACCCCTGCCTTTTGGTCGCCCGACAAGGGCAGAGGAGACCGTGAGAGTGCGTCTGCATGGCTGATCTCCTTTCCGGGCCGGTATTCCAACTCATGTTGGTATGCATTGAGGAAGATAGCCCACCTCAGCATCCTCGGGGACAGGATCTGTGGCGTGGGCTTATTTGCAGTGAAAATTCCTAACAGAGGCTTGTGGCCGGTCACGATCGTAAACGGGCGACCATACAGAAAATCGTGAAATTTTTTGGTTCCCGCTACTATCGCTAATGCCTCCCTGTCGGTCTGTGCGTAATTCCGTTCTGCTTGCGACAGGGACCTTGAATAAAACGCTATCGGGGCCTCCCTTCCGTCGTCCAACACGTGGCAAAGCACCGCCCCCACCCCCACCGGGGACGCGTCACAAACTAAGACCACTGGCCGTTTGGGGTCGAAATGAGTTAGGATTGCCTCGGATGTTAGGAGTTGCTTTAACTCTTTAAAAGCCCTCTCTTGCTCGTCACCCCACAGCCATGTTTCCTCCTTTTTAAGCAACCGATGGAGCGGTTCGGCCACAGACGCCTTCCGTGGAAGGAAGGTATGGTAAAAATTTAGGAGCCCCAGGAATGACTGCAGTTCGGTTTTGGATGTGGGGCGAGGAGCCTGCTTGATGGCGGCTACTTTGGATTTGGACGGCTTAATTCCCTCGGGTGTGACACGGAACCCTAAAAACTCAACCTCTGTTTCGAAAAATACGCATTTGTCTTTTCTCAGTCGCAGCCCCGCTTTCTCGAACACAGTCAGTACTTTATCCAATCTCTTTGCCAGTTCGGCCTCACTCCCCCCTGTTATCAATACGTCATCAAAATAACACAACACTCCCTCCAGCCCCTTCAGGAGGCGTTCCACAATCGACTGAAAAAGGCCGGGTGCCGAGTTCACGCCGAACTGTAAACGCGACACCTGGAACGCCCCTTTATGTGTAACTATAGTTTGTGCCGCTGCCGTGGCGGGAGTTACAGGGAGTTGCTGGTAGGCTTGTGCTAAATCGAGCTTAGCGAAACATTTTCCCCCATTCAGCCTGGCCAGAAGGTGGCTGACCACCGGCACCGGGTATGCATTAGGGCGGATTGCCTTGTTAATTGTACACTTATAATCAGCGCAAATGCGCACCTCCCCGTTAGCTTTTAGTGCTGTAACAATTGGAGTTTCCCACTCCGCGGAATCAACAGGAACAAGAATCCCCTGGCCCACCAGTTTGTCCAGTTCCGCCTCTATTTTGTCCTTTAGTGCGAACGGCACCCTGCGTGGTTTGAGTCTTATCGGGCGGACCTCCGGGTCTAGGTCGAAGGCTACAGGGGGTCCCTTGAACTTTCCCAGTCCTTTTTTAAAAACGGCGGAGTGCGCGTCGCACACCGCTCTTATTGGATCCGCACCCACAGCATGCACCCCCCCTATGAACAAACCCAAAGGCTGAAACCACTGAGTCCCGAGGAGGCTACAATTTCCCCCTTTGAGAACAACTAGAGGGAGTTCCGCAGAATGTTTCTTAAAACGGACCCGAAATTTCCCGACCCCCAACACTGGAATGCTGTTCCCCTGCACGTCTCGTAGCGTGGACCTCAACGTTTTAAGTTTGGGCCGCACGTGGGGGTCGATTTTCAAGAACTCTCTCTGGGGAATTATAGAATAGGAGGACCCCGAGTCAATTTCCATCCTAATAGGGGCCCCTTGTACTAGTACCTCGACGAAGTAATGGGGTTGTCCCGCGGACACACTGAACACGGGGGCGTCGTCCTCGCTGTCGTCCGAGATGCGGCCCACGCCGTCCTGCTTCCTCGTGGTCCGGGCGCCATCTTTGGACCTCGCTGGACGGTCCGGTCTGGCCGAACGGTCTTGTGAGTGCCTCCGGCCCTCTTTCCGATTTCTGCACGCCTTGGCGATGTGCCCCCGACGGCCGCCGTTGTAACACTCGGCTTTTCTGAATGGGCACTTCGCGCGCTCATGGGCTGCTCCGCAACCATCGCAGCGGCGCCCTCCTTTTCGGACCTTCTGGACCTCCTCGCCGTCGCTGCCTTCCGTAGACGACTTCGAGGTTCGTCGGGTTGCGTGCACCGACTTTTCCGCTTTGCCGGCCCTAGGACGCCACTCACGCCACTGGTGCATTTCGTCTACCCCAGCATTCGTGGATTCCGCGGATTCCGCGGCCTCCACAACCTCTGCCAGCGTGGGTGGCGGCTCCTTGTTCATCAAGCTGCGCTGCACTTCCTTGTCCTTCAGACCACAAAGAACGCCGTCCCTTAGGGCCATCTCTAGGTTGTCCCATCTGCAGGGGGCGGCGGCTATTCTCATGGCTGTTACGAAGGTCTCAACCGACTCATCCGGCGCTTGGACTCGCCTCCAAAACGCGCTCCGAGCGGGAAACATTGCCCTCGAGGGTCGGAACCGGTCACGCAGCAGTTTCATAATGTCCTCGGCTTTGAAGTCACTCATCTTCTTCGGTGCAATAATGCTCACCAGCGTTCGCTTGGTTTCTATCCCAAGCATTCTGGTGAGGATGGCCCTCTTCCTTTCCTCGTCGTCTTTGACTTTGAGTTCCACCAGTGCCGCCTGGAAGTCCATCTCAAAGAGCTCCCAGTCTTGCGGTTTGGTAATGTTGAAACCGCTCTGTGCCCTGGCTCCTTGGGGACCCATCATCCCACCTTCGTCGCCAATTTAGTGTATGAGAACCAAGACACAGGAAACAGCCATGGGCTGGTTTAACTCAGGTTTATTGCATGGTGGACAGAGGGAACATGAGGTAATGGCGGATGCAAAGCTCTATATATACAGTGGTAAACATTCGAATGTGGCTCCACGATAGCCGGTTGGCTATTGTCTGCGTGACATCACTGCAGGTCACGCCCTTCTTGTCCAGGTGTAGGTAGTGGCGGGAAACTCCGGGCTATGGCGATTGATGAGTATGGACCAAGAGAGCTTGGACGCTCGCTGCTGCCCACTGGTGGTTATCAGCTCGCGTCCTAATACAGGGTTTATAGTGATACAGCTGACGACTATATTGTTACTTGTGGGAAGGGTTACATTGTTAAGATACATTGTTATCACATGAAGAAGGTTACACTATTAGAACACAACACTCCCAAACCACACTGTTAAAGGTGGCCTCACCAAGGAAGGCCAAAAAAATGACAATGAGAAATCCAGTCTTCTCATTGTGGCCTCTACTCTGTGGAATAAATTTCCATCTCATATACACTAGGTTCCATCCCTCCAGATTTTTAGGAAATTATTAAAAACAGAACTCCGTAAAGTGGTCTTTAAGACTATATCCCCTACTGTTATGAACTTTTAATTTTTAAAGTTGGATTCTCTTTTATTTTATCTAAGTTGGTCATCACTATATTGCTTATTTTTTGTATGCTGTGCCTTATCCAAGCTAAATAATTTTTTTTAAAAAATCTCACTTATCTTGAAAGCCCCTTTAGGGGTTATCAAAGGCTTCCTGTATTTGAAGAGCTAACTAGTATAAATTTTAAAATAAGAAATATAAAAAAGGAAGAACAAGGATCATGTATATGGCCCCCAGTAGTTAAAGTGGGATACACAGAAAGAGCCTCCTCGAAGATGGTAGTATTTTTGAGTCACAATTGGGCGTACCCTGGTAATGGTAACCTTGTGTTGCCAGCTAATCTTTCTCACACTGGGTTAGCCAAAAGGAACTGCAGAATGAACTCACCAAAAGGTGTCTTCATTTTGGATGTTTCACATCTGGCCTAGACACCGAAGAAGAAGTAGTTAACATACTGAGAATGTGTGGGGTAATGGCTAGTATGTCCGATTAGCACTTATGAGATCTGGGTTGTAATCCCTGGACAACCATGGAAACTCAATGGGGTAACATTAGTAAATGTAATGTAATAAACTATCAAGTTGGAAACAATGCAGAATGACCCTAGTACATCTTTCAAGGTAAATGACATATTTAAGGGGTAGTTTTACCAGTTCTACATAGGGAGCACTTCATTGGGAAGGTAACAGCATTCCGTGCACTCCGGTGTCTAGGCATGCCTGCCACATGACTATGGAAACGTCTGCAGAAGCAGACAGCGCTGGTTCTTCGGCTTTGAAACAGATGAGCACTGAAACCTAGAGTCAGATATGACTGGCTTTCGAGCAAGGGAAACCTTTACATCCCCAGTGAGCTTCGATTTTCGATTTTTATTTATATTCCGCCCTTCTCAGCTTGTGCCGACTCAGGGCGGCTAAACAACATTTCCATAACACAATACACTCAATACAACAAGGATTCAGAATAAACATCATCATATCAATATATCAATAATACAATACAATCAATGCAGCAGAGATTCAAAAATAAACATCAACATGCCAAACAATTAGTACAGTCCAAATATCTAGTACAAAAGCAGAATTAGAAATACAAAAAATGCACAGATAATAATTACATAATGATATACCGTATCTACAGCAATAGTATGTCAGAAATACAATAACATAATGGCAAGAGCAGCGGAGCCCAAAGACTCAATGCTACCAAACGGAGACCCAGCTCAACGTTACAGGCGGAGCTTCCATGGCCAAGCAAGGATTCAAACCCAGGCAGGCTTCTTGAGTCTTAATCCGTCACTCTGTCCCACTACACATATTGAGTATCCAGCATTAGTAAAACAATTGTTATAACATATACCTGCAGCCTAGCAGTTCGAAAGCTAGAAATTGCGAGTTGATAAATAGGGACTACTTCGGTGGGAAGGTAACAGCGTTCTGTGCGCTCCGGTGTCTAGTCATTCCTGCCATATGACCACAGAAACGTCTGCAGAAGCAGACAACGCTGGCTCTTCGGCTTTGAAACAGAGATTAGCACTGAACCCTAGAGTCGGATACAAGTGGCTTTCGAGCAAGGGAAACCTTTACTTTTACCTTAAGGTAGTATATTCAGGAAAAACTTTTTTATATTGCCTTGTTGTTCATATAAATAGGCTATAACTGCAATTAGAGCAACTGAATAGGATTCAGGAGACCTGGTTTCAAATTTCTGCTTGGCCATGGATACTCATTAGGGATAAAAAGAAAAGTTGGAAAATAAGTTCCCTTTTAGACTAAAGTCCTAGAATCCCCTAGACAGAATGGTCATGCTGGTGGAATGCATCAGGTCATTTCCACGGTAAACCCTTTAAAAAGCAGAATATAGCTTTTTTATTATGCCAGAAGTTGTGCAAAAGAACTTTCCAAAGAGTTTAACAATTGGTTGAATCCATACAGTTAGATCAATTTTATGTAAACCCACTCATAAGAAAACCCCACAGATTTCAGTACAGTTTAATCTCAGGAAAGTATGCATAGGATTGTTACCAAAATTATTTGTATAACATTATCAATGTAATTAAAACATGTGCAGAAGTAGTAGGTGATACCTTTTCTGGATCACTAAATAAAAAAAAATAATCATTGCAAACTTTCCCCCATTGATTTCAATTGGAGTTAAGTGCAATTACCTTAATCTGGACCTGCGTAAATCTCTTTTTCACAAAGAGATTATGCAAAGTAAATTATCAGTTATTCAGTATTTTTTTAATTAGGAAAAAATCAATTAATAATCTTAAGAATAAAGTAAAAGCTTATTAAAACTTTATTAAAGTAAAACATTTAAACGTTACTTTACACCAGGGGTTTTCAACCTGTGGCCCATGGGCTAGATGCGGCCCACAGCACTATTTCATGTGGGGGCCCCACCGCCTCCACTACACCATGTGGTGGAGGAAGGGCAAAATGGCTGTCCCGCTCCTGAAGCTGTCTGAGGGAGTGTGACCCGGCCCCTAGCTTAAAAAGGTTGACAACTCCCGCCTGTTTTACACAAAAACAAACTACCGTAATGTATTATAAAAAAAATTGCTTTTTGTGCCTGGTGAAGTTTCCCCCAAGATCAAAGTTCTACAGTTACGAGAATTGATCTAGCACTGAGATCCTCATAGAAGGCCCTCCAGCACAAAAGACTGTAAAGATCCATAAAATTATAAGCAATTAAAATGTAATTAGCTTTGTTTTAAGAGCTGCTTGGTAATGGCCCCTTTATTCTGCATAATTAGGACACCGTTTTTCCCCAGCTTCCCTTTTGACCTTCTCAATTTCGTTCTTACCCAAATAAACCTTCACAGCAACATGTTAAATAATTTTCTTGCTTTGAGGTGCCACTCAGGGGGAAAAAAAGTCATAATAGACTTCTTTGTTAGTGAAAGAGGGCAATTATAAGTAAAGGACAACCTGGCCATTAAAGGAAGTCCTCAGAGTGTAACACCCTCCTGTTTCACAGAAAGGCAGAACATTTTACCTAGGGGTCGAGGCGGGAGATAAACATATCTAAAGGGATCTTTACTGCTATTCAAATTAGAGAGTCATGTAATTCTTAATATGGTTAAAAATAATCCTCCAAAACATGTGAAAATTATTAAGGGATACAAATCTCTTTCAAAGGTTGTGGCAATATCAGAAATGGGCATGTAGGTTACAACAAATTCTTCCACAGATGTTTGCATAGACTAGCCATACCTGTCAACCTTCCCGGATTGGCAGGGATTTCCCGATTTTCGGCGCCAATTTGCGCCATTTCCCGCCTGCAGCTGCCAAAACCCCGGAATTGGCAGCAGGGGGGGGGGGAGAGGTACTGCGCATCCCTTCTACGCAGATCGCCTTCTATGCATGCGTAGAAGGCTTTTACGCTTGCGTAGAAACCTTTGCCGCATGTGTAGAAAGCGATCTGCACAGAAGGGGATCGTAGAAGCCTTCTACGCATGCGTAGAAGGGTTCTACGCAAGCGTAGAAGGGTTCTACACAAGCGTAAAAGCCTTCTACGCATGCGTAGGTGACCTGCGCAGAACCGTTCTGCACAGGTCCCGTATTTTCCGGAGTCGCGGTTGACAGGTATGAGACTAGGTCACCATCAGTCTGAGTAGAGGAAAAGCTACTTTAAAAAAAACCCTCAGAATCCCATAGGTAACATGGCCATAGGATTCTGGAATCTGCAACAAATAATTTCCACCCCCATCTCCAGCAATATTTAAGCTTATTGGAACTTTTCACATCGTTGGAAATGTGTGTATATCCATATATATGGACAGGCTGGTCTGAGATGTATTGGCTGAAGAAAATATGGCCTATTCTTCCCAGTCCAGGCTGAAATTAACTGGATTTTAACTTGCATCGTCGGCTGCTACTTGTATCTGAATATACTCCTCCCCCCCCCCCCCGAAATCATTTTCAGTTGATGGGTGAAAAAAGAATGATAAACAGGAAAATGCCATTGGCATGAATTTGTTTAAGGTGGATCCCAGCTTGCCATGAAGTGACCCACACACCGTGATCACAGAGCCATCTTCTGCAGCACGAATGAAATGAGACGTGCATGATTTGACACCTGGACTGCATTGGACTGCCTCAGCCTTGTGGATATTGACAAGGTGGATATTGACAAGGTGCGCCTTCACAGCCAGTCCATCTGTCATGGCCTCTTCTGCCTCCATAACCATTGGGAATCAGAATAGTGAAGTGGTTCCTCCTCCCCTCATTTTGCCATTGGGCCCAATATGATCGTTTCCAGTTGCATTTCTTCCACTGAGGAATACCTGTCAAGTTTCGGGAAATTTCTGTCAAATAAGGGAAGTTTCCCAGCCAAAACAGGAAACTGGACAGCTTCCAGTCTAATTGCAGTCTAACTAATACATGATGACGGAGGGAAAGAGTGTAAAATACGGAGGTTTGACAGACATTTCCCAAAACTTGACAGGTCCATCACCCAGTGGTGGGCTCCAAAAAAATTTACTACCACACTGTGGGCGTGGTATGGTGGTTGTGTCCAGGGGGGAAGCCCTGCATTGCACCCAAATTAGTACTGCTTTATTTCAAAACTTGAATGGGCGGGGCCAGCCAGAATTTCTGCTACCAGTTCTGGCGAACTGGTGCGAACCAGCAGTGGTGCCCACCACTGCCATCACCCCACCTAAAGGGGCTCATCCACCCGTAGCTGTTGGCCTCTTTAGGGAGTCAGGTTATTTACCGCCGCCCAACACTCAGTGTTGAGTCGCTGGCTGTACGGTCTACTCCATTACCGTAGCGGGATGTCCCGCCAGACATGTTTTCCATAATGACAATAGAATACTGTAGCATCCTCCACCACACCTGAGGCAACAAACTGGTTTGGGGCTCCATAACACACTGTATGGCATTCACAGCTCTATCCTCCAATAGAGGAGAGTAGCAAGAAATCATGAGATTGTATTGTATCATGCTATATTGTATTTTTGTCCTCTTGGTGCTTGTAATATGGATTGTATTGTATTTTTGTATATTATATTGTACTTTTTGCTTTTTTGCTCCTGGTATTGATATTGCATTGATTATATTGTAATATTTTATTTTTGTACCATTGTGTATTTATTTATTTTGTATATTGTATACTTATTGTATTGTTACGGTTACTGTTGTTTGCCCCTTCGAGTCGCCTGCGGGCTGAGGGAAGCAGGATATAAATAAAACTAATAATAATATTGTTAGCTGGCTGGAGAGCTGAATGGTTTAGGTATCTAGCCAAGGAGCCAAAGTTTGAGAGTTTGACCCTCATTGTGCCTCAGCATGTATAGTCATGAACAAACTGCACAGCTCCAGGTGCCCCAGAGGAAGGGAACAGTAAACCACCTCTGTGTATTCTCTACCTAGAAAACCCTGGAAAGAGTTGCTGTAAGTCAGAATTCATAAGTAGAAATTGACCTGATGGCATGCAGATACAGTAAAAACCCTACTTTCGAAAACAAAGTCCATTCCGTAGGCTTTTGCTTAAATCAATTTTTTTTGTAACTCGAAACTAACCCATAGGAAAAAAATTTATTACGTAACTCGATGCAAACCCATAGGAAAATGAAATGTTTATGTAAATTGAAGCAAACTCATAGGGAAATGATTTTTATGTAACTCGAAGCAAACCCACAGGAAAAAGAATCTTTATGTAATTCGAAGCAAACCCATAGGAAAAAGTGTAAATTGGGACATGGTTTTAGCACAAAATCATTATGTAAGTCGAATTTTATGTAACTCGAGGCACTTGTATGTCGGGGCTTTACTGTATTGTTATATATAATGATAGCTGGAGTTTTGCTAAGGTTGCAGTGCCCATATAGGGATATAAATCTGCATTATTTATTTACTTACTTTTTTAATGTAAGGTAAAGGTCACCCTTGCTCGAAAGCCAGCCGTATCTGACTCTAGGGTTCAGTGCTCATCTCTGTTTCAAAGCCAGAGAGCCAGCGCTGTCTGCTTCTGCAGATGTTTCCATGGTCATGTGGTAGGCATGACTAGACTCTGGAGCGCACGGAACGCTGTTTACCTTCCCACCGAAGTGGTTCCTATTTGTCTACTTGTAATTTCTTGCTTTAGAACTGCTAGGTTGGCAGGAGCTACTGTAGGACAAAGATGGGAGCTCATTCCGTCCTGCAATATTCGGGTATTGAACTGCTTTCACCTTCCAGTCAGCGTCTTAGCCACTGCAATCCCTACTTTTTTATGTAGAACGTTTATATCTCATCCGACTGGTTAAACATCACTCTGGGCAGCTTACAAGTAATAAAAACACAAACCCTCAATATAATACAAAAAAAAAAAACCCCTCAAAGCAACAGATCAGTAAATCAATAGAACAATTAAACAACTCTCCCAAGCATCAACAGCATCATTAAAAACAGTTAGGACAGGTACCCGATGAATCTCCCCATAAGAACACAATAATCTATCAGACTAACAATTGGCATGTGAAGAGGGAAATGCTTCGTGGAACGGAAATGCCTTCAATGGTTCCGAACACACATCCTTAAGTGTGTTCTACAACAGGCCAGGAACTTGTCCCCACTCATATTACTATATTACCCAATATAGCCAGCAGCACCAATGGTGACAGTGGAGGGTTATGAATCTTGCAGTCCAGCAACATCTGGAGGGTCATATGTTCCTCATCTCTATTCTACAATTTAGTATACGCACATACCCATTAGATGGATTTACAGTGCAGTACAACCTCCCTGGACCTTTGAGCCCAAATAAAGTATACTTTTCCACACCTCACTTACATGCTTGGGCCTTGTGTGCAAATTAATCTGAAGTGAGAAGATGATGGCCTTCCCACCAGTCTAAGTACCAACCTAGTAGTTTGAAAGCAAGAAATTGCAAGTAGATAAATAAGGACCACTTTGGTGGGAAAAAGATCTAGGGGACATGAAAGAAGCCTCATTCAGGCATCCCCTGAGCGGAGTTTCTCCAGCAAAAATCCTTTCAACCCAAAATAATTTCTGACACGGAATTACTATTATTACTTCATTGACCATTCTGTTGGCATGTTTCACCACTTGGGTATTTGGCAGTTCTGCTGTGGTTTCCACGTCGCAGTGGTAACATCTCATATCGTGCTAGTCTGCTACAGTTTCCGCCAAGCCCAACAGCCCTCTCCCAGTGTTACTGTTTTGGACTACAACTCCCAGAATGGCCTGTCCTACCTGGAGAATTATGGGAACTTTAGTCCAAAAATAACTTTTCCAAACTCCGCTTTCAAGTTGTAGAGTTCAATTAGAGGATTGTGGTATAACAGGCTTGTTGAAAACAAGTTCAATCCCATCTTATTTTTCAATGAGAGAATGCGTCAGCTCATTGGTTATGATTTTAAATATTACAGCCCTCTGAATCTTCCTTTCCAGCTCTGGATTTAAGCAGTGACTTTTCTGTAGACAGTGGGGAGGAGAAGGTTTGAATCACATTGAAACATGGTGCTTTTTTAAGTTTAAAAATAATCTCTGGGAATTTTGATCCGGTTTGAGATTATTGAATCCTCACCGATACGTTCTGCATTAGGCACCAATGGTGAAAAGCTCTAAAAATTAGAGTTTTAATTACGTAATTTTAAGGGGGGGGGGGTTTCGAAGCAAAAATTACTGCCAGATTACATGGGGGGGGGGGAGCAAATTTCCCCCAAAATGGATCACGTAATTGTTGAATGGCCCCATAGAACTGGAAGGTATAATCAAATAGAACGGAAGAGGAATTGGTTAAAACAGGAGTTCTCCACCTTTTTAAGCCGGGGGCCGGGTCATGCTCCCTCAGACAGCCTGGGGGGGGGGCTGACAGCCATTTTGCCCTTCCTCCACCACATGGCACTTCCTGGTGTGGTGGAGGTGGTGGGGGCCCCCACATGAAATGGTGGTGCCATGGGCTGCATCCAGCCCACGCGACGCAGGTTGAGAATCCCTGGGACACAGAGGAGGGCCTTCTCCGTGTCTGCTCCAGCCCTATGGAACCTCCTGCCAACAGAATTGAGGCTACAGACAGAATTGCTGCCTTTCAGGAAAGGTTTGAAGACCTGGCTGGCGGGGCAGGTAAAGGTTTCCCTTGCTCGAAAGCCAGTCGTATCCAACTCTAGGGTGCAGTGCTCATCTCTGTTTCTAAGCCAGAGAGCCAGCGCTGCCTGCTTCTGCAGACGTTTCCGTGGTCATGTGGCAGGCATGACTAGACACTGGAGCGCATGGAACGCTGTTACCTTCCCACCGAAGTGGTCCCTATTTATCTACTTGCAATTTCTTGCTTTCGAACTGCTAGGTTGGCTGGAGCTGGGACGAAGACGGGAGCTCATTTCCGTCCTGCAGTACTCGGGAATCGAACTGCTGACCTTCCGCTTCCCAGTCAGCGTCTTAGCCACTGCAGGTGTGGGGCCCTAATAGGAATACGGCCCTGGCCTGCTGGCTCATCCCCAACTAGGCTCAGTTGTGTCCTCCTTCTGTGTCTTTGCATTTCCCCCCTTCCTTCTTAGCTTTTAGTTTGGTTTTAATTGGGGTGGGAGTAATGAGGGTGGATGAATGGGATGGATGAGGGTGTTTTAACATGTTTGTATATGTTTTTAACTGCTGTACGTCGCCCTGAGGGGTTTTACCTGAGTGGGCGGCATAAAAATTGAAATAAATAAATAAAAGAGAGCAGGGCAAAGAAAGAAAAGAAAGTACCGTGACAAATGAGTTTTTGGAAATGAAATAATTTAGACACTCCGTTTTCTCCAGGGCAATGTAAATAACACCGGTGCGATGTTTGATAATTATATTTGAATGTTATTTTTACTGTGACTAAGCAATAGTCTTAAGTGGATGAAGTTAAAAACAAAAAGTTGAATAGGTACAGATGTGATGATCATAAGTACATTATTAACGTGTTAAAATTTTGGAAATGTGATTATTGTTGTTTGGATGAATTTGGAAGTTGGTATAGTATTAAGTCGCAGTTTATATTTAGTTTTTATATGTTTTTTGTCTCTTTAATGTTATGTATAATGTATTTGTCAGTAGATGTTTCTATTTTCATTTAATTGTATTTATGTTTAAAAATTTTCAATAAAAATATTTTTAAAAAAGAAAGAAACCTGGAGTAGCACATCAGCTCACTCGATTGTGTTCCAGGTAGTTTTTCTGTGGTGTTTTGCCTGGAAATTGTTTGCACAGAGACAGGAGAGGCAGCACTTCGGAAGGGGGGCCGTTGTGTTGTCCCCACAGCCAAGGCAATTGTCTGCTAATAATTATAATTATGACTGGAGGAGAATAATAATCACCCAAGGTAAGTTATTTCTCCTAAAAATAAAATTTAAAAAAAAAACCCAGCCACAAGCCTGGCAGGAGGACTGGAAGAAGGCGAGGGAAAGTTGGCATCTCCTGATTCGCGACTCGTAAGGGGGGGGGGGGGAAAGGAAAGAAAAAGAAATAATATCTCCTTCGAGGTTTGCAGTCTTGCAGGCCAATCCTGGGGAAGGAGGGCTGGGTCTGTGGGTTTGAATTTCATTGGGCGGAGGGGGGATTTTGGGAAGGGGCTAGGATGCTTTGATGGAGATAGGAAAGGGGTGGAGGGGGGGGAGAGAGAGAGAGGGAGAGAGAGAGAGAGAGAAGGGGGCCGGCCTGGGATTGATTAAGTTGGGAGGAGATTGGGAGAAAGAGGAGAGAAGGGCTGGGCGAAGCTTAACTAGTCTCAGCCCGGGGGCCCTCCTTTGAAACTAACTAATTGGGGAAGGGAGACACAAAAGGAAGCGAAAGGGCGCTAGGAGAGACGCGCGGCGAGGGAAGAGTTCCTGCTGGGTGAGTGAAGTTGGCCGATCCCACCCACCCAAAGGAAAAACAACAACTCAAGAAACTTTTCCCAGGACTAAGGATTCCTCGGAGGGAGTGACAGATCCCAGATCGGGTGTCGGTAGGAACCGGAGTGTGCAGGACGGCGACGGGGGTGGTGGTGGTGGGGGAAGAGAAAGGCACACCATGCGCCTTGCCGACGCGCCCTTGGCCCACTGCCTGCTGCTGCTGGGATCCTGCTGGGCCCAGATCCACGGGGAAAAGGGCATCTCCATCCCGGACCATGGCTTCTGCCAGCCCATCTCCATCCCGCTGTGCACGGACATCGCTTACAACCAGACCATCATGCCGAACCTGCTGGGGCACACCAGCCAGGAAGATGCCGGCCTGGAGGTCCACCAGTTCTACCCGTTGGTGAAGGTCCAGTGCTCCCCGGAGCTCAAGTTCTTCCTGTGCTCCATGTACGCCCCGGTGTGCACCGTCCTGGAGCAGGCCATCCCGCCTTGCCGCTCCATCTGCGAACGGGCCCGGCAAGGCTGCGAAGCCCTCATGAACAAGTTTGGCTTCCAGTGGCCCGAAAGGCTCCGCTGCGAGAACTTCCCTCGCCATGGGGCTGACCAGATCTGTGTGGGGCAAAACCACTCCGAGGAAGGGGGCTCGCCGGCGCTGATCACCAGTGCTACCCCTATTGCCGGGCAAGGGACGGCTGGCCCGCCACGCTATGCCACCCTTGACCACCCTTTCCACTGCCCCCGGGTCCTCAAGGTGCCCAGCTACCTCAACTACAAATTTCTGGGAGAAAAAGACTGTGCCGCACCTTGTGAGCCTACCAGGAATGATGGGCACATGTTCTTCAACCAAGAGGAGATCCGCTTTGCCCGCATCTGGATTCTCGTCTGGTCTGTCCTGTGTTGTGCCTCCACTTTCTTTACGGTCACCACCTATCTGGTGGACATGCAGCGTTTCCGCTACCCGGAACGGCCAATCATCTTCCTCTCGGGTTGTTACACCATGGTGTCTGTGGCCTACATTGCTGGATTTGTCCTGGAGGAGCGGGTAGTGTGCAATGACCGTTTCCAAGACGATGGCTACCGGACTGTGGTGCAAGGCACCAAGAAGGAAGGCTGCACCATTTTGTTCATGATGCTGTACTTCTTCAGTATGGCTAGCTCCATCTGGTGGGTCATCTTGTCCCTCACATGGTTCCTGGCTGCGGGCATGAAGTGGGGCCACGAAGCCATCGAGGCAAACTCGCAGTACTTCCACCTGGCAGCCTGGGCAGTGCCAGCAGTCAAGACTATCACCATCTTGGCAATGGGTCAGATAGATGGTGACCTCCTCAGTGGAGTCTGCTTTGTGGGCCTCAACAATATAGACCCACTGAGGGGATTTGTTTTGGCCCCACTCTTTGTCTACCTCTTTATTGGCACATCTTTTCTCTTGGCAGGCTTTGTGTCCCTTTTCCGGATCCGCACTATTATGAAGCACGGAGGCACCAAGACAGAGAAGTTGGAGCGCCTCATGGTGCGCATTGGAGTCTTTAGTGTCCTCTACACCGTGCCCGCCACCATTGTCATTGCCTGCTATTTCTATGAGCAGGCCTTCCGTGAGCACTGGGAGCGAAGCTGGATTAGCCAAAACTGCAAGAGTTTGGCCATTCCCTGCCCGCTTCAGTACACACCCCGTATGACTCCCGACTTCACTGTCTACATGATCAAGTATCTCATGACTTTGATTGTTGGCATCACCTCAGGCTTCTGGATCTGGTCAGGGAAAACCCTTCACTCCTGGAGGAAATTCTACACCAGGCTAACTAATAGCAAACACGGTGAGACAACTGTTTGAAAAGAGACTGATGGAGGGAGTGAAGTGCCAAGGTTGCCAGCTTAAAAATGTTTCAGAAAAACAGACAACAAGAATCCAATGTGCTTTTGCCCTTCAGGAACTCTGTGTGGGGCTGTTTGTTCTTTGGGGAGTCTCTTGAATTTGGGGAGTGTGGATTCTGTCCTACCGGATTCGGACCTCCTCTCCTCTGACAATCGGAGACAAACACAGAGGCATGGGAGAGAAAAAAAGGAGGGGGAGAGAGACCGAAGTATTTAAAACCGTCTCCTTTAATTAAAACAAAATCTAAACTTTTTCTGCTTTAGGTTTTTTTTAATTAACTATTAAAGGGTGTCTTTTTTGTAATTAAAATTGTAAATAGACTTTGTAAATTTAATTATATATTTCTATTTAAAAATGAGAGAGAGAGAGAGAACACAAGCAAGGATCCAGAATATAGAGAGGTCAGAGAAAGGAAAACTTTTTCCCTCCTCTCCTTCTATGGGTACGAAACTTTCCTCCTTTTTAGTGTTCCACACCACCACCACCCGTCACTAAGCCACAAAGACAGTGTGCTTTTTCGGTTGGCCCTTAATAGGACTTTTTTTTGCTTAAACGTTTCATAAGGGACAGGCTTGGAATTCTTCTCCCCCACACAAAAAAACAACAACCAAACTTTCAACAACTCCTTTTAGGGGGACTAGTTTTTGTTACAGTTCCAAGAAGAATTCTTCTATCTCTCTCATTTCTCTCCCTCCACTTCAGGAGGTTTGCAAGTACAGTAATGTTCTCTACCTATGAAAATGCATTTGGAAGGGTGTGGGGGATCTGTGGGCCTTCTCTCCCTTGCTGAAGTTTGGGCCATGGCTGTGAGAATCTCCTTATGGTTCTTTTTTGGTTAAAGAACAGTTACCTCCGAGAAAGATTTTCATTGCCTTAAGCTGCATTTTTCTTTCTGTTGCGTTTGTACATTTCTATTTTTTTCTTAGATGTTTTGTACAAAAGGTGTCTTTTTAAACTTCCATTTCCTTTATTAAACAGACTTGTTCTTTGCAAATTCAGTTTGAGTTTTTTCCTCCCAGCCGCAGCTTTCCAAGAGCAATCTGTGAGATGTACCTCAATGAAAGCAGCATACTATACCGGTTTGCCAAGGAGATGAGATTTATTTATTTTTCCTCAAAGAAAGTTTTTTAAAAAACTACACTGGGAAGTAATTAGTGCCACTATTTAAAGTTAAGGTTCTAAAGGACTTATTTTCTTTTCGAAAACACAGGATAAAACTGTCCGGTTTTTCCTCCATGAAAAAAATGGAGATTTTTTTCCCCCTGTCATAACTTTTGTTTCTCTATATATGGGGGCAGGGCACACAATTACTCTTCTCCGTCTCCATCTAGTATTATTACCTCAGTTCCATCATTTGCTTGGAAGTCCATTCCACAGGTTCAGCAGAATTGATTTCCCAAAATGTTAACTAAGCAGCTCAGCCTGTGACGTCCAATAAAAATATGTGGCCTACTTCATATCTTATAATTTTTAACCAAAAAGTGTACTTGGTAGGATTTATCCCCCCCCCCCCCCCGTATTTGAACATCATTTTATGTGACCATACATGCATCCTTTTTGTTGTATAGTATGCAAAATCTGCAATAATGTGATTGCCATTGCATTTATTTCTTTATTTAGTCCTTTTTAAAGATATCCAATAAAGCTATTAGGAGGTCTGGCATGCCTATGCACTGACAGTGAATATACCGTATTTATTCGTGTATAACGCGCACTCGTGTATAACGCGCACCCCTAATTTTCCATGAAACCTCGGTATAAAATTTATATCGGTGAAAAAGCTTGTTCATAAGAGCACGCCTTAAAACATTGAGGGAGGGGGGGATAATCAGACCCACCTGTTGCAGGGTAAAGAAAATGCAATCCAAAACGAGCACTTCCGACCCCCAGGAGCCTCGCTCGAACTGCGAGCTACCTCCGGGCCACGCCTCGTCTCCCGCGCCACCCAATCAGATCCCGTCAATTTCTTCAAAGCCACACCCCCGCCTCCCATGAAACCTCGGTATAAAATTTATATCGGTGAAAAAGCTTGTTCATAAGAGCACGCCTTAAAACATTGAGGGAGGGGGGGGATAATCAGACCCACCTGTTGCAGGGTAAAGAAAATGCAATCCAAAACGAGCACTTCCGACCCCCAGGAGCCTCGCTCGAACTGCGAGCTACCTCCGGGCCACGCCTCGTCTCCCGCGCCACCCAATCAGATCCCGTCAACTTCTTCAAAGCCACACCCCCGCCTCCCCTTCAATAGACAGCCGACCCAATTCTAAAAAGGAAGTAAAAGAGGCTCGCGACGGAGGTGGGACACCAGTCCTCGTTTATAACGCGCACCCAAACTTTGATTTCTTTTTTTGGTATAAAATTTTGCGCGTTATACACGAATAAATACGGTAAATATAACTGAATTTATGCATTTTTATTCAGAATTATGTTCTTTTCCCCTGGTGAATTGCAACATAACTTATAAAGGTATCGTAAAACTGTAAAAGATACTCCCAGACTAAGAAGTTGTTTCCCCAAGTATTTTCTCCTGCCATTTCTTTATTTTAACTGAATTCTTAATTTGGTATTCTTAAGTGCAAAAATACACAGGGTTTTTTGGGTGTGTATGTATAAAATAAGCTTCTAAAATGATTTAATGTATCTAAGATCTTAACCAGAAGTCAAATAGATAAATTCCATCCATTCTTATGAGATGATCACAGCTCTAGCAGAACGCCTCTCTAAAGGCAAAGGAGGCTGTCAAATTTGGAAAAAGAAAAGGAAAAAAAAATACTTTATTTTATTATTTATTTATTTTTCTGATTTATATTGCTCCAATCCTGTTGCTAGCACAGTAATTCACTCAGATTCACAACAGAGTTGGCTCACCAAAGTCCCGACTGATTCACTGTGGCTACTCTAATATGACTTACTACCTTAAGAAACAGGATTCCAGCTGTTGATGGTGGCATAGAAAGGAAGAAAAAATAATAATAATCCAACCTTTGATTCAGTTTAAGTTTTCAAAGGCAGTGGCATCGTTCTCATGCTTTCTACCACCAGTCATTCCTGCTTTTGAAAGAATTGGGACTCTGAAATGATCTTGTGCTGTTGATTTTGCTTGCTTTCTTGCGACCTTTAGGATATTTTTCATTAGACAGAAATAACCAATTATATGTTCCTATTGGGCCACTATGTTCATAGAAGCAGTGGCTTTGGTTCCAAGTACAGAGCCGATAGAAGCAAGGGAAAATGCCATGGGATGGGCGTTCCCCCCTGCTACAGCACTGCAACAGGCAAAAGGATTATAAGTGTCTATTTTAAAGCTATTCAGCAGAATATGGATGAAAAAGTCAACTTCTTGTTTTCTTCCTTGTACCACTGAGACATACACACATCCTCCTTCATCAGAGAAGGGCGTGTGGTTTAAAGCCAGAAGTCAGAGGGTGACTAAAGCAAACCAGATGGACACTGGAAGGCTACAAACATGTGTCCAGTATCAAAGCAATCCAGATCTTCCAGACAGAGGGAGGAGCAAATTCCATCTAGTCTATATATAAAAAAAGAAAAATTGAATGGGATGTCACTGGTTTTTCCTCTTGGTGTTTGAATGCTGTTTGCAAGTAACACTATTCCGTCCCCTCCCCCTTTGACTGTTTCTTCTCTGATTTTGCAAAAGCTGGCAGTGTCTTTGAGAGGTTTCAAAAGTACAGTGGTACCTCGCTTAAAGAGCACAATGCGTTCCACGAGATTGCTTTTTAAGTGAGTTGCTCTTTAAACGAAACACTTGGAAAAATGCCACCGCTGCCATTGTAAGTGACCGATTGTGACTTCTGGCGAGGTGGGGGGGATTGCGAACCCCGATTTAGTTGTTAAGCGAGGGCAACCATTCAGAGAAAATTCTGCTCTTTAAGTGAGTCCGTCTCTAAGCGAGGTGCTCTTTATGCGAGGTTTTACTGTAGAGGTTTTTTTTGCACCATTGAACTCCAAAATCCACTGGACACAAGAATAAATGATTATCCAAAGCTCTCATCTACAAATACTCTTCTGACGTCCCCTTTTCTTTAAGTCAGGGGTTCTCAACCTGCGGCCCATGAGCCGGATGCGACCCGCGGCACCATTTCATGTGGTCCCCCACCGCCTCCACCACATCAGGAAGTGCCATGTGGCGGGCGAAGGGCAAAATGGCCGTCCAGCACCGAAGCAGTCGGAGGGAGCGTGACCCAGCCCCCGGCTTAAAAAGGTTGAGAACTGCCTTAAGTGATGAGGATTGCATCCCTCCCCTCTTCCTCACTGCCCCCCCCCCATTTTTATTTAGCTGTCTCAGTTGGGAAAGTTTTGTTTCTTTTTCAGTTAACACCAGTGACAATAGTCCGTGTAAGGACACGCCGCTCTAGCTATCATCTGCTACTACTTTATCAAGTCAAATCCTAGGTTCCGCCAATGAGTCTTTATTTTATTTATTTTTTGTTCTATATGAATTACATCTTTGTCCATATTGCCTCCCTCCCCCAAAATGTCTTATGAATCTTTTTGTCTAATGAATCCTGCAAAAAAAAAAAATCAACAGATGGCTCTCATTTAGTTTCCCTTTTTGGCAAAGGGACCTCAGCTGCTTGCCCTACGCAAATAAGGACTACACCCAATTTTGCAAACACCCCACCATTTTTCAGAGTCCTGTGAACAAAATGCTGCAACGTGGACCCGAAGGGAGTGGAGAACGGACTTCCTCAGCCAAGGAATGTTGGGGCCATGAGTTTAACTCTGCACACCCCTCCTCCAGTTTTGTTCTTAATTTAATCCTTCTGGTTTTGCAAGCCTAGAAAAACAAGACCTTAATGTCAAGGCAGTTTATATCAGGCGGCTGCCCCTGCATGTGTTTTAACAAAGGCCTGAAAACTTTTCCTCTCTCGCCCCCCCTCCTCTTCCCTGCTTTGCCTTAGCTAAGTGTGTAGTTTTAAGCTCAGCCTTCCTCACCACCGCCTTTGCTCAACCTAGCCATTTTGGGGTTGCAGTAGCAACTCAGGAGGGACTGCAGTGGCTCAAGTAGTTAAGACGCTGACTGGGAAGCGGAAGGTCAGCAGTTCGATTCCCCGAGTACTGCAGGACGGAATGAGCTCCCGGCTTTGTCCCAGCTCCTGCCAACCTAGCAGTTCGAAAGCAAGAAATTGCAAGTAGATAAATAGGGACCACTTCGGTGGGAAGGTAACAGCGTTCCGTGCGCTCCGGTGTCTCGTCATGCCTGCCACATGACCATGGAAACGTCAGCAGAAGCAGACAGCGCTGGCTCTCTGGCTTAGAAGCAGAGATGAGCACTGCACCCTAGAGTCGGATACGACTGGCTTTCGAGCAAGGGAAACCTTTACCTTAGCAACTCAAGGGGAGGAAGGGGAAGCATGTCTTGTGATCTAGTTCAGGAGTGCCCAAACTTTTCGGGCCATGGGCCAGTCATGTGGTTCAGGGAGCTGGTCACTATGGCCTGGGGGACAGATCCAGCCCCCACGCCAATTCATCTGGCCCGCGAATATGGGCGCCTTTTACTTCCACTTCCAGGAGCGACGAGGGCTTTGTGGACCGGATGAATTGGCATCAGGGGCTGGATCCGGCCCCCAGGCCATAGTTTAGGCACCCCTGATCTAGTTGGAACAGTTTTTGCTACTTTCCTATCAGAAACCGTACATAACTATCAGAACCACCACTTGCAACTCATTTTTTTTAAATTAAATTTTACTTTTTAAATTGGATAATTAGCCCCCGCACCCCCTTTCTCTTGTGTCCCCAAGGAAACTGCACAGGGCATTTATGCCTTGCCACTTAAAGTTGACACACAGGCTTTGAAATGGAGATTTCTTCCCCAGCGAAGCCAGCAGCCTGCTTAACACATTAACAATCCCAGCTGCTGAAAGAAGAAAAGCAAAGAAGTTTGATCTGCCCAGGATAGATTCTTTTCCTTCACCTTTACCCCCAAACCCACATTAGTGCAAGACAAGAAAGCGGTACTGCATGACGGATTGAGCGCCTGTCTCTGTCCCAGCTCTTGGGGACATGAAAGGGGCCTCATTCAAGAGTCCCCTGAGCGGAGTTTCTCCTGCAAAAATCCTTTCAATCCAGATTAATTATTATTATTAGTGCAAGACAAAAGTGTAGAGCTGTTCATGCAATAACCTATTACAGACCTGGAGCTATTTGGAGGCTGGCTGTTGTGGGTTGGGGTGGGGTGGAGAACGGATTGGAATATGAAATTCCTTTGCAGCAGAAGGGGAAGGCTGTCCAGTTGTGCAGACAAAAAACCCCTTCTTTAAAAGACTCACAGTTGCAAAGAGTCAACGAGAGCTGTTTAATGAAACAGCATAACATGGGGGAGAGTGTTGGCAAGCAATTGGATTTCCAGCCAGGCTCCAACTCTCATCAAGATGGGCTTTTGGGACTTGGAGTAGCTGCCATGTCTTGATTTTGCCTCCACATTCTCAGCGATGCCTTGATCCGGCAAAGCTTCCTTTCTAGGTAAAGGCTGCCCTTGCTCCAAAGCCAGTCGTATCCAACTCTAGGCTTAAGTGCTCATCTCTGTTTACAGCCAAAGAGCCAGCACTGTCTGCATCTGCAGACGTTTCTGTGGACATGTGGCAGGCATGACTAGACACCGGACTGCATGGAACACTGTTTACCTTCCCACTGGAGTGGGAGCTATTTATCTACCTATTTATCTACTTGCAATTAAGGGACTGCCGTGGCTCAGTGTTTAAGGAGCTCGCCTTGTTAGCTGGAAGGTCGGCAAGCCGGCAGTTCAAGAACACGAGGCATACCTGTCAACTGCGGCTCCGGACAATCCGGGACCTGCGCACAACAGTTCTGCGCAAGTCGCATTCTACGCATGCGTAGAACGTGACTTGCGCAGAAGGGATGTGCAGTACCTCTTTCCCCCCCGCTGCCAATTCCAGGGGTTTGCCAGCTGCGGGTGGGAAATGGCGCAAATTGGCGCCAAAAATCAGGAAATCCCGGCCAATCCGGGAAGGTTGACAGGTACGAGTGCTGCATGACGGAATGAGCGCTCGTCTCTGCCCCAGATTCTGCCAACCTAGCAGATTGAAAGCAAGAAATTGCAAGTAAATAAACAGGGACCACTTCAGTGGGAAAAGATCTTGGGGACATAGAAGGAGCCTCATTCGGATGTCCCCTGAGCGGAGTTTGTCCAGCAAAAAGCCTTTTGAACCAGAATAATTTCTGACATGAAATTATTATTACTGTACTTGCAATTTCTTGCTTGGCAGGAGCTGGGACAAGACAGGAGCTCATTCCATCATGCAGTACTTTGGTCTTGAACTGCTGACCTTCCAGTCGTCAAGTTCAGCATCTAAACCACTTGAGCCACTGCAGTTTCTTTCTACATAAGCTAAATACGAGACTTCCAAAGGCCTTTTCTAGTGTGCTGTAATGTTTTATCAAGCATTTTGGCGAGGAGGAGGAGAAGAAATTCCCCTTGCCTAAGTTCTGGTAAAATAGGAAATGTTCTGGTAGGAAAAAGGGAAAATATGACTTTCTCCTCAAGAATACAACTAGCAACACACAGATGGCATGACTAAAACCCACCCACACAAATGGCTAATTGGGCCTTAAACCAGTGGTTCCCAACATGAGGCCGACGACCCACAGGCGGCTTTCAATTCCCAGAAGCCTAAGTCAGTACATTGGCCGATCAGCGCTTCTGGGAATTGACTCAGAGATCCTTGGGATTGAAGTCCAAAAACCAAAAGTTGGGAAATAACTGCTTTAAACTGACCCAGGGTGAAGCGAGCAAGCTTTCACAATTTTCAGCATTAAGGCTCCACCCTGGAAGATACAAATCTGATGCTGCAGAATGAAGATAGACAGAATAAGACAATAATAATAATGTACCAAAATATAAGATGAGCAGCTAGCGCAGGAGTTCTTAACCTTTTTTAAGCCGGGGCCTGGGTCACACTCCTTCAGACAGTTTTTGGGGCCAGACGGCTATTTTGTCTTTCCTCCACCACACGGCACTTCCTGGTGTGGTGGAGGTGTGGGGGAGGCACATGACATGGTGCTGCAGGCCACATACGGGCCACAGGTTGAGAATCCCTGAGCTAGAGTGTGTCCCTTGGGGTGGTGATTTGGGCCTGATTTTGTGAGTAACAAGAGTGACAGCTGTGCATATCAGTGAACTGGCTCCACCTCCTCACACTTCAGGTGAGTTGTCTAGCATTGTCAAAGTGTCACGTGAATATCCATGTCACTGTTGAATTCATTCCCTCTTTATACAACAAAGAAAGTTATTTTTCAAGTGCCAGACTAGGGTGGGGATTGGGGGGGGGGAGGTTTCTTGGTGACATCATGCAGGGTGTGGGTGTGTGTAAAGAGCAAAATCAGCATTGTGCAAGCAGCTGGCTTTAGCTTCAAACTTGCAGAACCATTTCCCCACCAGAGCACAGCCCCAGAGAGGAATATAAACACATATATGGGCATGGGTGAATGTTTGTCGAGCAGTTTCACTGCTCTTGAAGCATTACGTCCTTCAACACTGAAAGAGAAGTCTCTTTTTATTTCTTAATCAGAGCTTAAAATATTTTCTTTTTTAGACTACAACTCCCAGAAGCTCCAATCCACAAGTCCACTGGCTCTGCTGACCATAGGCTTCTGGAAGTTGTAGTCCAAGAGTGAAATTTCAATCTCTGTTGGCAGGAGCTGGGACACAGATGGGAGCTCATTCCGTCCTGCAATACTCGGGAATTGAACTGCTGACCTTCCGCCTCCCAGTCAGCGTCTTAGCCACTTGAGCCACTGTAGTCCTACTATCTCAATATCTGGGATTATGCAAAAAGAGCTAAGAATAGTAGTTACAGTTCTGTGTTAATGTCTCTGCTCATTGTTTTAAGAAACTACTGAATAATTCATTCATCTCCCTTAATTACCATCTTCTTTAGCCACCGACACTCCAGGTGTGTTGGACTATAGCTCACATCTCACAATCACTTCATATGGAGAGTATCTGAACTGTAGTAAAACATCTGGAAAGTGGCCACTTAGAGAAAGCTGATCTAAAGCAGCAGTTCTCAAACTTTTTAAGACAGGGTGGGTCATGCTCCCTCAGACACCTTTGGGGGCCGCTTGGCCATTTTGCACTGCCGCCCCCACATGGCACTTCCCGGTGTGGTGGAGGCGGTGGGGGCCCCACATGAAATGGTGCTGTGGGCCGGATCCGGCCCACGGGCCACAGGTTGAGAATCCCTGATCTAAAGGCTCCCTTTTTGCTTGCCAGTAAACCCTGGCCCATGGAAAGTTAACAGTGGGGTGTTTAATATCTGTGCCTGATTGTCACATGGGTTTGCAAAATCTGTGATTGAAGAACAATATGTAAAGCGAAATCCTATCCCATATCATAACCACCAACTAAAGGTAAAGGTCACCCTTGCTCAAAAGCCTGTCATATCATATCCGACACTAAGGTTTGGTCCTCATCTCTGTTTACAGCCAAAGAGGCAGTGCTGTCTGCATCTGCACATGTTCTATGGTAATGTGGCAGGCATGACTAGACACCAGAGTGCACAGAAGGTTGTTACCTTCCCACCAAAATGGTACCTATTTATCTACTTGCAATTTCGTGCTTTTGAACTGCTAGGTTGGCAGGAGCTGGCACAGAGATGGGAGCTCACTATGTCATACAGCACTCAGGTCTCAAACTGCTGACCTGCCAAACTTCCAGTCATCAAGTTCAACGTCTTAACCAGTAAGCCACCGTTGTCCCTTAACCACCAAGTAGAATAGTGCAATTCCTTAAAGCCCATCCATCAATGGAGCCTAATGGTACCAGGGAAACTTAAATATGATGTAGGAATTTGGGGCATAGGAAAGAAGTAAGGAAAATAATCCAAAATGTTGTGCTCTTTTAGTATTGGTTATATCCTGAGGAATGCACAGTGTCACATCTGCAGTAGATAATAGTGTAAGCCAGAAGTTCTCAACTTTTTAAAGCCAGGGGACGGGTCACGCTCGTTCAGACAGCTTTGGAGGCTGGACAGCCATTTTGCACTTCCTCCACCACATGGCATTTCCTGGTGTGGTGGAAGCAGTGGGTGGGTGGGTGGGGGATGAAATGGTGCTGCAGGCTACATCGACCCATTGGCCACAGGTTGAGAATCCCTGGTGTAAGCAAAAACCCTTCAGGTGATGCTAATGGAAACTTCAGATAATGGCCTTTCCCCTCTTCCTTTCTACCTCATAACCCAGGGGTTCTCAACCTTTTCAAATTGGGGGCTGGGTCATGCTCCCTCAAACTGTTAAGGGGGCCAGACTGGTGGTCTTCCTGCCATTTACAGCTGCTGCAAATGAGTCCACGGCCAATTCTGGTAGCTGCAGCTGGAGTGAGGGTGTGGCGTGGATTATTTGGTGCCATGGGCCGGATCTGACCCACGCCACAGGTCATAGGTTGAGAACCCATCATAACCAGTCACTAATTCACTCTGCAGCTAACCATACACACTCTCCACTTCTTCTTTTTTCGTGTCTAGGCCAGACATGAAGCTGCCAAAATGAAGCCACCTTTTGGTGAGTTCATTCTGCAGTTCCTTTTGCCTGACCCAGTGTGAGAAAGATTAGGCGGCAACAGAAGGTTGCCTTTACC
Source organism: Bradypodion ventrale (assembly GCA_035047345.1). NCBI lineage: Eukaryota > Metazoa > Chordata > Lepidosauria > Squamata > Chamaeleonidae > Bradypodion > Bradypodion ventrale. The sequence goes on from JAWDJE010000006.1 coordinate 37,307,446, forward strand.
AGGATATGCCCTATTGTGGTTCAAAAATACCACAATCTTCAAGGAGGCTCTTTCTGTGCACCCTACTCTCCACTAGGTGTAAGACCTAAAACAGAGCATAAACAGCTTTTCTCTGTCTTAAAGCCCATGAACATACAGGTGAACTATTGTTGCCAGCTGCCTTTCAGAAAGGCACTCCCATCCAGAGGTCTGCTGTAAAGCTATTGATGTCAATGGTCTTCTCAGCTATCTTTTAGGTTAGGGGTTTCCAACGTTTTCAAGCCAAGGGCCGGGTCACGCTCTCGTAGTCAGCTTCGGGCTGGGTGGCCATTTTGTCCCATCAACTTCAAATGGATGGCCATTTTGTTTCTCGAATGCCATTGGAGGGGTAGGGGGCCACATGAAATGGCACCGTGGGCCGAATTCCAGCCCACGGGCCTTAGGTTGGGAACCCCTGCTTTAGGTCCTCTGTTGCAGGATTCCACATGTAAATGCCCAACAAAATTCCCAGCTCCATTGCTACAAGAGGCAAGGGAAATTTCTTGGGAACCCCGGAGCATACCTGTCAACCTTCCTGGATTGGCCGGGATTTCCCAATTTTAGGCACCGATTTGCGCCATTTCCCGCCCGCAGCTGCCAAAACCCCGGAATTGGCAGTGGGGGAAAAGAGGTACTGCGCAGCCCTTCTGCGCAGATCGCCTTCTATGCATGCGTAGAAGGCTTTTACGCTTGCGTAGAAGGGTTCTATGCAAGTGTAAAAGCCTTCTACGCATGCGTAGAAGGCAATCTGCTCAGAACTGTTTGCGCAGGTCCCATATTTGAATTCCAGGTTGAAAAAAGATGTAGAACAAAAATGTATTATGAAAATATATTGGTATCACTAACAAAACCAAGCTTTTTTGTCAGCAAGTTAAGCAGAAGACACTTCCACCTGAACTGTTAAAACATTGCCGCACACGCATCCTTAAAGCATGGCAATAAGTAACATCTTGGCTTAATATCTAACGTTCTCAGGAAGTAATTAGTTCAGACCTCTGGCAATAACTATCTGTCAATTGGCATGCTGGGGTATGTAAGAAAAAGAATTGGGTAGAAGCAGAAGAATGAAAGGCAGAAAGAAGAGATGGCAACGAGTGGCAATTTGTTGTCATTTTCTCAGGAATTACAAAGGAAAAAAATACAAGCAAAAAAAGAGAGAAAACATGGATTTTTTGAAGACATAGCCATTTTAGAGCATTCCAGATTGCCCCTTATGCTCATTTTTTGGGGTTGAGGAGGGGCTAGATTACATTTAGCCAGTTCCCCCAGTCCAAACACCCCAAGTGAACTTTCCCCATATGGTCAAGTAGATAACAAGCCACTTCACCATATGGGCAAATGGAACACTTTTCCAGCTCCTCTGCAGAGATAGGAGAATTGTTTGATCAACCCCCCCCCCCATTGTTTACCCTCAGATAGGAGGATAAAAATCATTTCGATTGGCAATAAAATGGAGAAATGGGAAAATATTATTTTTACTTTCCTATCCGATCCAGTGCTAAAATGATCAACTAGGAGGAGAAAAATAAAGAGTTTCCTTGCCCCCTCCAGAAAAGTAGGGGAACTGTTCCATCACAGTATCCAATAGGTGGCTCAGTGGTTAAAAGCACTGTGCTTGGAGACTAAAATCATGGGGTTCGATTCCCCGAGAGCTGCACAATAAAAGGTAAAGATTTCCCTTGCTTCAAAGCCAGTCGTATCCGACTGCAGGGTTCAGCGCTCATCTCTGTTTCAAAGCCGAAGAGCCAGCGCTGTCTGCTTCTGCAGACGTTTCCGTGGTCATGTGGCAGGCATGGCTAGATACCGGAGCGCGCGGAGCGCTGTTCCCTTCCCACCATTGTGGTCCCTATTTATCTACCTGCAATTTCTTGCTTTCGAACTGCTAGGTTGGCAGGAACTGGGACAAAGAAGGGAGCTCATTCCGTCCTGCAGTACTTGGGGAATCGAACTGCAGACCTTCCGCCTCCCAGTCAGTGTCTTAGCCACTTGAGCCTGACATGAAAACACACATCCAATATGCTGGCGGAGCTCTTTAAACTTGTCAGCGTTTCAGATGTTTACCTCACAAGCAGCCTTTCAGCTGAAAGTGCCTGTTTTATATGCTATTCTCAGTGTCTGGAGGCACTTTTTATTCCGTGTCTAGGCCAGATGTGAAACTGCAAAAATGAAGGCACCTTTTGGTGAGTTCATTCTGCACTTGCTTTCGCCTGACCTAGTGTGAGAATGATTAGCTGGCACAAAGTTGCCGTTGCCCGGGGTATGCCTGACTGTGGTTCAAAACTACCACCATCTTCGAGAAGACTCTTTCTATGCACCCCTCTGGAGACACTGAGAACACCATATATTTCAGCACTGAAAAAAAATAGAACTTCCTAATGGTTTTTTTAAAAAAGCACTTGGAGGGGGAGGTTGCATTGTACATCAAATCTGGATGTATGGAGCATAGACTGACCCCCAACCTTTCAGAAAAGCAGGCCAAACACCTATCTGGACATGTGAAGAAGAAGGTGCAGGAGGAGAGTCCTGATTACAATGTACAGTGGAACCTCGGCTAACGTAATTAATGCGTTCTCCAGGACGTTTCTTACAGTGAAAATTACTTTAATTGAATTTCCCATAGCAATGCATTGAATGCAATTTTCCATCGGAATGCATTGAAAATAAAATACTTTAACCGGAACGTGGTTTCCCATTGGAATGCATTGAAAACCAATTAATCCATTCCGAAAAAATTCCATAAACTGAGCTACTATTTTCTATGGATTTCCTTTTGTTGTGCTATTTTTGTGTTAACCGAGCTGTTTTGTGAACCGAGGTTCCACTGTACTTCTTCACTGACTTCACATGCATAGAGTACTGGAATTCCATGTTTCTAAATAATAATAATTGTATGTCATTTAGTGAATTCTGACTTATGGAGCCCCATTTCTTGGGTTTTCTAGGTAGAGAATACTCAGAAGTGGTTTACCATTCCTATCTTCTGGCGGCGCCTTGGGCATACCTGTCAAGCACGGCTCCGGACAATACAGGACCTGCGCAGAACGGTCCTGCGCAGGTCTGTTCTACGCATGCGTAGAAACCTTCTACGCATGCGTAGAATGGACCTGCGCAGAAGGGATTTGCAGTAACTACTCCCTCCCCCCACAGCCAAATTACAGGGTAGCGGCGGCTCCGGGCAGGAAATGAAGAAAAGCAGCGCAAAAATATGGGGTAATCCCGGCCATTACGGGGTACTTGACAGATATGGTTTTGGGAGTATGCAGCTTTCCCATGACTACACAGGCTGGCTCTTCTCCCTGGAGGCACAGTGGGTAGTCAAACACCCAACCACTGGCTTCACAACCAGATACATAAGCCACTAAGCTATCCAACCAACTGTACAGTATTTAAATAAGATGAATGTACAGTGGTACCTCATACAACGATTTTAATCTGTTCCATGGTGTTCGTTGTTGTACAAAACAATTGCTATATGATGCATGCATCGTATAGCAATTTTTCCTATGTGATGCATCGTACAACTTTTTTTTTCGCTAAGTGATTTTTCCCATTGAAAAATTGTTGTACGATTTTTTCCATAGGGAAAATTGTTATGCGGGACACCAATTGTTATGCGATTTCGTTGTTATACAGGACGATTGTTGTATGATTGTTGAATGATTGTTGTACCCACGATACCTTGGAGCATGGGCACAAACTCCCCCCAATAAAATGTAAGCAAAAATGATGGTGTTTCACTGCAAGAGAAAGTTTATGCATTCAAAAAAAGGGAAGTGAATTGTACCAGGAAGTGTTGCAATCTATTTTCCTAATAGTCACCATAGCAGGTCTATCTGCTATGGTAATAGAGTAGACCATACTGCCAGTGACTTAACACTGTTAATCAGGCAGTGATTAACTAACCTGACCTTGGGTGATGAAGTCGGTGGGTTGCTCGCATTAATTTGATATTAAACCTCTCCCAAGGGGTGCGCCCGGTGTCCACAGACCCACATGCCTGTCCCCAAATTAGTTGGAGCCGTGCTCGGCTGGAGAGGAAATTGGGAGATAAGCGAGCAGGTTAGGCATAAAGCATGGCTCAGGCTGGGGGCAAATATAGTTAGGCAAGCAGACAGGGGCAAACAAGGGACAACGCTAAGTGCCCGGGGTCAACCCACATAGGCTCCGAGATTAGGGCAGGAACAATGGGCTTCACCAGCCCAAGGAAATTAAGTGTGGGTTGTCCATTAACCTCGGGATAGCTTCCAGAGCCACCGTTGTAGCCACACCACCAGAAAATGCCACGTACGCAAGCCTTCTGTGCAGGGGATGGCACGATTATCTTAGATACGCGTCTTCGCCCCTAGGCAGGGAATAAATATTGCTCCCGACTCCAGTCGGGGCTGGACTTCGCCACACGGCCGCCTCCCGCGTCTCATTGCAACAGCAGTCCACAACTTGTGGACTACAAGGGAGAGTGATTGTCCCCAAGTGGATTAAATCCCACTTGAATCCATCTTGATCGAGGGCAGCAGCTTCATGAAAACTATTCTAGGGCTGATGAGTACTTTGCATGCCAAAAGGGCCCAGGACCAGAAAGTGATTCGTGTCGTGGAACTTGATCAGTGGTACGGGTGTCATGCTGCAATGCTTAAAGCAGATGAAAGGCCACTACATATTGTTCTCAGGACAATCTTCATGGCTGATCGCCAAGATGATAGCCAATATTTGAAATCAGATACAGCACTTGAAGAAGAAGAAGAAGAATAGTCACCTATAGATTCACCTCTAGATTTTGGTGTTCTCTAAATACTGCGGTGGCATGCCCTAGGTCCCCAAAAAAAAGGGACTGCGCTGGCTGAAGTGGTTACGATGATGAACTCGAAGACTGGAAGGTTGGAGTTTGATTCCCGAGTACTGTACTGCATGACTGAGTTGAGCTCCCATATTTGTCCCAGCTCCTGCCAACCTAGCAGTTTGAAAGCAAGAAATTGCAAATAGATAACTAGGTACCACTTTGGTGGGAAGGTAAACTATGCTTCCTGCTACGTGTCCATGGAAATGTCTGCAGACAATGCTAGCTCTTTGGCTATAAACAGTGATGAGCAATGAACCCTAGAGTCAGATATGACTGGTTTTTGAGCAAGGGTAACCTTTATCTTAAATACTGGGGCCCTGGAACAAAACCTCAATTATCCTTCCCTGAAGGTAGTACAATTTTTTAAAAACTAAGGAAAAACAAGTAGGCCCACCTACTGGTTCTGACCCAATTTACTGCCAGAATGCTATCCTGATAGATTACGCCCAAAGGAATGTGACTCTCAACTGAAAAACAGTCCCCCAGCCTTCATCTTAATGCTTTTCCTTTAGCATACATTTGGAAATGCAATCTGAATGAATGCAGATACATTCCATCTTTTTCTCAGCTATCCTTTAATCATGGAACTAGCAGGAGGCATATGAGGCAAGGATTCCAAAGGAAGATGGAAAGGACAATGATTCAAATTTATTTGGCTCAATAAGGGCCACGAATATCTCTTTTTAGAAAATTAAACAAAACATGAACAATGAAATTAAAGTATACCTTGAGTCACAAAAGGTAGCTTAAATGTCTCTCTCTCTCTCTCTCTCTCTCTCTCTCTCTCTTTATATATATATATATATATATATATATATATATATATATATATATATATATATATATATATATATATATATATATATATATATATATATATATATATATATATATATATATGAAAAGAAAAATGAAAATATAGTTTAAAAGTGGATAATTAAAACAAAGCAGAGCAAATAGTAGTGATAGTAGCATTAACAATCGTTGGCTGCAACTCATATTAGAGAATGCATTTTTTCCTGAAGCAGGAAAAATGCCATTGGTGTGAATTTGTTTAAGGTGGATCCCAGCTTGCCATGAAGTGACCCACACACTATGATCACGGAGCCATTTCCTGTGGCGCATATGAAATGAGACATGCAGGATTTAACACCGGGACTGCAATGGACTGCCACAGCCTTGAGGATATTATCAAGGTGCACCTTCACCTGTCTGGCTGGACATCCAGCTACAGTAATGGAGTAGACCGTACAGTCAGTGTGCCGAGTGTTGGGTGGCAGTAAATAACCTGACTCCCTAAAAGGGCCAACAGCTACAGGCGGATGAGCCCCTTTAGGTGAGGTGATGGTCCCCTCAGTGAAGGAAATGCCACTGGAAACCATCATATTGGGCCCAATGGCAAAATGAGCAGAGGAGGAACTCTGATTCCCAATGGCAATGGAGGCAGAAGAGGCCATGCCAGAGCATTAACAATAATAATCCCTGAAAGGTCTGAAATACCGTATTAGCTGGCGTATAAGACCCACTCCCCCCTTAAAATACACTGGAAAATGGAGTACATCTTGTACTGTATATAGTGGCCTATATTTTGGTAATAACAGGGTGTGTCTTATATTCTGCATATCATTGCATCCTGGCATGTCACCAAGGATATGCCAGTGTTTATGTATAATCTTTTTAATATAATTGGCCAACGGAGAGAACTCCAAAGACCAATTGATTCTAAATTTGCTGGTTTTCCTTTTTTGTGTCAGAATTATCAAAGGAACCATCGATGATATGATGAGGGTAGCTCCTTTGATGTAATGCCTCCCTGATATTGTTAGCTGATTCTAGAAAGTCTTCTTTAGTAGAGGAGTTCCTTTTTGTATGGAATGTTATTTTTTAAACAATGAGGATGGAATGACCCAAACTGGGGATAAACATTTCTATCTGTGGGTTTACAAAAGAGTTTCATGCACAAAGTTCCTTGATTGGAGATATAAACATTGATATCTAAAAACGATAAGAATTTGAGATCCATATTAGAAGAAAATTTTAAATTAGGATCCTGATTGTTGAGCCATGTTATAAAGTCTCGTATGATGCAATGTTTATCAAAAATGAAAAAAAGGTCATCAATTAATCTCTTATAAACCATAATATGTACAAAATGGATTAAATTCAGGGTTCAAAATAACCTTCTTTTCAAAATAGATCATGTACAGGTTGGCTACTATGCGACTACCCATAGCTACATCTTGTGTTTGAAGATTAAAAAAAAATCCTGAAACCATGAAAAATTATTTTCTAAACAAATGTCCAGCAGATCCAAAAGAAAATGAGTGGATGGTAGGAGTTGGACTCATTGTCTCAAGGCATTATTTACAACCATCCTAGCCTCCTCCATAGGGATATTTGTGTAAAGAGCATTAATATCCATGGTCAACAGGCCAGCACTATCCAGTACTTTAAAGCCTTCTAGCTGCAAAATAAAGTCAGCTGAATCCCTGGTATAGGAAGGAGTGTCCTTCACAAATGCTTTAATATGGTGGTCCACATATTGAGCAATAGGCTCCAACAAAGAATTAACACCTGAAACAAAGGGCCTATCTGGAATTGGGTCAGCAGGTGCCTTGATTTTATGCACTTTAGGGAGTAGATGGAAAATTGGAACCCTGGGGTTATTATTTAAAAGAAACTAGCATGTTTTTTCATTAATATACAGTAATTCAAAGATAAACCTTCATTAAGAACTACCCTAATAATGGAGGCAACATGAAGAGTGGGATCACACATTAAAGGCTTGTGGAATTTCAAATCAGAAAGTTGGCTTCATCAAGAAACTGTTGTTTATTAAACAAAACAATCCCACCTCCCTTATCTGCCTGTTTAAACACCAGGGAGTTTCAACATATGTGAGATATGTAAGAAGAGGTTTTATTGCTGCCACATCCCAATTAGTTTCCATAACTGATGAGGGGTTTTAAACCGTGTTTCCTAAATGCTAGTCTGATGCAGTGGCTCGAGTGGCTAAGATGCTGACTGGAAGGTGGGAGGTCAGCAGTTCTATTCTTGAGTACTGCAGGACAGAATCAGCTCCCGTCTTTGTCCCAGCTATACCTAAGTATCCCATATTGGCCGGGATTTCCCGTATTTCAGCACTCGTTCCTCCTCTTTCCTGCCGTCATCCTGTATTTTGAACGGTGGGGAAAGGGCTTACTGTGCATGCGTGTCCATCAGAGGCAGAGGTGCACATGTGCAAAGGGGTTCTGCGTATGCGCAAATGAGTTGCTGCTGTGCATGAGCACCCGGGCGAGAGCAGTTCCCATATTTTCCAGAGCGGTGCTTGATGGGTATGGTCCCAGCTCCTGCCAACCTAGCAGTTAAAAAGCAAGAAATTGAAAGTACTGTAGATAAATAGGGATGGAAACGTCTGCAGAAGCAGACAGCGCTGGCTCTTTGGCTTTGAAACAGAGATGAGCACTGAACCCTAGAGTCAGATACAACTGGCTTTCGAGCAAGGGAAACCTTTACCTTTAGTCTGATGCTTTATCTACTATGACAGTGTTGCCATATTAAAGGTCCCTTCTCTCACTTTTTATAGTTTCTTATTTTTAAACTTGGACTAGTCAGCCTTTCAAATACATGAAACCTTCAATAATACAGAAATCCTAAAATAACCTTTCAAACCCATGGGCTTCCCCGTATAAAACAGCACACATGGCTGCCACAGTCTGGAAACAAGTTGCTAATAAGTGAAGTTGGCATGCAATGGTGTAACATCATACAGGTATATAAAGTTGGCTCCAGACAATAGTTTGGCGCTCACATGTTAGATTGACATCTTCCAACTGTCTTCAAGAATACTAGAGAGTTGTTTACAATAATCCAACCTGGAAACATCCAAAGGAGAAATTAATTGCAAGCAGGTCAGATGTCTCCAGTTGATTCGATTATAATACTAAATAGACAGAAAGCACTACCTGAACATCCAGGACAGGAACAATTCCAGGATACTCACAAACTGTGGACAAATTTATTTCTTCAAGGTGGTGGTGGAGAGTAAAGTAACCCCATCCAAAGTATGTCAAATACTTTATCAAAGATTCATAGCCACCATCTCCAAGGTGTCTCAGGATGTCTCTTCTGGCCAATTTTAAAAGAGCCTCCAAGCAACAGTTCACAATTTCCACTGCCTCCAGGAGGTTGGGGTGGAGACAGGAGCAGAGGAGGGAAGGTAGAGATGAATCATGGTGTGATGACATCTATTGCCAGACTATCTCAACCAGCAGTTTCAGGTAGATAGTAAAAAGCAAGGGGGCAGAGTAGCACTTTGCACAACCCACATTTGGAAATGTAACTTTTTTTTTTAAGACTCCAACTCCCAATCTGATCCAAGCTCTTTAACAGAATAGTTATGCCAAAAGTTACAGATTAAAACAGCCAGTTCCATAGCATCTCCATTTGAGATTTCAGGAAGTATCACAAATATCACAAAATGATACTCTTAAAGCCCATGTCAGCCAGGCAGTCCCAAAGGACAGAGTGATATCAAACGCCACTGAATGGTCCAGGGGTTTCAGGACTGCCACATTATCCCTGTATACCAGGAGTTCTCAACCTTTTAAAGCCAGGTCACGCTCCCTCAGACAGCTTCGGGGGCCAGATGGCTTTTTTGCCCTTCCTCCAACACATGGCACTTCCTGGTGTGGTGGAGGTGGTAGCGGGCCACATGAAATGGTGCCATGGACCACATTCGGCCCATGGTCCCCAGGTTGAGAATCCCTGCTGTATACCTTCTGCCACAGGTCATCTACCAAGGGTCTCAACTGGCTTAGGAGATCTGAAGAAGATGTTGGGGCCTTCCTACAGGACGGGGCCAGTGAATGGGGGGTATATTACTATTGGGTAATGAGAGCCTGCTCTTTTATATTGTTAGCCTTGGGCAATAGAGGGCTATGTATACGAAGAGCAAAACAATACACCTTGCTGAATGGATGAATACTGAAAAGTATCTCCCACAGGAAAATATTCTGGCTGGAGCATCTAAAAGTTACTTAATTGACTTAAAGTCAAGTAGGAAGATAAAAGAATAATCAAATAAAATGGGGCTACTTAGATATAGGACAAATTATCTGGGAATGTGGAGAAATTCAATCAATGCAGCATTTATGTGCATGTAATCTATGTCCCCAGGGACTGTGGTGGCTTAGTGGTTAAGACGCTGAACTTGACATCTGGAAGGTTGGCAGGTCAGCGGTTTCAGACCTGAGTGCTGCACGATGGAGTGAGCTTCTGTCTCTGTCCCAGCTCCTGCCAACCAAGCAGTTCGAAAGCAAGAAATTGCAAGTAGATAAATAGGTATCACTTCAGTGGGAAGGTAAACAGTGTTCCATGCAGTCCAGTGTCTAGTCTGTCCTACAGAATCACATTACTGTTCAGTATGTCATTAAATCTTATGGGGCTGTGGTGGCTCAGTGGTTAAGAAGCTCACCTTGTTAGCTGGAAGGCTGGCAAGTCAGCTGTTCGAGACCAGGGTTTTGCCACATGACGGATTGAGCGCCCGTCTCTGTCCCAGTTCTTGGCGACATGAAAGGAGCCTCATTTGGACGTTCCCTAAGCGGAGTTTCTTTTGCAAAAATCCTATCAACTCAGAATAATTTCTGACATGAAATTATTATTATTATTATTATTATTATTATTATTATTATTATTATTATTATTATTATTATTATTATTATTATTATTATTATTATTATTATTATTATTATTATTAGGCTGAAGCTGGTTCAGAATGCAGTTGCCCATGTAGTGATGGGGTACGGGGGTTATACCCGTGCCTCACCCCTGCTACGGGAGCTGCATTGGTTGCCAGTGTGTCTCCGGGTGCAATTCAAGGTGCCGGTAATTACCTTTAAAGCCCTACATGGTAGTGGGCTAGGATACTTAAGGGACTGCATCACCCTGAGAAGATCTGCCTGTCCCACTAGAGCAGACCAGAGGGGCTCTTTAAAAATACCAACTGCTAGAGAGGCTCGTCTCTCTAGAACTAGAAGAAGAGCCTTTTTGGCTCTTCTTTTTGCACTATGGAACCTCCAGCCAGTTGAACTGCATCTCCAGACAGAGCTGCTGCCCTTCAGGAAAGAGTTGAAAACCTGGCTGGCAAGGCAGGTGTGGGGAGGTGGAGAGGGAGTAACTACCCCCCCCCCTACACTGGCTCATTTAGAGCAGGTTCACTTATGTTTTTAAAAGTGTTTAACTAGATTTTTAATTGTTGTGGGTGGGAGGTAGTTTTACAGTGTTTTTAGGAATTTTAAGGGTTTCTATAGCTTAAACGTTGTGGATTTTATGTACGCCCGCAGAGTCGCACATCGATTGGGGTGGCTATACAAATTGAATGAATGAATGAATGAATGAATGAATGAATGAATGAATAATAATAATAATAATAATAATAATAATAATAATAATAATAATAATAATAATAATAATTATTATTATTATTATTATTATTATTATTATTATTATTATTATTATTATTATTATTATTATTATTATTATTATTATTAAATCCTATCTCCTTATAATATAACCTTTATTTGATCTCTATTAATCATTTTCTCTCATCAAGGCTGAATTGGAATAATTCAGCTCTTCTGCAGTTTCATTTGCAGTTTCATTTTCAATTGAAACTGTAACAAGTGCTCATACAGGGCTTGCAGACTGAATTGCAAGATCAGAGTCCACATTGGTGATGCGATTGGCACTCCAAACTTACCTGCAGCTCTATTTACTTGTCTTCCTTTCCTTGATCCTGCCTCTGCCTGCTGACCCAGCTCTATCCCCCACCTCATTAAATAGATAGGAATAGTACTGTATCACTCTATCATCTTATCATTAGGTCTTTGTTCTTATGATTATTTATGATTCATCTCCTTGTCTGTTACTCATTCAACATCAGTAGAAAAAAGCAATGAGGATCAAATGTGTTGCTCCTGAGTTTTGAAAGGGTTACATGGAAAACATGGCAACATTCCAAACTCATCCCAGAAACATATTTAATTTCATAAGAACAAGGACCTAGTGCTAAAGTGACATGGTGATCTAGCACTATTCTCATACATTTAATAAATAATAAAAAAGGCGATGATGGGGACAGAAGAAACATGGAGACATCTTACTACAGTCCTGAACATAACAGTTAGCTACTTTATATCACCAAAACATCACCTACAGACATGCCCTCCCTCTCTTTACATGCATCCACAGGGGTGGTGGTGGTACCATTCAAATTGCTCCAACATGAAAAAAGTTAACGTCCTTCACTAGCACAGAAAAAAGCTCTTTGAGGGGAAAAATCATAGATGGATTTGATTTAACCTTTGCATTTTGCAGGCAGCAAAAACAATAAGGAATTCACGTGTTTTAGATGGAGAGCAAATCCTGTTGTATTTGATGGTGTAGTCAGCCATATATTCTCACGTAAACAAGAGTGGGTTATCGGTTCTCCTTAAAGAAAAGAAAGAATGAAAGAAAGCACCTTTCATGTTCAAAAAGGTAAAACAGTTGCCTATTCTTGTGGTATGTTACCACCACTCAGAGTCAGTGAGAGTTAAGGCTTGGTTGCCAACACTCTGCTATCATCCACCCCAGCCAGCTGCTCACTAATCTAAGCAAAGTACTTCAGACACATCACAGATCAGATTTGAGGTCTGCCCTGGGTGGATCAGAAAAAGAATGTCTGCACTTTAACACAGTTTTTTTTAAAAGGAAAAAACTAGAGACCAAATGGAAATTGAAGATGGACTAGGAGCCTACAGGACGAGAGATACCCAAGCTGGAATGTAAGTTTTCCTACTTACCATTATTTCTCTCAGTCTAAGTTACTGTAGAAACTAAGTGGCTCATTTGTAGTATATTGTGGTTATCAGTGATAACACTGATGATAACAGTGTTATCAGTGATAACACTGATGTAGGGGCTGCAGTGGCTCAAGTGGCTAAGACGCTGACTGGGAGGTGGAAGGTCAGCAGTTCGATTCCCGAGTACTGCAGGACGGAATGAGCTCCCATCTTTGTCCCAGCTCCTGCCAACCTAGCAGTGCGAAAGCAAGAAATTGCAAGTAGATAAATAGGGACCACTTCGGTGGGAAGGTAAACAGCGTTCCGTGCGCTCAGGTGTCTGGTCATGCCTGCCACATGACCCTGGAAACGTCTGCAGAAGCAGATAACACTGGCTCTTCGGCTTTGAAACAGAGATGAGCACTGAACCCTGCAGTTGGATACGACTGGCTTTCGAGCAAGGGAAACCTTTACCTTTACCTTTACCCGAGTACTGCAGGATGAAATGAGTGTCCATCTCTGTCCCAGCTCCTGCCAAGCTAGCAGTTCGAAAGCAAGAAATTTCAAGTAAATAAATAGGTATCATTTCAGGGGGGGGGGGAAGGTAAGGAGCGTTCTGTGTTTAGTCATGCCTGCCACATGTCCACGGAAATGTCTGCAAATGAAGACAGCGATGTCTCTTTGGCTATAAACAGAGATCAGCAGTGAACCCTAGAGTCGGATACAACTGGCTTCTGAGCAAACGTGACCTTAGCTTTACCTTAGCCCCTTGTCAAATCTTAGAAAATGTACTTTTTGGCTATAAGACTAAGATTCCCTTAGTCAGTGTGGCCAGATAGTAAAATTTTCAAGACTTTTTCCTGGGTTTTGGTAGGGATCACTACAAGATACCATAAGAGCTTACAACAGATACCAAAGAGGGGAGGGAAAACAGGTTATACAAATGTACAGATGGCCATACAAAGATCAAACATTACAAGAAATCAACCTGTTTTTTCTTTATCATAGTCTCTGTACACTGCAAGTATGACAAAAGACTAGAGAACCTAAGTCCAAAATCAATAAAGGCAGTCACCTACAATCACTGGAGCACAGCTGAGAGAACTGCCCATCCAAAAGATGTGTCCTTCCAAAACAAGAGTGCTCAATAAACTTAGTGGTTGAAAACAAGTTCTTGCTTGACATAGTTCAGGTAATTTGATGTTTACAGATTGATACGCAGTAGGCAGCAGCTATGAGGCCAAACACATCTTTATTGGAGGGTATACAATCTGAACATGTGGTAATGGCGGAGGTACAGCTCCTTTTATACAGCAACAACACATTTGAATATGGATGCACGGTAGTCCATTGGCCACCGCTTGCGTGACGTCATCCTGAGTCACGCCCTTCTTCACCAGGTATAGCCGTGGCGGGAATGTTCCCGTGGCTGACAGTAATTGGGGAATTTGTACCATGTGAGCTGAACGCTCGCAGCTGCCCTCTATGGGTGTTTAGTGTATGGGACCAAAGACAACGAACAGCCGAAAGGTTGGCTTAACGCAGGTTTATTGCATGATGATCCAGGGGGAACATGAGGTAATGGCGGATGGGTAGCTCAATATATACATGGCTATACATTTGAATGTGGCTCCTCGACAGTCTATTGGTTACTGTCCGCGTGACGTCACGGACGGTCACGCCCTTCTTGTCCAGGTGTAGGTGATGGCGGGAATCTTCCCGCGCTGTTGTTTGCTGGTGAGTCTGGGCCAGGAGAGCTTGAACGCTCGCTATTTCCACCAGGTGGTCATTAGCTCGCGTCCTATTGCAAGGGCTACAGTTAAGCAGCTGCTGGTTATAATGTTACACAAGCATGGTTACATTGGATACACGTGAATGGATACATTGTAAAAGGTACAGTCATAGAACACAACATCCCTCCCCCCTAGGATGGGACGAAGTCCCTCAGCCAAGATGGCTTGTTGCAAACGCGTTTGGGCCGCGATGTGGGCTGACCCGCCCCAGGGGCACTACTGTTTCCTCGTTCCCTGGTCCCTTGTCCTGAAACGGGAGAGGGAGACTTGTTAGAGGCTTGCCGTGGTTTGGCGGTTTTGGGGGAAGGGAAAAACTCCATTGTGGGCAGACCGGAGACACTCGGGGCTAACGAAAAACCCCTCTTCTCGCTTGGACGGGTGGGGGACCACTCCGCAAAACTTCCCCGGTTCTGGAAATCAAAATCTAACTCTGTTGGGGTATCCGTATTTGTGGGGAGATCCCGCGGGATATCTATGGGATCGGTTTCCCTTCTCTCTGCTGACCGATCCCGCAAGATATCTATGAGGACAGATTCCCTTTCCTCCCCCCTTGGTGGGGACCCATGGCCCCCCTTTCCTCCCCCTTGGGCTGAACGGGTGGGGGAGAACCCTAACGCTGAGTCTTGCGTCCCGCGGTCCGTGCCCTGTTCGCCGGGGATCCTGCGCCGGAGCTGGTCTGCGTGCCGCCTCCAGAGTAGACCTGTGCCGGTCTCGACGCGGTACGAGACGGGGCCGGTCTGCTCTAGGATGACGCCCGGTACCCAGGCCGGACCCGCGCTGGTATAATTCCTGCAATACACGGGGGCACCCACGTCGAAACTCTTTGTGCCCTCTATCCCAATGTTCCTCCCCTTTTCCTCTACTCTCGTGGGGTCTAGCCTAGTTAGCATGGTGGTCAGCTTCCTGCGCATCAGCAGCTCTGCGGGGGAGTATCCTGACGCTAGGGGAGTCACTCGGTAGCCTAGCAGAAACTGGTACACTTGATGATTTAGGTCCCCGGGCCCCATGCGCCGCAGCGCGTCCTTGGTGGTGCGCACAAGGCGCTCTACTTGGCCGTTGGTGGCAGGGTGAAAAGGAGCGGAGGTGATGTGCCGAATGGCGTTGATTTCTGTGAATGCCCTGAACTCAGAGGACGTGAAGCAACTTGCGTTGTCGCTTACGAGGGTGTCGGGTAAACCGAACGTGGAAAAGACCCTCCGCAAATGCTTTATGGTTGTGGCCGTGGACGTGCTTGTAACCGGAATGACCTCCAGCCACTTGGAGAAGGCATCCACCACAAGGAGAAACAGCGTCCCACGAAACGGGCCAGCAAAGTCTACATGAACTCGGGACCACGGCCCCTTCGCCGCGTCCCACTCCCTGTGAGGCAGGTGGGCTTCTTCTGGCCTGGAACTTTGGCAGGGTTCACAAGTGCCGACCATGTGCTCGATGTCGGCGTCTAGCTGGGGCCACCAGAAATAGCTCCGTGCCAGGGCTTTGGAGCGCACAATCCCAGGGTGACTGACGTGCAGGAGCTTGAGTACCCTCGGTCGTAAGGACGCCGGGATCACTACTCGCTGGCCCCACAGAAGGCACCCCCTCTCAAGGGACAACTCTAACGTCTTTCGGAAAAATGGGTCGAACTCCGCTGCCGGGGAGGACGCTGGCCACCCTTTCTGCACCCAGGAGCTAACCTTTGCTAAAATGTTGTCCTTTCCGGTCGCCTTGGCGATGTCGGCGGGCAGTATTGGGGGCGAGTCGAGGACTTCTATCATCAGCACCTGATGGTCTGGCTCCTGCCCGCCCACGTGGCTGTTCTCTTGGGGAAGGGGGGACCTCGATAGAGTGTCCGCATGGCTGATCTCCCTCCCGGGCCTGTACACTAACGCGTGCTGATACGCGTTGAGAAAAATGGCCCACCTAAGCATCCTAGGGGACAGGATCTGTGGCGTGGGCTTATCTGCGGTAAAGATGCCTAGCAGGGGCTTGTGATCGGTTACGATTGTGAAGGGGCGGCCATACAGGAAGTCGTGGAACTTTTTTGTTCCCGCAATTATCGCTAATGCTTCCCTGTCTGTCTGGGCGTAGTTTCTCTCCGCTTGGGACAGGGACCTGGAATAGAACGCTATCGGGGCCTCCCTTCCGTTTTCCAGCACGTGGCACAGCACCGCCCCCACCCCCACCGGGGATGCATCACAGATCAGGACCACTGGCCGCTTGGGGTTAAAATGGGTGAGGATGGCGTCAGACGCCAGAAGCTGCTTTAGCTCATTAAATGCCCTCTCTTGCTGATCGCCCCACTTCCATGCCTCGTCCTTTTTAAGCAGCCTGTGCAGCGGCTCGGCCACGGCTGCTTTCCAGGGAAGGAAGGAGTGATAAAAGTTCAGCAGCCCTAGGAACGACTGCAACTCGGGCTTGGAGGTGGGGCGAGGGGCTTGTTTGATGGCGGCTACCTTAGACTTGGACGGCCTAATTCCCTCAGGAGTGACACGGAACCCTAGGAATTCGACCTCGGTTGCGAAGAAGACGCATTTGTCTTTTCGCAGTCTCAACCCCGCCTTTTCGAATATCGCCAGGACCTTGCCCAACCTCTTTGCCAATTCGGCCTGACTCCCCCCGTTATCAATACGTCATCAAAATAAGGCAACACCCCCTTGAGCCCCTTCAGGAGGCGTTCCACGAGTGACTGGAAAATTCCAGGCGCCGAGTTTACGCCGAATTGAAGGCACGTCACCTGGAACGCCCCCTTATGGGTGACTATAGTTTGTGCAGCAGCGGCAGCTGGGGTCACCGAGAGCTGCTGGTAGGCTTGTGCTAAGTCGAGCTTAGCGAAACACTTTCCCCCATGCAACTTGGCCAGCAAATGGCTGACTACCGGCACCGGATACGCATTAGGGCGAATGGCCTTGTTGATGGTGCACTTGTAATCAGCGCATATGCGCACCTCCCCGTTGGCCTTCAGTGCTGTTACAATTGGAGTTTCCCACTCCGCAGAATCAACAGGAACAAGAATCCCCTGGCCCACCAATTTGTCCAGTTCCGCCTCTATTTTGTCCTTGAGCGCGAATGGCACCCGGCGCGGTTTGAGTCTTATTGGGCGGACCTCAGGGTCTAGGTCGAAGGCTACTGGGGGTCCCTTAAATTTCCCAAGTCCCTTCTTGAAGACTTCAGGGTGTGCGTCGCACACCTCCTGAATCGGGTCAGTCCCAACGGCAACGGCATGCACCCCCCCAATGAACAAACCCAGGGGCTGGAACCATTGAGTCCCGAGGAGGCTGCAATTCCCCCCTTTGAGGACAACTAGGGGGAGAGTCGCGGCGTGCTTCTTAAATTGGACCTTAAAGTTCCCAACCCCCAACACCGGAATGCAGTTCCCTTGCACGTCCCGTAGCGTGGACCTCAAAGCTTTGAGTTTGGGCCGCACGTGGGGGGCGATTCTCAGAAACTTCTTCTGGGGAATGATGGAATATGAGGAACCCGAGTCAATTTCCATCCTAATGGGGGCCCCTTGTACTAGTACCTCAACAAAGTAACGGGGGTGTCCCGCGGACACGCTGAACACCGGTGCGTCGTCCTCGCTGTCGTCGGCGATGCGGCCCACGCCGTCTCGCTTCCTCGTGGCCTGGGTGCCGTCCTTGGGTCCCGCCGCGCGGTCTCTCGAGCTCTTCCGGGCCTCGCGCCGTTTCCTGCAGACCTTGGCGATGTGCCCGCGGCGGCCGCAGTTGTGACACTCGGCCTTTCTGAAGGGGCATTTGGCGTGGTCGTGGTTCGCTCCGCAGCCGTCGCAACGCCGCCCTTCCTTCCGGACCTTCCGGACGTCCTCGTCGTCGCTGCTCTCCGCGGGCGACTTCGAAACTCGCCGTGCCGCGTGCACCGAGACGTGCACCGAAGCCTCTGCCTTGCCCGTCTTTGGCCGCCAGTCCTGGAGCTCCTGGACCCCGGCCTTCGTAGCTTCCGCGGCTTGTGCCTCCTTCAGGACCTCCTGCAACATGGGGGGTGGCTCGCGGTTCATCAATGTGCGCTGAGTTTCGGCATCGCTCAGGCCGCACAGCATGCAGTCTCTTAGTGTGATTTCTACGTTCTCCCATTTGCATGGGCCGGCCGCCAGTCGCAGGGCCGCTGCGAAGTCGGTGACCGTCTCCCCGGGCGCTTGGACTCGCCTCCAAAACGCGCTCCGAGCCGGGAACATCGCCGTCGAGGGCCGGAAGTACTCACGCAGCATGTGCATGAGCTCTTTCACCTTGAATTCACTCGCCCTCCTCGGCGCGATCAGGTCCACCAAGACCCTCTTGGTGTCTGGCCCCAGCATCCGGGTGAAGATGGCCCTTTTCTTTGCCTCATCCGTGACTTCGGATTCCACCAGGGCTCCCTGGAAGTCCATCTCGAAGATGTCCCAGTCTGCCGGTCTCCTGATTTCGAAACCGGCGCATGTCTTGGTCCCGTGGGCAGCCATATCCCACCTTCGTCGCCAATTTAGTGTATGGGACCAAAGACAACGAACAGCCGAAAGGTTGGCTTAACGCAGGTTTATTGCATGATGATCCAGGGGGAACATGAGGTAATGGCGGATGGGTAGCTCAATATATACAGTGGCTATACATTTGAATGTGGCTCCTCGACAGTCTATTGGTTACTGTCCGCGTGACGTCACGGACGGTCACGCCCTTCTTGTCCAGGTGTAGGTGATGGCGGGAATCTTCCCGCGCTGTTGTTTGCTGGTGAGTCTGGGCCAGGAGAGCTTGAACGCTCGCTATTGCCACCAGGTGGTCATTAGCTCGCGTCCTATTGCAAGGGCTACAGTTAAGCAGCTGCTGGTTATAATGTTACACAAGCATGGTTACATTGGATACACGTGAATGGATACATTGTAAAAGGTACAGTCATAGAACACAACAGGGTGTTCATTACAAGGTTACATTCTTACATCGAAGTGGTTACATTTGTTCTTAAAGATATAGTGTTTCTTCCATACACAACAGGTAAGTCTACATTTTAAAGCAGAGATCCTCAACCTACGCCCTATGGGCGGGATCCAGCATGTGGCACCAAACCATCCGGCCCATGTTCCCAGAGGCTGTGGATGCATTTCAGGTAGCTGTGGGGGTTTTCTGGCAGATGCGGATGCGTTCCCAGCAGCTGCAGATGCGTTTCTTGTGGGGGTCTGGCGGCTGCATTCCAGGAGACTGCTGTTTTTTTTTTCCCTTCACCCATGCCACACAGCTCCTCCTGGCCGGTAAGCAAGGGAGCAGTGTGAGGGGGGAGTATTGGCAGCAACAGCAGTGTGGGGAAAAGTGTTGGCGGGCCAGACTGGTGATGTGGGGGAGTGTTGGCGACAGCAGCAGCAGCATGGGAGGGAATGGTGAAGGGTCGGGGTGGCCCTGCTACTGCTGCCGCTGCTGAAGGCGGCGGCGGCGGGAACACCAGTCCAGCCCGCCAACCGTCTGAGGGGACATGATCTGGCCCCAAGCTTAATGGGATTTTAATGGGGATGGTTTTAAATGATTTTATTGTAGATGTTTTTATGTTTTTTATGTTTTTATTTGTGAGTCGCCCGGAGTTGCTTTAGCGAGGGGGCGATGATACAAAATGTGAACAATAAATAAATAAATAAAAGGTTGAGAACTCCTGTTTTAAAGAAATGCACTGAAGGAGAAAGAAGGGAAAATGGAGGAAATTGCTCTGCAGCTAACATCTCTCATTTGCAATAGCTGGATGTGGATATCCTTACATTGTCCCTGCACTGCACATAGTAGAGCAGTTACCTGTATATGTGAGGGGAAAAACATACCAGAGAATGAGAAATCAGTGGAGTCTAAGAGTCAATTGGTTAAAAAGTTGAACTTAGGATCTGAGCAATCTAGGCTCATCTCATCTTTAAAAGTTGAAAATTATTGTGCAATTTTAGTTATGCTACTCCTTTTCAGCTTCACGGAGTTAAACATATGTAAATGATTTAGTACATTTATATCCTGATATTCTCCGGCCACAGAGCTCAGTACAGTTCTTACTATGTTCCAAGGAGTCTACCTTCCAGGAAATAATCAGACCCAGAGATGTTTAACTTTAACAAGGCAGACTATGCGGCAACTAACATAAACGGGCCGTTGGAGAGTATGTGGACACCTAGTACAATAAAAGAGTTGAAACCATTTGGTAAGAAAGGCACCTTATAAATTACCTCTTTTGTTATCGTCGTCGTCATCAGTAATATTTGTATCTTTCTCTTGAGTTCTTTCTAAATTAAATTAATATTGCAGACATCAGTTAGAAACTGGTATGTATGCATGCATGCATGCATGAGCATGCGGACAGACAGACAAACTGACAGATAGATAGATACACACACGTATCCAAATGTATATCTGTATTTATACCTATTTATTCTATATATCTACATATAGAATAGATATATTAGTGCTTGTCCCATAAGGTCTAGGCATAGAGAAGTACTGTATGATACAAAACATGTTTATCTTATTTATATCATTTCTATGCCACCTTTCTACTATAGAGAGACTTAATGCAACTCACAATAGTTAAAATACAAGTAAAGTTAGGAACACTATAAATTATTCCACTAAAAACAATTAAACATGCAATAGCGTAAAAAAAACCCTGTTCAGTCCCAAGTCTAGAAATCAGAATGTTACTGTCTCCCAGAATTTTCTTGTGAAGTCCAAAACACAGAGCCCCCAGTACCTGTAGTTTGTCAAATATTAAATTCCTGAAATAAAATACAGATACAGCACATAGTACTACTACAAATAATTTGCCCTTTCATTTGCTATTCACATAAATTGAAAGCTTAAAATCTTCTCCCCTGGGAAACAGCAGCTCAATTTCTCTTCAGTTCTTTCCCTGATTTTCTCTCTCTAAGGCAGGGTTTCCCAACCTATGACCCACGGGCCAGATGCAGCCTGCAACACCATTCCATCCGGCCCATCACTGCCTCCGCCGCACCCGGAGGTGGAAGTGGGTGAATTTACATCAGCTGTAAAACACACCCGCACATGCGCAAACGTGCCCATGACTGTCATAAATGCAGAAGTGGGCACACTTACGACAGCCGTAAATGCGCCCACTTCCGCTTCCGGGGGCATGGTCTGGTCAGCTTAGCTGTCCGGAGGTGTGGTCAGACACGTAGCGTAAAAAGGTTGGCCACCCCATCCATTGGGTTAAATCAATTAGTCTCTAGTGCTTAAGCACAATTAATAGCCATCTTTTGGATACAAATATTAGAGAACAAAGATGCCTTGTAACTCTGCCCCACACCTTTGGAGGCTTCTTCCACTGGCCAATCATAAAAATTGAAGTCTGACTTTCGGCTATTTTTTAATGGGATGGGCAAGTATAAGGCCATTTCAATCTATTTCTGTACCATTCATTTTCATAGGATAGGATTCCAAGTTGATTACTTTCTTTAGTGTCTTGCACGGAAGACAAAGAAGGAGCTGCAGTGAGGTCTAAAACACAGCTTTATTGCATGATGGTCAGGATGAACATGTAATGGCGGAGGTACAGCTCATTTGATACTGCAGTAATACATTTGAGAAGGGTTGCACGGTAGCTCATTGGCTGCTACCTGCGTGACGTCATTCTGAGTCACACCCATCTTCTCCAGGTGATCCTTGCGCGGGAAGGTTCCTGCGGCTGCCAGTGATTGGGGGAATTTGAACCATGTGAGCTGAACGCTCACAGCTGCCCTCTATGGGCAGCTTACTCGTGTTCCTTAAACAGCTGGGTTACATTGTAATCATTGTCAGGTTACATTCATACATTCTTAAAGTAATACTGTTACATACACAACACTCCTCCCCCCTAGGATGGGACAAAGTCCCTCAACCATTGTGGCTTCCCGCATGTGCGCTTGGGGCATACGACTGCTTGGCTGAGCTCAGGGGAACTAGGGGCTCCGAGCTCCGCAGACTCTCGTCCTGCAATGGAAAGGGGGGACTCATTAGTCGTCTGACGGGGACTCTGCGACAACCTTGCATTGGGAGAAGGGAATGGAACATGCAGCTGAGATGTGAACCCCTGCCTGTTGCTCGTGGCACCTGGGGACCCCCCCAGCACGAACCTCGGAACCGACGAGGAGACCCTTGTTGTCTCGCCCCAGTCTCTTGCGCCTGCAACCGGCGTACTTGCGTTACCCCTCTGCTGCCTGACTCGGAGTTCTTGGGGATGGAGAGAATGAACTTCCCCCTGCTGCCTGGTTCGGGGGCCTTGGTGATGGGGTGTACTCTAAAGCAAAAGGACTGGGAGGACTGGAGGTACCAGGGGCTGAACTAAAACCCCTCTTCTCGCTCAGACGGGTGGGGGACCACTCCGCGACACCCCCCTGGTACGGTAACATAAAGTCAAACTCATTCCACTCTTTCAAAGTATCCTCCTCCTCGTCTGAGAATCCAGGGTATGCATTTGTACCCGAGGACGTCCCCGTGTCTCCCCCTTGGGTTACGCGGGTGGGGGAGGACCCTAACGCTGACTCCCTTTCACTGGTAACTCGCCTTCTGAGTTGGTCAGCGTGCCTTCTCTAGAGTAGATCTGTGCTAGTCTCGACCCTATAGGACACTGGCCCCGTTTGCTCGATGACCGTTCCTGGGACCCACGTTGGTCCCGAGGTAGCGTAGTTTCTGCAGTGAACCGGGTCCCCTACCGCAAAACTTTTGGAGCTCCCTATCTCTATATTTCTCCCCTCATCCTCCACCCTGGTCGGATCCAACTGATCAAAAAGTGTTACCGGCCTCCTCCTCATGAGGAGTTCAGCCGGCGAAAGTCCTGAAGCTAAGGGAGTTGCCCTATAACAAATGAGGAACTGACACAGTTGGAGGTTCAACTCACCGGGACCCATGCGCTGCAGTGCATCCTTCGTAGTGCGCACTTGGCGCTCTACCTGACCGTTTGTGGCGGGGTGAAACGGGGCAGAGGTAATGTGCCGGATGGCATTCCTCTCGATGAACGCCTTGAATTCCGCAGAAGTGAAGGTACTGGCGTTATCGCTCACAAGGACGTCCGGCAGGCCGAAGCAACTGAACACCTTGCGCAATTGTTTAACGGTTGCGGCAGATGAGGTGTAAGACATGGGAATGACCTCCAACCACTTGGAGTATGAGTCGACTATCAGCAGAAACATGGACCCGCGGAAAGGGCCAGCGAAGTTGACGTGTACTTGGGACCACGGCCCGCGGGCCGTGTCCCATTCCCTATGGGGCAGCCGGGACTCCTCGGGCCGAGAGCTCTGGCAGCTCTCGCATGTGCCCACCAGATGCTCTATATCCGCGTCTATCTGGGGCCACCAGAAATAGCTTCTGGCCAGTGCTTTGGAACACACTATTCCCGGGTGGCTGGTATGCAGAAGCCTCAGCATCTTAGCTCGTAACTTCTCTGGGATGACTACCCGCTGGCCCCAGAGTAGGCAGCCCCTTTCAAGGGAGAGCTCTACTCTGCTCCTGAAAAACGATTTGAACTCCTCCTCGGGGGGAGTTATGGGCCACCCTTTCCTTACCCAGGAACTGACTTGGGACAGGATTTTGTCGGCCGCCGTGGCTTTGGCGAGGTCTACCAGAACTATGGGGGGCGAGTCGAGAGACTCGATCAGCAGGACTTGGTGGTCCTGCTCTACCTCGCATTCGGGGTCTCCTAAACTAGGGAGGGGAGACCGGGACAGCGCGTCCGCATGGGAGATCTCTTTCCCTGGGCGATAGACCAGCTCATACTGGTAGGCGTTAAGGAAAATCGCCCAACGTAGCATTCTGGGGGACAGAATTTGTGGGGTGGGCTTGCCTGTAGTAAAGATTCCCAAAAGGGGCTTGTGATCAGTCACAATCGTGAACTCGCGGCCGTATAGGAAATCGTGGAACTTCTTTGGCCAGGGCCTCCCTATCTGTCTGCACGTAGTTGTGCTCTGCCTTTGAAAGTGACCTGGAATAGTATGCAACCGGGGCTTCCCGCCCACTCTCTAACACGTGGCACAGCACCTCCCCCACCCCCACTGGTGATGCATCACAGACCAAAACTACTGGTTTTCTCGGGTCGAAATGAGTCAGAACAGTATCTGAGGATAAGAGTGCCTTGAGCTCTTTGAATGCTTTCTCCTGCCTATCTCCCCACCACCAAACCGCTTATTTCTTAAGTAGCCCGTGCAGTGGCTCTGCGACGGATGCCTTCCTTGGTAAGAAGGAATGGTAAAAATTCAGGAGCCCTAGGAATGACTGCAGCTCCGGTTTCGCAGTGGGGCGAGGGGTGTTTTGCACAGCCGCAACCTTGGACTCGGAAGGCTTGATGCCCTCCGGGGTTATCTTGAACCCAAGAAACTCAACCTCCCTCGCAAAAAATACACATTTGTCCCTTCTCAACCTAAGTCCCGCTCTCTCAAATACAGAGAGGACCCTGTCTAGCCTCCTCGCTAGTTCTGATTCGCTCCCCGCTGTTATCTAAACGTCGTCAAAATATGGGAGCACGCCTGGAAGCCCCTTTAAGAGGCATTCCACAAGGGACTGGAAGATCCCAGGGGCCGAATTTACGCCGAACTGTAGGCGCGTTACCTTAAATGCCCCCTTATGCGTAACGATGGTTTGCGCAGCGGCAGCAGCTGGGGTTACTGTGAGCTGCTGATACACCTGCGCCAGGTCTAGCTTGGCAAAACACCTCCCCCCATGCAACGTGGCCAGTAAGTGGCTAACCACTGGCACTGGATATGCATTTGGCCGAATAGCCTTGTTAATTGCACATTTGTAGTCAGCGCAAATCCTGACCTCCCTGTTGGATTTTAAGGCTGTAACAATTGGAGTTTCCCACTCCGCTGAATCAACTGGAACCAAAATCCCCTGCCCCACCAATTTGTCCCGTTCCGCCTCAATCTTGTCCTTGAGGGCGAAGGGCACTCTTCTTGGCTTGAGACGTATGGGCCGGATTTCTGGGTCCAATTCAAAGGAAACTGGGGGCCCCTTGTAAGTCCTGAGCCCCTCCTTGAAAATGTCTGGGTGCGCATCGCACACGTCCCGCATTGGGTCAGTCTCTATGGCGTTAATGCCGGACAGTTCAATTCCCAGGGGAGCAAACCACTGGGTTCCCAAAAGGCAACATCTTCCCCCCTTGAGAACCACTAAGGGCAGTTTTTCTGTGTAATTTTTGAACTTCACCATGAAGTTCCCCACCCCCAACACTGGGATCCCATAACCCTGCACGTCCCGTAAGTATGACTTCATGGCCCGCAAATTGGGCCGCGCATTTGGGGGAATGCGCATGAACTCCTTCTGGGACAGGATGGAGTAGGACGACCCCGAGTCTATTTCCATCCTCACTGGAACCCCTTGTAACAGTACCTCTATGTAGAAGCGCCGGTGCTCCAGGCCCACGCGGTTCACGCCTGCCGCGCCGTTGTTGGCTGAGACCTTTCCGATGCCGGCTGCCTTGCGTTGGTGTGCTTGAGGGTGTCTCGATGCGCCCTTGTCCTCGGTTCGCCCGCACCTGCAGACTCTGGCGATGTGGCCCTTCCGGCCGCAGTTGTGGCACTCGGCCTTCCGGGATGGGCATCTTGTCCGATCGTGAGATGCCCCACAGCCATCGCAACGGTGGCCTCCTCGCTCGCTGGTCTGGCGCCTCTCTCCGCGCTTCTTTACCCTCTGTACGTCGTCGTCCTCGCTGGAGCAGGAGTCCGCCGTCGTGGAAGACTCCTTGGAGGTTGCTGGGGTGCCTGCGGGCAACCGGGGTGCCCGCCAGGCTGTTTTCGCCGAAGTCCGCCGGGCCGCTTGCACGGGTGACTTGGCCCTCTCAGGTGCGGCCCCTCAGGACTTGAAAACTCTGACCCCGCTCCTCGCCGCCTCGGCTGCTTGGGCCTCCCGCAGTACCTCGTTGAACGTGAGGCGATGGTTGCGGGTCATCAACTTCCTCTGGACCTCCTTGTCCCTCAGGCCACACAGCATGCGGTCTTGGAGGGCCGTGTCCAGGTCCTCCCATTGGCAATTGACGGCCGCCAGCCTCCCAGGCGCTGGTCCCTCCTGTGGAACGCAACCCAGGCCAGAAAAATGGAAATGGGCAGCTGGAAGTGCTCCCTCAGTAGCGCAAGGATGCGGTCGATGGGCACCACGTCAACCTTCCGGGGAGCCACCAGGTTCATCAGGATGCGCAGCGTGGCCGGCCCCACCTGGGCTAGGAAGTGTGAGCGCATCTTCCCCTCCTCGTCAATGCCTGCAGCATCCATTGCGTGCCGAAACTGGCACTCGTACAGCTCCCATTGTTCTGGATCGCTGATATCAAACTGGTGAGGTTTGATCTTGGGACACGCCATGGATCCCACCTTCGTCGCCAATTTAGTGTCTTGCACGGAAGACAAAGAAGGAGCCTCAGTGAGGGCTAAAACATAGCTTTATTGCATGATGGTCAGGATGAACATGTGGTAATGGCGGAGGTACAGCTCATTTTATACTGCAGTAATATATTTGAATAATGTTGCACGGTAGCTCATTGGCTGCTACCTGCGTGACGTCATTCTGAATCACGCCCATCTTCTCCATGGTGATCTTTGCGCGGGAAGGTTCCTGCGGCTGCCAGTGATTGGGGGAATTTGAACCATGTGAGCTGAACGCTCACAGCTGCCCTCTATGGGCAGCTTACTCACGTTCCTTAAACAGCTGGGTTACATTGTAATCATTGTCAGGTTACATTCATACATTCTTAAAGTAATACTGTTACATACACAACACTTTCTTTGCCCCCCTCCCTCCTAAAGACTACACCCTTGATGGGGCAGAGGTTAAGGGAATAGTAAGGAGAGGTTTTGCTGCTCTCTGGAGTGTGAAGATCCTCTGATTGCCAGTACTGATAGATGTGTAAAAAACCCTGCCATTTTCAGAGAAAAGGTCATGGACATATAAGGAAAGAGAAGGAGGCCAGTTCTGCCCCACAGTCAACTTTCATTTCCAGGGAGTGGGAAGCTTAAAGCAATCCTGTTTGCTACCATCCCCAACACCTAGGAATAATCAGCCACACAGCTGCTGTGTCAAAAAATTATCAACCCCAGGATCAGGGAAGATAGTGAAAGAAATGGTCTGGAAGCTGGATACCAGAGGGGTGCAGTCTGCAGGCTGTGGTCTCTTATAAAGCCTGAAATTACCTGTACCTATAGGACTGCCGTGACTCAAGTGGCTAAGACGCTGACTGGAAGGTGGCAGGTCAGCAGTTCGATACCCAAATACTGCTGGACAGAATGAGCTCCCGTCTTTGCCCCAGCTCCTGCAAGTAGATAAATAGGGACCACTTTGGTGGGAAGGTAAACAGCGTTCCGTGCGCTGCCACATGACCATGGAAACATCTGCAGAAGCAGACAGCGTTGACTCTTTGGCTATGATACAGAGATGAGCACTGAATCCTAGAGTCAGATACGACTGGCTTTTGAGCAAGGGTGG
The DNA here is from genome assembly GCA_035047345.1 of Bradypodion ventrale. Classification (NCBI taxonomy): domain Eukaryota; kingdom Metazoa; phylum Chordata; class Lepidosauria; order Squamata; family Chamaeleonidae; genus Bradypodion; species Bradypodion ventrale. Next base: position 37,335,302 of record JAWDJE010000006.1, read on the forward strand.
CCTTTACTTTTACAGCTTTAAATAGACTTCTTCTTCATGTGCTGTATCCATGAATAGACAGAGAATTAACAAACTGGTTAGTACATGGCAGAAATAGAAAAAGTCCATAATTCAGTAGAATGGAAGGTTCTAGAAGAGGACTTGTTTCAAATATGAGGTCTCTCATATGGATAGGTGTGGGTTGCCCGCGGGAATAATTGGCCAAAACCTTTCCCCAGGGGTTCGCTAATGGTAGCGGAAGAGTTGCGCAACAGGGAATTGCCAGCCGCAGAACTGGCCGAGTTCCAGATGCTGTGCCCAGTCTGCTTAGAAACGGACACTGGTGATCGACCAGCTGGCGACATACACGCCTGTTCCGTACAAACTGCTTGCAGAAATCCGCAAAGCCATCACAGACACAGGGCTCCAAAGCAGATTCACAAGGGGCACACTGCAACAGCTGTTGGAATCTACCACGCTCATCCCTCATGACTGGAAAGTCACGATGAGGATGATGTTGAACCCCAGCCAGTATCTATTGTGGGACAGCGAGTACCGGTTAGAAGTGCAGGCTAGGGCTGCCAGGATGGGAGGAGCAGTAATTCCCGAGCAGCTATATGGCTCAGGACAGTTTGATACCATCCAGGTGCAGTCCGTCCTGCCAGCAGCCATGCTCCAGCTGGCTTCAGAGGTCGCCTTCAAGGCATACCTCAAGGTACCCGTCACTGACAAGGGCGCTAAGAATTACACCACCATCAAACAGGGAGCGCAGGAATCCTACATGGATTTCATTAACCAGCTAGAGGAAGCAATTAGCAGACAGATAGACAATCAGGAGGCCCAAGAGGAGCTTACGATGAAGCTGGCAAAAGACAATGGCAACCTCAACTGCTGCAAAATTTTGCAGGCAATGAGTCACAGAACCGATTTGACGCTCACCGATATGATCCCCCCCTATCTCAGCTCCTGTAGGCTTCCTGAGAAAGTACAGAGAGCCGAACCTCACTCTTATCTAGGGCACCGGCTGCTCCAATCTTTTGCAGCGCCAGTGCTGCCTAAGATCAATATTAAGGACACAGTCACGCTAGTAGAGCTGCAGCAAACCTTAGGAAACATCAATTGGGCAAGGCCATATTTTAAAATAGACACAGACCTCTTAAAACCACTCTTGGCGCTGCTAACCCAAGGAAAGCAGCCAGCCGACCGGATACACATTCGCGCGAGGCTAAGCAAACGCTACAGGCAGTAAACATTGACAGCCTCTCTGCCGTCTCCCCTGGCTCTGGAAGGCTTGGGGGGGACAGACCACTTTTGTCCCCCCAAACCTTCCAGACTCATGGGGCCCAGGAGAGGGGATCGAATCCAGGCCACCCTCTGATATTAAAAGGGAAATCTCAATTGTGGTTTCCCCTTTAATATCAGTGTGTGTGTGTGTGTGTTTGTGATCCCCCTCTCCGCTGGCTTCCTTGGGTTTGGGAGGGTTGGGTGGACAAAAGGGGTCTGTCTCCCCAACCCTTCCGGACCCAGGAGAGCCATCGGAGAGGGGGATTCCCCCCAAAAAACTCCATTTTTAAAGAGAAGTAACCGCTTGGTTTCTTCTCTTTAATATGGGGCGTGTGTGTGTGTGTGTGTGTGTGTGTGTGTGGAGGGGAATCCCCTCTCTACCAGGTCCCCTGGAGTCAGGAGGGTTGGGGAGACAGACTCCTTTTGTCCCCCCAACCCTCCCAACCCCAGGGGAGCCAGTAGAGAGGGGGAGCACAACACCCCCCCCCCACCCAGTGATATTAAAGGGGAAACTCCGATCAGGAGCTTCAGGCGCCGTTGGGGAGGGGGGCTTTGGTTCCCGTGGCTTGGCGGACTTGCTCTCCTGGTGTTTCTTTTGTTTGTTATTTTGCGCGCCGGCTTCCTCAGCGTTCTGCGTGCTCATGGCGCGCAGGACGCTGGGGCTTGTAGTTATGGGTTTGTGCTTTGTGTTTGTGCTGTGTTTTTTTAAACGGTTTTCTTTTGATTGGCCGCGGCGCGTTTCTGAACGTTCCTTGTGCCGCGCCGTGTGAGAGCCTCTCAGCCTGATTGGCTCTGGCGCGGTGCAAGGAATGTTGGGAAATGAAGTTGTTTCCCTTTTTTCGCATTTGTGGGGCTGTTGCCCCACTGCCGGTTTTCTCAATCCTTCGTTGACCTGCGGACCCAGATCGGCCGTGTGCACGAAGGGTGAGTGCAGGCAAGTAGGGTGAGGCATAGCAATCTATAGCAAGTTCCAACGGTTAACCCTTGGTTTTATAGGTTAAGATATCATTCTTCATATACTTTCATTTATCCTCCAATTTTTAATCTTAAGCGTAATTATCTTACGTACTAACTTATTAAATATCTGATTATCAGCTTTTCTTAATTTAAATTATTACTAATATAAAACAAAATCTAAGGAAATAATATCACTAGTGCTATGTACATTGTCTCAAACTCACCACTTATTTTTCTAACCATCTTATTTCCCCAAAAAACTCAATGTATCATGTGCTGGCTTGTTCCCTCTATTATTTTTCAATGTATGCACCAAAAATGGTTTCCAAAAGTTCCAAAATCTATTTCCTTTAGTTATACCTTTTTTAAAATTTAATTTGCAGATAAGTTTTTCATTCAGGGCAATTTCCCAAATCTCCTTATACCAATTATCGACTTCTAATTTTAAATTATTCTTCCAATTTTTTTGCTATCTCTTGTCTTGCAATTGTTAGAAAAATTGAAATTAAATATTTTTATTTGCATCTAAATTCTTCTCCACTAAATCTGTTAACAGAGCTATATTCGCATCTAATTTAATTTTAATGCCTATTATATCTCTAATTTCATTTTCAATTTTAACCCAAAAATCCCTTGTTATTTTGCAATTCCACCACATATGTTCGTATGTTCCTAATTTTTGATTACATCTCCAACAATTTGGGGATTTACTCCTATCATCTGATTTAACCTAACTGGGGTTAGGTACCATCTCCATAATATCTTGAAATTATGTTCCTTAATTTTAATAAAAAGGTTTTTCATTATTCTTTTTGTGCATATGCCTAGGTTTTTAATAACAAGTCATCCTAACAAATGTATCTTTTGGGTGAAGAGGTAGATTTATACACCTGGTAGATGAGAGGAATTACGTGTAGTATATCCTGATTTCAGCAAGACTTTTAAGAAGGTTATTTAGTACTCTTGTGATCATTATTATTATTTTTTTTGGGGGGAGGTGTATTTGTAGCAGGTTGATTCCTCATCATTCTACAAAGAAATAACAATGGGGTGCTGCAGGGTTCTGCCCTGAACCTTGATTTTGTTCATCTTTTATGTAGAAGACATGTTCATTAAGGTGCTTCCCTTTATCTTTAAGTTACAAGCAGCCCTATAAATCAGGGGTGCCCAAACTTTTTGGGATGTGGGACGGTCACGTGGTTTAGTGGGCCGGTCAAGTGGTTCCTCCCACCGGAAGCAGAAGTAAAAGGCGCCTTGCAAACTGTTTTGCAACAGGATGAGATAGATTTTTAGGCTGCCATTTTCTCTGCTTAAACCAGGGGTGACCAAACTATGGCCCATGGGCTGGTTCCAGCCCCTGGCACCAATTCATCTGGCCTGCACCACCCTTGCCGCTCCTGGAAGCAGAAGTAAAATGTGCCCATACAGGACATTTTACTTCCGCTTCCAGGAGCGGCAAGGGTGGTGCGGGCTGGATGAATTGATGTTGGGGGCCGGAACTGGCCCATGGGTACCCCTGTTATAAATGAATGATGCCAAAATATTAACATTCTCAGCTATGCTCAGCACTTGCAAACTCAAGACCATAACTTCCTTTATGGGGTAAATTCATCTTATACTTGGTCTTCCTCCACAATTCACTTTATTTCTGCAGCATTGCTATCTTCTCCAATGACTCTTCTCTTCTGGGTCCAAAATATGATTACTGCGGATTCCGCATGCCCAATTGGCATAAAACCTTGGCAGAGGTTAAACCAGTCGAGCAAACTCCTGGCCACTGGCCCTTGCCAGTATGGAAATCGGGTGGGGTGGGGGGTGGGGGGTGGGTGGATTAATAATCAGAGGGTTGATTCACCCACATCTGACCTGACCGGCGATTCCGCTGAGAGAAGCAGATCTCTAACCTCCGTTACCCATTAAGCAATCACTCACTCGCAGTTAAGCCTAATCCTTGGTGCAAATAGAAGCCATATTTACTCTGGTGTAAGCCTCGAACAATGGTTTTCCCCTGTCAGTGTTTGCCCGAGTTAATTAACTTCCCCAAGAGAGATTCCCCATTAACCCGAGTAAATGGGTGATGTGATTTTCTGTCAGATGACGATTCTATCCCGTTTTGCCTTCTGATCTATATATGATGATGCTTTTCCCTCAATAAACCACTGATCTGATCTCGCTCCATACTGCCTCGTATCGTTACTTGATCAGTCTCCTCCGGGACCTCACGGCCGTCCAGCGGCCCCGATTCTACATCCCTCCGGGACCTCACGGCCATCCAGCGGCCCCGATTCTACAGATTACAGTACTTGTTTTGTCATTTTTGTTTCTCCAGATACTTCAGGGCTTGATTAGGTTCAGGGCCCAATTGTTTGGTATTCTTTCCCCTCCAGCACCATATTTCAAATGGAACAATCTTTTTCTTGTCTGCTTTCTTGACTGTACAGCTTTCATATCCATACATAGTAATTGGAAATACAGTGTGGATGATCTTGGCCTTGTCTTCTGATGACATACCAAAAGCATGATATTTGAGGCTCTATTTTAGTTCATTCAATAGCTGCTCTTCTGAGTTTTCAGTCTTCTTTTGATCTCTTGGCTACAGTTCTCCATTTAGACTGATGATTGAAGTGAACTATATACAATCTTTATTTCAAAATTTCTTTATTGTCAATATAAAAATGATGTAAATCTTTTGTAGCTGTGATTTTTATCTTTTTAATGTTCCATTGCATTTTCTTTTTTTACTTTCAAAAGGAGCCAAGTCACTGCTTGTTTCTGCCAATTAATATGGTATTATTTGTATATCTCAAATGATTGATGCTTCTTCCACCAGTTTTCACTCCTTCTTCATCTGAATTTAGTCCAGCTTTCTGTGTTATATGTTCTGCATAAAAATGGAACAGAAAGGGAGATAATATGCACCCCTGTCTGTTGGATTGGGGCCGTGAAGCGGCCCTTGAGGTCCCGGAGGAGACTGGTCAAGTAACGACACAAGACAAGATGGAGCGAAGACCAGTGGTTTATTGAGGGAAAATCATCATCATATATAGGAATTCAAGGCAGCGTGTGATAGAATCGTCATCTGACAGAAAATCACATCACCTGTTTACCCGGGTTAATTGGGAATCTCTCTTGGGGAAGTTAATTAACTAGGGCAAATACTGACAGGGGAAATCCATTGTTCATGGCTTACACAAGAGTAAATATGGCCACTATTTGCACTCGGGGCTTGGGCTAATCTGCAAGCGTGTAATTGCCTAATGTCTAACGGGAGTTAGCGATTTAGCTTCCCTCAGCAGAGCTGCCGGTCAGGTCAGATATGGGTGAATCAATCCTATGACTATTAATCCGCCCCCCAATTTCTGTGCCCGCAGAGCCCAGTGACCAGGAGCTTTCTCGACCGGTGTGGCCTCTGCCAGGGGCCGTTTATGCCAATTGTGCTCGCGGATACCGCACCTGTCTGATGCCTTTGCCTATAGGAAACCATTCTGCTTCTTCATATTCTGTCCTAATGTTAGCTTCTTATCCACAATATAGGTTACACATTAGGACACTCAAAAACCTGAGGTACTCATGTTTCTTTTACAACAATCTAAAGCATTTCATGATCCACACAATAGCTAGATTTTCTGAAGTCTAAAAAGCATAAACTGATCTCAACAGGCTGACATCTGCGCCGCACCCTCACGCCACATGTGAGCCGCCTGCGTTATCCCAGACAGGGGAAGAAGTGCTCCCATTGGGCTGCTGGGCAGAGGGGCGGGGTGAACTCTGTGCTGGGGGAGGGAGAAAGCGGTCCCATTGGGCTGCTGGGCAGAGGGGCGGGATGAACTCTGTGCTGGGGCAATTGCACACGTGCCCACAGAGAGGGCTCTGAATGCCCCCTCTGGCACATGTGCCATAGGTTCTTTACCACTGGTATATATGGTACCCAACATAGATTTGTCATGTGACCTTTACTACATCTTGTTTTCTGGAACCAAGCTTGAACGTTGAGCATTTCTAAATTCATATAAAGTAAAACACTTTGAGCATCCCTTTGCTTGCATGGGAAATAAATGCGATGGTCCTATAGTTATTGCACTCCTCGACATCTCCATTGTTGGATACTGGAATATGTATTGAACAGCAAAAATGCACAGTTAGTTTTCTATATTTGCTGGCACATTCTGTTTAGGATATTGAAAGGTTTAGTCTCTGTGGCTTGAAACAAATTAGTATGTCACGCTTCTAGTAATTTACTTCTTCCAAATACTTTGAGATTAACTTCTCTTTTCTAAAATTCCAGGTTCTTCTCCAGAAGACTCTTCTTCAGAGGAATCTGTCATCCTTGCATCTCTTCTGTACAATTCATTGACATATTGTTTCTACCTGCTCTTTATTTTATCATGTTCAGATAGTATGTTCCCTGTAGATCTTTTAGCATACCTAATTCTAATTTTAAGTTTCTTTTCAGTTTCTTGAATCTTATGGAATAATGGCTTGGTAGTATATGTGTGAAAAGAAAATAGGAGTCTTAGTGGACCACAAGCTAAACATCAACACTGTGATATAGCAGCAAAAAAGTGGATAGGATAGTTATCTTAAAATTTTTGAAGAGATGCCATTGTGAAAGATGAAAGACTTGGTTTCTATGCCTCCCGAGGATTGTGATCCAAACAATGAGAAAAGAGATTTCAACTAAACAACATTAGAAAACACTTCCTGATAACAAACGTTGTTGGGCAAGTCAAAACAGTGACCAAAATCCTATTTTTTGTGTCACAAATTATTACTAGAGAAGAACTATTGAATCAAAAGTCAGCAGTTCGATTCCTGAGTACTGCAGGATGGAATGAGCTCCCGTCTTTGTCCCAGCTCCTGCCATCCTAGCAGTTCAAAAGCAAGAAATTGCAAGTAGATAAATAGGGACCACTTCGGTGGGAAGGTAACAGCGTTCCGTGTGCTCTGGTGTCTAGTCATGCCTGCCACATGAGTACAGAAACGTCTGCAGAAGCTGGCTCTTCGGCTTTGAAACAGAGATGAGCACGGCTGGCTTTTGAGCAAGGGAAACCTTTACCTTTACTATGGAATCAATGGAAATTTAGCGAGTCAACTCATTAATAACTTCCATAGATTCAAATAGATCTACTTTGACTATGACTTACTCTGATAAAATTACTTGCAATTAGTGTAGGCTTTTTAAAACCAAAGAATCTTACAGCGGAGTTGGCTCACCAAGTTTCTTTTGACTCAATGGGCCTAGTCTAAAGCAATTTTCTATGCTATGTTAACAGGCCAGTATGAGACATACAGCTTTGCTCTACAACAGAAAGAAATGGCCAAGAAACCTGGGAAGAGTATTTTGGGGACTTTACCGTTGCTCAAAGCATGCAGTTGTTTCCTCTCTCCATCTGATTCTATGCTGTATTTACTGAATTTGTGGGTGTGTGACTACACAATTCCCATAAAAATTATTTTTAAAGTGTTTTTAATAGTGACTTTTAATATTATTACTTTTTTTTAGTATTATACACTATGGAGTTTTGATTGTGACTCTTCTGTTGTTTTAACTGATTTCGAGCCCACTTGAGTCCCCTAAAATTAAATAAATTGTAGGCCCGGCCCTGACAAACTTGTTGAGGGAAGAATTCTACAATCTATTTCTCTTAGTACAGTAAAACCCCTACTTACGAAAAAAAAAGTCCATTCCGTAGGCTTTTGCTTAAATCGGTTTTTTATGTAACTCAAAGCAAACCCATAGGAAAAATGAAATTTTTATGTACATTGAAGCAAACTCATAGCGAAATAATTTTTTTATATAACTCGAAGCAAACCCATAGGAAAAATAATCTTTATGTAACTCGAAGCAAACCAATAGGAAATTGTGTAAATCAGGACATGGTTTTAGCACAAAATCATTATGTAAGTCGAATTTTATGTAACTTGAGGCATATGTAAGTTGGGTTTTTACTGTATATTAGATAGCCATTTTTGCATTACATTTAGTATAGGGCAACCTTGCTTCTCTTTACATATTGGATTATAGTCCTCTCATTCCCCGCAAACCAGTGTTAAGGATAGCAAGTTGAGGAACACCAGTACTGAGCAGTCTTCAATCAGTGGCTTTCCAGATGTTTGGGATCTTAGCTTCTAGAATCTCTGGCTACTGGCCATGCTGGCCAGGGCTTCTAGGAGCAGAAGTCCAAAACATGTGGAGGATCAAATCTGAGAACCACCGGTGCAGAACTGGGAACAGGGAGTTGGACAAAGTAGTTCATTCTGTTCTTTCCAATATAGCAAAAAGCTACTTTTTTGGAATTTGATCCCAGAGTCATCAAAATCAAGTGGTTAGTGGTGATGCTCATGAAGAGATCTGGGGAAAGTAACTTTTCCAAGTCCTGAAATGTCCATCTTCGCCATCTGTTTCCCACCCCGCTTCTGTTTCTTTCCCCAGCCTTTTTCTCCTTCTTCATCATTTACTTTCCCCACTTTCTGTTGTACCCCTCAGTGCCAAGCCAACTATGACAAGAACAACAGAGAAAGAAAAGAGGATGGAAAGGTCTATAGAACAAAGTGCTTGTGGTGGGGAGAGAGACTATTTCCTCTCTTCAAACAGCTCCAGATGCTGAGACACAAACTGAGCCAACAGCTGAGGCCTCGAGATGGACGAAAGAGAGAGAGCTTGTTTGAAGAGAAGTGGTAGAAAGACATGCATGAAAATGAAAGAATAATAATAGAGCAGGGAGGAATTCTAACAGGAATAAAGGGAAAACAAGAGTGAGCCGTATTTCAAAAGACAAGAGGAAGGAAGGAAGAAAAAAACCCAAAGGAAAAATTTATATATATATATATATATATATATATATATATATATATATATATAAAAACTAAAGAGGGGGGGTGAGCCAGAGCAAAGGAAGCAAAAGAAAAAGCACTTGGGGGTGGGGTGGTGGGGTGGAACCTAAGCAGCAATTAGGCAAGGGATAAAGAGAAAGGAGGAGGGAAGTGTAGTTCTATGTATAGAAAGGAGTGATTGATGAGTGCTCAGCATTGGAATATGTGTCTACATTCCACAACATTTTCCTGAGGCCAGGAGAAGCCCAGAGGGAAGGAGGGAGGCGGCTGTGGTGTAACTCTCAGAGAGAAACATCTACAGCATGAAAGACTTGTGACTACAGATTGTACTGCATGCAGACAGGGCTCACACATACCTAGTTGCAAAACCACACCATGGAAACACCTAAAACTCCCAGAGATGTGTGTATGGCGAGCTAATAAGACAGTGATGGCGAACCTTGGCACTCCAGATGTTCTTGGACTTCAATTCCCAGAAGCCCAAGCCCCCCGTGAATCCACACGAAGGGGTTTACTGCGATGCATCCGGCCCATGCCACCCTCATCGCTCCTGGAAGTGGAAGTGAAAGCAAAACGTGCCCGTATGGAGGAAGGGTTAACCCACAGGAGCCTTAACCATATGGGTGTGTGTTACTTCTGCTTCCACGAGCGACGAGGGCGGCGCGGGCCTGATGAATTGCAGTAAACCCCTTCATGTGGATTCACGGGGGCTTGGGCTTCTGTGAATTGAAGTCCAAGAACTTCTGAAGTGCCAAGGTTCACCATCATGGTAATTATATATATATATATTCCAAAATGTAACCAAGAGACTGCCAAAACATCTGTTTACATTATTATTGCCACGTTATTGAAATTGTTAGTAATTTTATTATGTAAGCCACCAAGACAGAGTGCTTTTTTTGAGTAAAGTTGGTGTTGTAGAAGTGTAAAGCATAAACAAATCAAAATACAGAAAAGGTCTACTTTGCAAATAGAAAGCCTTCGTTTTTCTAATTCTCAAAAGCCAAATTTTGCATCAGTTACCAACTTTGATAGCAAATGTGATTAACTTAAAGTTTGTTTTAGAGTAGTTTAGGGTGAGGCCATCATATATACCAGAAGTGCCCAAACTTTTCAGGCCACAGGCCGGTCACACGGTTCAACAAGCTGGTCACGTAGTTCCTCCCACCAGAAACAAAACAAGACTTTCTATCTGTTTTGCAACAGATGTGTTTTTCAACAGGCTTAGATAGATTTTAGGCTGCCATTTTCTCTGCTTAAACCAGGGGTGCCCAAACTACGGCCGACTGGTCCGGATCCATACGGCCCATTCCACCCTTGTTGCTTCCAGAAATGGAAGTAAAACGTGCTTTTGGGAACAACGAGGGCAGTGTGATGTGGTCTGGATGAATTGGCGTCAGGGGCCAGATCTGGCCTGCGGGCCATAGTTTGGCCATCCATGATATATACAATTAAGCTAACCACAGCTACACTGAAATTTACATCTGTATAACAACCAAAATCCAAAGCCAGGCCATAGGTTTATCTGGACTAATGGAAATTTTGCAGAAGCATGAAAGTTTTTGAGTTCTCAAGAACATTTGACTAAACTAGGTAATGTAAAAAAAAAATTAAAGTGCAGAAAGAGAAATGACGCAGTGAATCTCAGAAATTGTGACCAGGTGTTACAGGCTTATACAAATTTAATCTCTTGCTCCAAAGTTTAAAAAAGTCCTGTAATACCTTAAAGCTTAACAACATAGTATAGCATAAATGTTCACCAACGATTGTTAAATTTCTTAGATTGTTATCCATGTAATTAGTTAGGTTATGTGCTTCCTTCAAAAACAGCATTAAAAGTTATGCAGGAACCGAGGGGGGTGGGGGAGACAGAAAGCAACAACAGCCACTTCCATGGTGACCACAGCAGTTCTTTTGAGACCCACCATTCATACCAATGGTCCTGACAATAGGCCGACATATGCCATGTAAGGAAGGCATCAATTAGCAAAAGCAATTGCAGGAACACCAAAATGATGTCATGGAAACCACCATACACACAAATTGCACAAGCATCCTCCCAGAAATTTTTCGCAGTGCTTGCTTAACACAGACCTCCATAGCTGAGTGGTCAGGAGAGCAACAGCAGGCAACCACAGGTTTCTGGCCTCCATTTGAAAGAATGCTGAATATTCTTCTGGCTGGCCAAAAACAGCCCAAAGTGGCTGTTTAATAAACCCTTTGACATGGGAAATACCACGAACTGAAAGAAGAGCATTGTCATTTCAGTTACAATAGTTGCCTAACATCATAAACCAGGAAAGATCCATCCATGAAGAACCCATCTCCTCCTGAGCAGTTCCTGAATTTTGCTGCAATAACAAGACTTCCATGTAATGTTTCCATAACCACACAGAATATATTTATATTGGGAAAAGGAGTGGGCATTTTGACAAAGAAGCTACAAGCAAAAACTCCTAGGAGCAGAGCCCATGAACTGTCTAATGCCGGTGGTTCCCAACGTGGGGCACATACCCCACAGGGTGGTCGTTGATTTTTAAGGGAGGCAATTCGAGAATGAGTTACAGTAAAACCCCTACTTACGAAGAAAGTCCATTCCATAGGCTTTTGCTTAAATCGGTTTTTTTATGTAACTTGAAGCAAACCCATAGGAAAAATTATTATTATTTTTGTAACTACAGTGATACCTCATACAACGTCCAAACTTAGTTCCACAAGTTTGGACTTTATACGGATTTGGACTTTGTATGAGGCATGCAAAATCCTAGCCACGATGCCTCATACAACGTCCAAATCCTTGCTGCGATGCCTCATACAACGTCGTTTCCATAGAGATACATTGTACTGTAACAGCACAGACTTCAGGGCAAAGTCAAGGAAATAGACAGGAAACTGACAGAACTTTAAGAAATCATTGTCTAAAGGCTAAAAACATTACAAAAACATGTCAAACAACCCAAGAACCTGAAAAATGCTGCAAAAATCCCAGGAATGCTTCTAAAATTTCTGATGAAAAAAATCCAAAAAATCCAAATTCGCGCTCAAAACCACTCCTAAACACTCTTTGCCTCATGCAAAACCCACAAGAGCAATGCACGCATGTGTCCTGCCTTTTATACTGCCCAGGCACAATGCAACCTGGGAAAACCCCAATGCCTCATACAAAGTCTCACGACTTTGTATGAGGCAACTTTTTCAAGGAATTAGGCGATGTTGTATGAATCCGATGTTGTATGAAGCGGATTTTGTATGTGGTATTACTGTATTTATTATTTATTTGGTTTATTTATATCCCGCCCTTCTGGCACGAACGCTACCCAGAGCGGATAACAACTAATGAAGAGAAAGCTCTTTTACAAAAGAAAGAGCAGTCTCGAACAATTCAAAAGGTGCACTAAAAATACAAACACATTCTAAAAACACATTCTAAAAACTCGAAGCACACCCATAGGAAAAAAATGACATTTTTATGTAAATCGAAGCAAACTCATAGGGAAATGGTTTTTTAACGTAACTCGAAGCAAATCCATAGGGAAAAGAATCTTTATGTAACTCAAAGCAAACCCATAGGAAATTGTGTAAATCGGGACATGGTTTTAGCAGAAAATCATTATGTAAGTCGAATTTTATGAAACTCGAGGCATATGTAACTCGGGGTTTTACTGTATTAATAGTGAATGGCCTTTTAGGCTTCCTCCAAGTGAATAGGAGTTCACTTTTTGAATAAGAATTATATGTCACGGGGGCGGAGTGGGGAGACATCAGGATTTTAGAGATGCTTGGGTGGGGCATGGCCAAAAAAAAGGTTGGGAACAACTAGTCTACATCTACTCTTTGCTACATTGTCATGGTGAGTTTGTGGCTATGTTACTTCTTGGCAGCTGGTCTTTCTTTTTTTTGTTAAACAGCAATTTCTCAAGGCTGTTCTGAGAATAACCCCTCGCTAGCTTATATGAGGGTTGTCTGGGCTTCTGGATCATTTTTTAATTTGTGTTTGTTGGCAGGGTATTTTAACAGTTTTAACATTTTTTAAAAAAAGTTTGAGGTTCCGGTTTTATTGTTATGTGATGTCTATATTTGTGAGCCGCCCGGAGTTGTCTTGGCAAGGGGGCGGCAATATCAATTTAAATAAATAAATAATAACTGAATCGATGTCCTTTTGTAATTGACGGCCAGACACCCCCCACCCCCCACCCATTCCTCCTAGGAGGAGGCACACGCACAGGTGGTGGTGGTGTGCACAACCACCATGGAGGCATGCGCACACATCCACGTGACATTGCTGGTGCGCCTTGAGCAGCATTGCGTTTGCACGCACCCGTGTGATGCCGCCAGAGGTGACAGGGATGCCCGCACGCTGTCTCCTCCTTCTTGGGCACTTGGTCTCTAAAAGGTTCGTCATCACTGCCGTAAGGAAACCCACAGGTTATAACTTGCAGGCATTTTGTGGAGCTGTTGAGAACAGGACATTTTGGAGATCTCATTCATGAAGTCTCTGTGCATCGGGGATGACTTGACAGCATGTAACAACAATACACTTTCATGAAGCACCTTTTCGACTGTGGATTCCCATCAAAAACATGCTTCCCAGAGGACTCTGGGAACTGAAATCTGAAAAAGTAATTTCCCCCAAGATGTGCCATGCAGTACTTGTTCAGTGATGGTTAGTCTTTCAAAATGACAAAGCTAATTCCCATGTGCTGTAAGTTGCCCTTGCTCGAAAGCCAGCTGTATCCGACTCTAAGGTGTGGTGCTTATCTCTGTTTATAGCCAAAGAGCCAGCGCTGCCGCCATCTGCAGACATTTCCATGGACATGTGGTAGGTATGACCATACACCGGAGTGCACTGAACACTGCTTATCTTCCCACCCAAGTGGTACCTACTTATGTACTTGCAATTTCTTGCTTTCAAACTGCTAAGTTGGCAGGAGCTGGGTCAGAGACGTGTGCTCACTCCGTCGTGCAGTACTCGGGTCTCGAACTGCTGACCTTCCGACCTTCCAGTCATCAACTTCAGCGTCTCAACCACTAAGCCACCGCAGTCCCTCCATCTGCTGTACAATATTCAACATCCACTTCTCACATGCAATAGCAACTTCCAGTCCCCCCTACCTCCATCTGTGCTGGAGTAGAGGAGAACAAGACTGGCATGGGTGCCTTCCTTGCTTGTCCCATTTGGTTATATAGGATTTGGCAACAGGAACTTTTCCCCGTCTCCTGTTTATAAAGTTACTAGGAAACAGAAAGAGTGGCTTTGCTGCCTCCCCAAAGACGTCAAGAAAGCAGCCGGAGGCCCAGTCGACTTGCAGACAGCAGTTTGGTGAATGTGAGGCCCAGGTTCTACTTTCCCAGCATGCACCTCTTCCTCCCATGGGCTCTCACCTTAAGCACAACAATGCCCTAATGGAAAGCAATGCTCTTCAGGCTTGAAGACGTGGTGGAGGGGAGTTCCGGAGCAGCTGTCAGTGGACTTTTGGGGGAGGGTGGAATTTGCCTTGGTTTGAGAGTTGCAGTGGGAAGAGGTTGTCAGAGACAAGCCTGGCTATGCATTCTGGGAATGTTTATGCAGCTGCAGTCTATTAAGGAGGAGGGAACTTTTCCTTTTATTAATCCCAGCCTTACAGCTCCAAAGGAGCCAGAGTCTCGTACAGCAAGCGTGTGTGTGCGCTTGTTCATCCACGTGTGGAAATAGGTGCATCATGGCTTTAAGGGTATCTCTGGGCCACACGTTTCATTTGTTATTATAATCATCTTGATCTGCCATTGGTCAGTGCAAAGTGAGAGATTAGTAGAGCTGTACCTTATTTATTTAATACACAGCAATAGGAATAGCAATTAGACTTATATACCGCCCCATAGCATTTAGTGCACTCTCTGGGCAGTTCACAAGGTAATCAACACTTTGCTCCCGGCATGCTGGGTACTCACTTTACTGACCTTGGGAGGATGGAAGGCTGAGTCAACCTTGAGCCCTGGTCAGGATTGTACTGAATGAGGTACAGTAGAACCCCGCATAACAAAAAAAAGTTGGTTTCACAATGTCTTTTGTTACATAAATGTTTTCGTTATACGAAGCATGCCTCGTATAACAAAAATCCCTATGGGATACATCGTACAATGAAAATTTCTATGGGAAAAATTGTACAACGGAAAATTTTCATTGTACAGTGCATCCCATAGAGATTTTTATCATACAATGCATCCCATAGAGATGCATTGCCTGATATAATGAAAAAAATGATTATATGGGGTAGAGCAGTTAGCGCAAAACCTCTTCATTATACGAATTTTTTGTTATATGAGGTGTTCATTATGTGGGGTTCCACTGTAATTGCAAATGAGTTAATTGGAAGGCACTTTGTACATGCTCAGAAGCATTATTGGTTATGAATTCATATGTCAAAACTGGTATCTGGTGCACTGGAATAGAATAACAGATTCTGGAATCAAAAACGAAGCAGGTCCAAAGTGGCTTTACCATTGCTCTGGCACTTAGAACATAACCTTCTGGACTTGTGTTTAAGAGCAAAATCCCTGAGTTTGCAAATCTGCTATGTTGGGCATTACTAACTTACTTAGATTTAGATCTTCCCACTGTTGTTGTTGTTCACACAGTTGATTCTGACCCTTTGAGACCCCATGGACCATTTTCCTCCAGGCAGCTATGCAGCATATCGGGCAGCTAGGGATCTCCAACGATTTTTGTCTTGGGCGAGTACTTCAGCATCCTCCCATGTAATTTTCTTTAAATTTGCCATGAAAGTTCTTTGCCATGTGTTTGAGGGTGTCCTCATTGTTGTTTGGCATTAGGAGAGGTCCAATTTATTGCTACCTTAGGGGTCCTTTTTTTCTACATACAAAAAACATAGTGTGCCATTTGGAGTCTTCTTCGTGCAATAACCATTACATATTGCCAAATAAATTTCATAGGCTGAAAGAGAAAAATTTATACTTCCCAACATGCTCACAAATGTATTTACAGCTCCAGCTACAATACTCTCAGAGTTTACATAGTTCAGGCTACTCACAGAGGCAGCATTAGCTCAAAAGTGTTCCAGGCATGCCTTCGGTCACAGCCTGAACAGCGGGTTTCAGAGATCTTCCCAGTCTTGCCTGCTGCTGGAGCATGCCCCTCCCAGACACCTCAGCGGGGACTAAGTTTCACACATTGCTGTCTTGACATTTCTTTGACTTTCCAAGTTGAGTTCAGCTGCTGCACAAACACAAATCTTTCCTCAACGTTAGCCATTAATGGCAGGTCTACACCACTTCTAGGACTGCCGGTACTGTAAACTTTGCTCATATAATATTGGTGCATAGTGCAGAATGCAAAAACCTACATCCCAAGGAAATTCTTCTTGTTGTTGTTCAGTCACACAGTCAAGTCCATACCTGTCAAGTATCCTGTATTGGCCGGGATTTCCCGTAATTTTGCGCAGCTTTTCTTCATTTTCCGCCCAGAGCCGACGCCATCCCGTAATTTCACGGTGGGGGGAAAGTAGTTACTGTACATCCCTTCTGCGCAGGTCCCTTCTACGCATGCATAGAACCCTTCTACGAATGCGTAGAACCCTTCTACGCATGCGTAGAACCCTTCTACACATGCGTAGAACCCTTCTACGCATGCTTAGAAGGGTTCTGCACAGAAGGGGATGCGTAGAAGGCTTCTACGCATGCATAGAAGGGACCTGCGCAGAACGGTTCTGCGCAGATGCCGTATTGTCCGGAGCTGCGCTTGACAGGTATGGTCAAGTCCAACCCTTTGGGACCCCATGGACCACTGAACACCAGACCCTCTTATTTATTTATTTCTGCCATTCTCCATAGCCTGACCAGATCTACGGCCACTGCATCAATGATGCCATTTAGCCATCTCATCCTCTGCCGTCCCTTCTCTTTCTGCCTTCAATCTTTCCCAGCATCAGGGCCTTCTCCAGTGAGTCCTCTATTCTCATTTGGTGGCCAAAGTACTTGAGCTTCAGGTTCAGTATTTGTTGTTCCAAGGAAAATCTACGTTATGCTTTACCACCTTACGGGGATAACATCAGGTTGGGGTGGGGTTTTCCTTAAGAGAGTTGTGCAGGAGAAAAAAAACTGCAGCAATGGGGTTGTTTTAACCTCTTTTCTGTTTTTTAAAACTGGGAGGTCCTGTTCACACACTTTTTGCATTATGCCTCATTGCATACTTTGGCTTCTTTTTAAATTTCCTTCCCAACTCCAGCAATGCTTTTTTTTGCAGCAGATACCAATGGAAGGCAATGTTTTTTAGCATGAATATATGGCTTGGAGATTTATAGTGCAGAAGATATGAACTTTTGTTCTCTGTGTTACTAGCAACTACTAGTGGAGTTTAATTTGAGCTAGGTCAGTTTTTAAGGATTGGATTCTCCCCCCCAAAAGATTTGATGGGACTGATAAAGAATGTTTTGGGAAAAGCAGATTGCCTTTCATCATCACTGGATTACTTCTGGCAATAAGGAATGCAAAGTTGGACCTGGTGTGTCTTGCCAGCAGTTTACTTTTAATGCAAAATTCCCCGGTGGCTTTGTGGTTAAGGCACTGAGCTGGAAACTGGAAGGTTGGGTTTCGATACCCAAAAGCTGCACTTGGAGGCATGATAGGAGCCTCATTTGGGCGTCCCCTAAAATCCTTTCAACCCAGAGTAATCTCTGACATGAAATGAACGAACAACCTCTTGTTTTCTGAGCCAAACCCATTTATATCTATACCTATAAATACAAGGGTTAACCGTTGGAACTTGCTATATGTTTCTGCACCCGTCCATCCTATCCCGTACCAAGCCTCCTGCACTCGCCTGAACCCAGTCCGGAGGTTACTGCAGAGTTGAGAAAGGTGCCAGTGGGGCAAGAGCCCCACAAACGTGAAAAAAGAAAAATAACTTCACTTCCCAACGTTCTCTGTGCTGCGCCGCACCACAGCCAATCAGGCTGAGAGGTGCGAGCAAAAAGAATGTTGGGAAACGCGGCGCGGCCAATTAAAATCGAGCTGCAAAAAAAAAACCTGCCGCACGAACGCAAACCACAAACACAAAACTACAAGTCCCAGCGTCCTGTGCGCCGTGAGCACGCAGAATGCTGAGAAAGCCGGCGCACGAAAAATAAAATTACAAAACGCAATGGGAGCGCAAGTCCCCAGCAGGCAGACGGAGCGCCTCACAGCCTCGCAAAACAAAAAGCCACAAAACTCCACCGCGAGACACCTGCCGACCTTCTTTCCTGGAGCAACAGGGAGAAGAGAGACTCCCTCTCCTCCATGCTACCCCACCAAAGACACGACAAGAACACCATCGGCCTCAAGGAAACTTGAGCCGGGGTGGAAAAAAACCCAAAAACAGGCAGCAGTTTGTCAGGTGAAACACCCTCCCTGGCAGATGACTGGCTGCTGCCTTTGTACTACCGACAGAGGTAATACAAAAGCAGCAGCCAGTAATCCGCAAGGAAGAGCACCACCCCTTATGGATCGCTGCCTGCCGATCTCTGGTTAGGTAAGCCAGGAGAGAACGGTATTGTGAGGGTGTGTCATGTGTGGGGAGGTGTTGTCTCTGTGTGTTGTCTGTGTATGTGGTGGGTGTCGGGTGGGTGTGGTGGGTGTCAGGGGTATGTGTGTTGTGTGATTGTGTAGTGTCATGTTTGATGTGTGCTGTGGGTTGTGTGTTGGGGTTTTTGTGTATGTGTATTGTGTGGGTGTGTCATGTGTCATGTGTGCTGTGTGGGTGTGTTGCATCACGTGTGATGTTTCTGGGTGAGTTGTGTGTGTGTTGTGTGTTGACCCCCGCCGACTCCTGCTGCAACACTAGGTAACGGCAGTGGGTGAGATGGCTCCTCCTTTGGCCGGGTTGGGTCCTTCATCCGGGCAACGCCGGGTACCCCTGCTAGTTACTTCTAAAAGAGACTGCCTTCTGCTTTCAGCTGTCTGCAGCTGTTCTGCATATACCCACAAGATATGTGGCTTAACTGAAGAAAATAAGGCAATTTTAATAAAACCTAACGGCAGATTGAAACCAAAAATAGTGACTGACATGCACAAATGTAAAAGGAAAGTCTGATACTGCACAACTCATATGATTGCAACATGGAATGCAAGAATTATGAACCAAGGTAAACTGGAAATCGTAAAGCAAGAAATGGGACACATAAACACTGAAGTGCTTTGTGTCAATATACTAAAATGGACTGGAATGTGATATTTTCAGTCAGACATCTACAAAATGCTCTACTCTGGAAATGATAGAGTGGAAATGAATTCCATATACTGTATAGAATTTTCCATGTCTAATAGGTAATACACAATCAATATGTTTATGCTATTGTTTTGAGAAGAGCATACAAACTGAAAAGAACAATATACTGAGATGCTGCCTCATTCAAAGACCCTTTGTTGGTTCCTTTATAATATTAATGCTAATGGACAAATTTGCCTTAGGGGACAGAAATGAAACAGGAGAACAACTAACAGAGTTCTATAAGGCCAACTACCTGTTTACTGCAAATACATTTTTCAAGCAACGAAACAGACAGTACCGAAAGAAACCTGAGCTTGGTTCCAGAACATAAAAGAACATAAAAGGGTATATACAGAAAATGTTTTTCTAGGTTAGTTAGGGGCCACCCTAGACATGTTGCATTGTGACAGTTGGATATTGAGGTTGCTCGCATGAGTACAAAAGAAGAAAGATGCTTGAAAACTCTGCAGGATTAGCATTTGTGTGTGGAGAGTTGTATGGACAAAATGTCTTCTTTCATGTCTCGATCAAACTCTGGACTCCCAAAATGAAGCCACTTTCTTGGCTTTGTCATTGGCCAAATTTAAGTCCTAATCGGTGCATGTTTCTGGCAGTAATTGGCAGACCAGTAAATGAGCAGGATTCTGTATCTTTCCACATTCATACCATGTGTTGTTGCCCACCAGCAGCCCCTACTTGAGCGTGTTGGTCTTGCATTTAGGGACTCCAACCCTCAGCCTATTCAGGGTCCTCCAAAATGGACAAAAATGAGAGAAGAAAGACCTGAAAGGGATTTGGAGGAGTAAGAAAAATAGAAGCTTATTGGTTTTGTCCTATACTGTTACTCTCCACACACATGTACAAATTCGCATATGTTCTGAACATTCAATATATTTGAATCTTGGCAGTAACAGATTGCTCCCAAATCTGCAGGTTAAAATGAATCACAATCATACAGATTGATTTCCCAAAATGTATGCAATAATTGCACTGGGGATTAACAAGTATTAGTGTGGAGTATACTATGATGACTTAATTAACTCATTAATGATATACAGTATAGCAATCAAATATATAAACAACATACAGTGTTATGAACCAGGTTTTGCTAATGTGAAAAAGAACTAAAAACTATATTACCCATGATACTGTACTTTTAAAACCAGACTGCAAGGCACTTGCAGATTATAAAAGGCAGTACTGTATTTTAGACCCAATAAGATGTAAGGATCAGGATGAGCCCCCTGAAATGGGATCTTGCTTTCGGAATGAGAAGAGAAAAAACCTCAAAGGATGGCTTGAGGCAGCCAATCCAGGTACCCCAAGTCAAGGTTACATTAGTTGCATTGGCCAATACTTTTGAAGGAGTTTGGCTAATAACTAAGGGATCCTGGAAGCTGTAGTTCAAAAAGGCCTGCATGGCAGCTAGAAGCTCTAGCAGTTGGTTGTTGTGGAGGCATTCGTCTAGAACAGGGTTCCTGTTGTGTCCAAACCCGAAGAGTAATTACTTGGAGAGAACTGGGTCAAACAACAACATGGTTTAAGTAGCCTCTCCACCAGCCCCTGGAAAATACCCAGTGCTGCATTGACACCAAATTGTAGACGATGAACCTTAAAAGCACCCATATGAGTCGTGATGGTCTAGCACAATGCTGAGGCAGTAACAGGCAGTTTCTGATAAGCTTGAGCCAAGCCAAGTTTGGCAAAACATTTACCCCCATGGAGTGAAGCAAGGAGGTGGTGGACTACCGGTATAACTTTTATACAGAACACACCGGTACAGGATATGAGTTCAGGCGAATGGCCTTATTTATAGTACATTTTTAGTCTGTGCAAATGCGGATAGCCCCATTGGACTTGATGGCTGTAACAATCGGAGTTTCCCACACGGCGGAATCCACTGGCTCCAAAATGCCCTGTACCACCAGTCTATCAAGTTCCGCCTCAATTATGGTACTTAAGCGCAAAAGGCACCCGGCGGGGGTTCATTCTGACGGGGACGACATGAGGGTCCAACTCAAAATGGACCGGGGGGCCTTTGTAGGTACCCAACCCCAAGCGGAAGACATCCAGGAATTTGTCACAGGCAGACTGAATGGCGTCAGACCCCACTGAATTAATACCTGAAATGGCAATACCCAGGAGCCCAAACCACTGTGTCCCCAGAAGGTTGCTCTTACCCGTCTTGACCACAACAAGAGGAAGAAGGGCAGACATGTTACGGAAACGTACACAAAAGTTCCCAATGCCCAGCACTGAAATACGTCTGCCCTGCATGTCACTCAACCTGACCTTCAAGGCCCGCAGCTTGGGGCGGGCAGACGGGGGCAGACAAAAATATGCCTTCTGCGTGATGATAGAGAAGGAAGTCCCCGAGTCAACCTCCATGTTGACCGGGCAACCTTGGATGTCGATGTCAATGGAAAACTTCCCGGAGACTGTCAGGACACCAGAACTGGAACGGCGGCCTCCGAAAACCTTGGACACCGGGTAGTCCCTCTCCTGGCAAGCGCTGTCCTTGACTCCTGGCAGCAAACATTGGAAATGTGCCCTTTCTTGCCACACCGGTGGCACTCGGCATTTTTAAACGGGTAGTCAGTGCAGAGGTGTTGTATCCCGCACCTTTGACACAGCGCAACGGTGTCCTTGTGGTAGTTGAAAGCACCATGTGCCGCTGCCGGACCTAATCAACATCGTCCTCTCCTTCTGAGCCGTCAGAGGACGAGGATGGGCTAGAAACTCGGTGTTTGTGAACAGCTGAGCTTTTTTGAGCAGGGGTGACAGGCCTTGACTGCAGGAATTGGACCCCAGCAGTTGCAATTTCTGCAGCTTGAGCTTCTTCAAGCACTGCCACGAACGTTGGGACGTCCCGTTTCATCAGATGGCGCTACGTGGCCTCGTCCCTAATGCCTACTATCAGCCTGTCCCTCAGCACCTTTATGTGTTACTATAGGAAGCAGCAATAAGAGTTGTATCTTACAATTCTTGAGTTTCCCCATGCAATCATGGGCACTACTATGCAGTCAAAATGATAAAACTAGTAAAAAATCAATGTGTGAATTTTAAATGAGCAGTAGTGCTAGCTTGAGATATTTTCAGCCTGGGGGGAAAAGATAAGAGGACTGCATACCCCTCCTATTGCATGCACAAAGGATGATTGGACTCAGCAAAGGAATATTTTTTCAATGTTGGCAATAAGATTACAGTTCTCTGTCATACTGGGTAGTAACAGGCTAGCTTTAGCAGGAGACTACATTGGAAAATATTTTGTAATTTGCTCTGAAACTGACACAAGTGAATTCAAATCACTTTTTAATGATTACATGAAGTAAAGGTCAATGTGAATCAACCCATCCTTTTTTCCTTCTAATTTGGACTTTTCTCCCTTGTCGCACTGGGAGAGTCTACTTTTTTCAAACCACAACAATTCAAACCTGTATCTAAGAGTTGAGGAAACCTCCCAGTCCTGATGGTTACTTTAACAACATAGCCCTTAGGTCATCTTTGAACGAGTGTGGTGCAGTTGTTAACTAACTAATGTACTTCATTGGGGCTGTGGTTTTATCCCAGAACTCTATCAAAATTGCTTTTCTATCCTTAGGTTAAGAAAAGCTTGCTGCAAATACAACATGTAATTATTCTATCAGTGGCTTAGAACAGGGAGACCATTTCACCATTAAATACAAACTCTACAGCTACACCTTGTTAGAGTTCTGACTTTTGCACTTTAATAAGTACCCCATGGACAGAAACCATGCTATAAAATGCAAAGAAGCACACCCATCATGCTCTGCTTGTTTGTACACATTCCTTCTTCATTGTAAATGTTATCAAACACAGTGTACTGAGAAAATGTCTTTGGCAGGAAAAGTCATCCAGGGCTTTATATGTTAAGAAACAAGGAGGGGAATAGGAAGATTACCCATGAAAAAAGGTGAAAAATAGAAAACTCAATTGTCCAGCACAGCCAAAGAATTAATATTACAGCCATGAAGAGAAGTACAGTAAAACTCCGACTTACAAATGCCTCGAGTTACATAAAATTCGACTTACATAATGATTTTGTGCTAAAATCATGTCCCGATTTACACGATTTCCTATGGGTTTGCTCCAAGTTACATAAAGATTCTTTTCCCTATGGGTTTGCTTCAATTTACATAAAAATTCATTTTTCCTATGGGTTTGCTTCAAGTTACGTAAAAAATAATTTTTCCTATGGGTTTGCTTTGAGTTACATAAAAAACGATTTAACCAAAAGCCTACGGAATGGACATTTTTTTCGTAAGTAGGGGTTTTACTGTAATAGAATCATAGAATAACTGAGTTGACAAGTCCATCCCCTGCTCAATGCAGGAATCTAAATCAAAGCAGATATCATAATGTGTACAACTTTTCATCGAAGATTTGCGAAGAAATAGTTAAAGTACAAACAAGTAGACAATAGAAATGCTCCTGTCATTAAGACAAAGTATGGTAGGCACCTTTGGCAGCAGATTTTGAATATTCCAAAAGAGAAATTTTTAAAAATACATGAAGCAACTTCTCTAATGGTTGTATCAATTCCCTGATATTCCCTTATCTCACACAAAAACGTGTTCAACAATGAACTTTCTGTATTCCACTAACAAAGCTTTCTGATTGAACCTATCCCTGATTAAAGGCATGGGAATATTTGTACAGTGGAACCTTGGTTAATGTAATTAATGTGTTCTCCAGGACGTTTCTTACAGCGAAAATTACTTTAACCGAATTTTCCATAGGAATGCATTGAAAACTAAAATACATTAACTGAAATGCAGTTTCCCATAGGAATGCATTGAAAACCAATTAATCTGTTCCAAGGGGGAAATCCGTAAACTGAGCCACTATTTTCTATGGATTTTCTTTTGTTATGCAATTTAACAGAGCTGTTTGTTAACCAATGTTCCACTGTATGTCACAATAAATCTTGGTTGGCATTAACCATAGCTTCCTGCTTAAAAACCATTGTTTAGTAGATAAACTATAGCTTCTCCTCCCCATTTCTGGTTTGCTAATCGGTTAATCTTTGTTTCAGGGTGCGTGGAGAACCAGGGAAGGGAACCATCACTACAAGTTTGGATTTTGCACAAAGTTGTGGTTTAAGCAAGTCAAAGTTAGTAAGTAATCTCCAAACTGTGGATTCAGACTGTGGTTCAAATTTGGTCAGCAAATCATAACTCATTAGCACATTTATACATCACAAGCCAGATGTCAACAAACCACACCACTATTTGTGATGAATTAGAAATTCAGGCGCTGACTCTTTACCATATCCTTCTAAGGTTGTAATTATACACACATATGTATGGGAATAAACTCTATTATTTTTGTAAGATTAAGCAAATTTGCATAGCACTGGGCGAGAAACCGGTTTGAGCATTTGCTTTTTTAAAAAAATCTTCACTCAGCTCATCTAGAAATTGTAATTCTCCTGTTCCTCGTGTTGAGTTCCCAAAGTTGAAAATTGATTTAAAGATTTTGGAACTACACAATGTAAAAAGGTAAGCACACATTTTTGGGCCAGAAAGGGATTTATATTAAACACCCCAGCAGGGGCTGTTTATTTTGAATCAATTCCAGTCACAGATTATTTTGAGTCATTTTGGCATGTGCAATCATCTGTGTCAAGATGAGAGGGAGGGAGTGAATGGTTGAGTAAGCAAGCTGCACATGAGGGTTAAAGGTGCTGCTGGCAGGGAAGTTTGAAGAAGGTTGTCGCTTGTGCACCCTGGCAGTAGTAGCAGCAAGCATGGCATAACCACTTGCCCATTTACATGCCAGCAGCCAGAGCCCCAACCCAACCCCAACCAGCACCTCCTTCTCCATCTCCGGCTCCTTCTTGGGCTGGTGAACTGCCATCAGAGTCTCCGACACTGACTTTGGCTTCATTCCACAAAGTCATGGACTCTCTGCTGTCTGAGCCCATAATTTATATATCATATATCAGGGGTGCCCAAACTATGGCCTGTGGGCCAGATCCAGCCCCCGATGCCAATTCATCCGGCCCACGCCACCCTTGTCGCTTCCGGAAGCGGAAGTAAAACACGCTTTAACCTAAATCTCTTCCTGGATTTGAGCCAGTGGACCTGAGGCTCATATACATTCAGAGGATGTCGAGGATCACTTTAATAAGTAACAGCAGTGGACTACTTTTAAAAAGTAACTTCCTACACTCTGCTTAAACCAAATTCATTCTAACAAGGTCCACTCTCCTTTATCTTCAATTTGGACAGGGAAAAGACCCACTAGAATTAAGGGCAACAAGTGCCATAGCAGCCATAGCAAATGTATTTATGTTGCACAGAATATACATGAACTTTCTGTTGCAGATTTGTAAGTGGCTAATGGTTGTGCTTTTCTGTCATAGACTTTAGGAGTTACTTTCTGATAGCTATTTTCTATCATCAGTGTTAGGACTTTACAGCAGTAGTTGGAGAAGCCCTGTTCCTAATCAGTAAAATAGGCACAGTAGGGAAGGGAAACACAGCAAGGCTAGCTTATCGCCTTCTGCAGCACAGTAACAAATTTTACCTTTTTGAATAACAAGGGTTCAGAGTCCATTCAGTCCATTCAGTCCACTTTGGGGACCACATCCCACCGAATCCCAAAACAGAGCCTTCTGGGGTAATTTTAAGCAGTCTTGCAGCCTCCCCTGTTAACCATTCCTTGCGATTTGATGGTCACTCTACTCCAGGGGTTCTCAACCTTTTGAAGCCGCGGGCTGAGTCATCCTCCCTCAGACAGCCAAGCGGGCTGAACTGGTGGTTCCCCATGCCATACCGCTGCTGTAAAACGTGTCTGCGTTCATGACAGCTGTAATTCAGTCACGGCTGTTACTGGCGCTTCCGGCAGTGGCGGGAGTGAGGGCGGTGGGTCACATGAAATGGCGCCACGGGCTGAATTTGGCCCACAGGCCATAAGTTGCGAACTCCTGCTCTACTCTGATGAAATAGTTTGTGTAGCTGCCCCAGCCACAATGCCTGGCACTTGCTGAGGAGTTCTAGTATCGCAGAAAGAATCAGGATACAAATTTGCTTAAAGGAAGCGGTATGATTGCTGAAGACGTCTAATATTTTATGTTTGTACATTTTTCCTAACCTAGATAGGCTCCCACTGCTCCTGTTTGATGTGTGCTAGGAAACATTCTGGTACCTATTCCATGCCTGCCTTGCCAGCCCTACTAAAAACAAAAAGCAAAGCAATCACACTTATATACTGCCTCAAAGAACAAACTGCAGCTTTCTGAAATGATTTAGGCTGCAGAAATGACACAGAAGAAAGTTTAAACACTGCACATTCCTGTTTTGTAATCAAACAGACACTAGGGTGCATGTCTAAAATCCAGGCACCTGGGTATTATGACAAGCCATTATGGATCCTGCCTCTAACCAAGAACAGCCACAAACAGAAAGTGAATTCTAAGGAAAATTAGGAAGGAAAGAAGGCTAAGAGTATTGATCTGCATGTAGACCTAGAAATTACAATGAATAAAAATACACTTGAGTTTACCAAACCATCTGTTCATTGTCATCTTCCCCAGTTGTTTAGATTCCTTGCTGCAAGACTAGGTGCTCTATCACAGCACTCCTGTGATGGCCATAAAATGAGTAGCTCAATGATCAAGGTGAACCTATGTTTTAACGAGTTGGGTGGGGCTTCCAGACTAGAAGTATGGCTAAGCAAATTGTTTGCAACTGCATTAATTTCTTCAATTTTTTTTTACCATAACCCATTGGTTCTTCACATTCCACTGGGTTTCCATTATGCCCACTTATGTGCATCTAAATTGCAGTCACCTCTAGGGTTAGTTCTGTGCAGCTGTTGAGCGACTGATTATGTCATTGTGGTACATAAAAGTGTGTTGTAAGAGCGATTGGTCAGTCCACTGAAATTCCAGGAGCAATTTAGAAACAATTATAATGATTTGCCTGGCAGTGGTCCAAGACATCTTCAAAGGCAACGAAAATGCCAGGGGTTGTTAAATGACTGCAAGTGATTAGGACCTTGGCTTTGTGCCTTACCCTAATGATGTTCAGCCTAACAAGCATTAGATACGGTATTTTGTGCCATCAATAATAAATTCAGAGATTTTTCATTCCATTCCCTGTTTTTCATATCTCGATTTTGAGCATCTTTCCATCTCCCTTAGCTTTTCCACAGGGTGATTCACAACCCAAGGTCGTAAAGTAAGTGGGGGTGAAATTCCACAGGGCTTCTCTCTCTCTCTCACACACACACACAATACAATCAGTTTACTGTACATTTGATAGATTGTTAACAAATTCACAACAGAAATTGTTATCTTATTAAGTAATACAAGTTTTATAATTCTGAAATAATTTTGTGTGAAAAAATTATGGGAACAAAGCATCCCACTGAGTCCACAATAGATTTATAAATAACGGGAGGCATATCCTTTTCTTTTTATTTTAAATGGCAAAGGCCAAGGAACAATGTGTAATACAATTGTGGAATAAAGCAGATATAGCATTAGATCAGGGATTCTCAACCTGCGGCCTGTGGGCTGGATGAGGCCCACGGCACCATTTCATGTGTCCCCCCTGCCTCCACCACACCAGGAAGTGCCATGTGGTGGAGGAAGGGCAAAATGGCTGTCCAGCCCCCGAAGCTGTCTGAGGGAGCGTGACCCGGCTCCCAGCTTAAAAAGGTTGAGAATTCTTGCATTAGATGCTTCCTACCTGTGAACATTTTTGGGTTGTAGAACCAGATTTACAGGAATCATTTGGATACTATGGAATCTCTTTTTCTTGGGGTTTTAATAAGCCAAGCCAACATTGGTTAAAATGATCATCAAACTCCCCCAGAATATAGTTTCTTCCAATATTACATTCCTTCCTTCCTATCCTCCCTCCTTTCTTCTTGTGCAAAGACAGAAGAATGCAGATGAAATAAGTTTCTGATTACTGCCTTATGTATTACAAGTCCCACTGGAAATTACATCTGTTAATCTAAAATCTTTTGTATTGTGTGTGCCAAAACGATATTCTCAATCTAGTGCTAAATCTTGACATTTGAAAGAGGCAGCAGGATTAAGCCTTTGTAAACTAAGCCTAGTGTTTGGCGCTTACAGTCGCCTCTGTTTCTCTCTCTCTTTTTAATTTTATTTATTTATTTATATATTTTAATTTTGATTCATACCTTTGTGTTGCCTGCAGTCCCAAACCTGGAAACAAAAATAGTGATCAATTGTTTAAACCTGTCACTGGCAGCATTATAAAAATAACTCCATGATATTACCTATAACCAATATTAGTGCTTTCTTTTCTATTCTTCCTGAAAGGTGAAGACTGATTGTTACTAGTGGAAACTGGAGGTATGCATATGATTATTGACCATTCTATTTCAGTAATATAACCTGTTGATGATGAAGGAGCACAGAGTTTACCTGGACTCACAACTAAACTTTTTTTTAAATAAAAAAAACACTTTTTAAAATAATCACTTCTATTTAGAAAATCTTTAGGAAATCTTTAATAAATAATTTATAACTCCACTTCTCTGCAGGAGCTTTTAACTATAACATAACAAACAGATTTAACAATTTCACTAAAAAGATTAACATTAACAATCATTGGAGGCCAAAATCAAGATTGCCCACATTATTTTATGAGTGTGAAAGATGGACAGAAAAGAATCCTGGACTATCTCTGGAAAAAAATATGAAGCTTTCCAAAGTAGGATGAGATTTTCCTACTTTGAGTATATCATGCGACATCAAGAATCACTGGGGAAAAACAATTGTGCGGGGAAAGGTGGGAGGCAGCAGGAAAACAGGAAGACCAAGACGGATTGATTCCTTACTTAGTTAACTATTGAAGACCCACTAAAGGTATGAGAAAAATTGTTATTATGTATTTATTTTGTGTATACTGATTTATATTTATGATATAAATTTATTTAACTAATTACAGTAATTAATAAAAAGAGATCGACTGATTGTCCTAAAGGAAGCCACAGACTATAGTTTGCAGGAGTCGAACAGGGCCATTGAAGACAGAACATTTTGGGGATCGCTCATTCTTTTAGAGATGTCTTGATGGTGCCTAACAACAACTGGCAATTATTTTGAACAGGGAAGACATTATGGAATGGGAGGCCAAAATTATCACCCCAGGCAGTTTCTTCTTCTTTCATGTCTAGGCCAGACATGAAACTGCCAAGATGAAGGCACCTTTTGGTGAGTTCATTCTGCAGTTCCTTTCGCCTGACCTAGTGTGAGAAAGATTAGCCATCAGCACAAGGTTGCTGTTACCAGGGTACGCCCGATTGTGGTTCAAAAATGTCACAATCTTTGAGGAGACAACCATACCTGTCAACCACGGCTCCGGAAAATACGGGACCTGCGCAGAACGATCCCCTTCTGTGCAGATCGCCTTCTATGCATGCGTAGAAGGGTTCTACGCAAGCGTAAAAGCCTTCTACGCATGCGTAGAAGGTGATCTACGCAGAAGGGATGCGCAGTACCTCTTCCCCCCGGCTGCCAATTCTGGGGTTTTGGCAGCTGCGGGTGGGAAATGGCGCAAATCGGCGCCGAAAATCGGGAAATCCCGGCCAATCCGGGAAGGTTGGCAGGTATGCCCCCAACCTCCCCAATAGGTGCCTCCATCACTTCCTGTCCACTGCACTCCCAAGGTGCCCAGCATACCCCTGGACTTTCCAAGGGCATTTGGTTAACCAATGTGAAAGAATAACCCTCATGTCCTTTTGTTGTATTCTCATCACTCCCCAACACTGGACAAGGAACAACCTTAAAGGAGGCTATAGCTGAGGAACTCAACCTCGCCTATGTCACTTGGAGGACCCTGAATAGGCTGAGGGCTGGAGTCCCTAAATGCAAGACCAACATGCTCAAATGGGATTGCTAGCGGACAACAACGGGCTATGTGAATGTGGGTACAGAATCCAGTTCATTTACTGGTGTGTCGAGTGCTGCCAGAAACATGCACCAATGAGGATCTAAGTTTGGCCAACAAACAAAGTCAAGAAAGTGGCTGCATTTTAGAAGTCCAGGGTTTGATCGGGACAGGAAAGAAGATCAAATCTTTTTAGATTGTAAAACTGAGGGAGCGTCGTAGAAGAGTAAACTTCTTTAGAGGTCTTCTTTTCCTGCTGAAGAGCAAAATAAGTAAATGCTTTTGAGGGGGAAATTTTCACCAGATTTGCCAGTTGTCATTCCCAACAGTGCTTGTTGTACACATTAATCAAGCCAGATCTGTTTTCTTTCTTGATAACAAGGGCAACTCCTCTCCCCTTTTACTTCCTGGCTCAAAGATTTCTCAGGAACTGAGACTTCAGAAGAACTCCTTTCAAAGGAACACTAGACGGTTTCTCTTTCATCTGCTTGTCTCCAGGGCCTTGGCCTTACTCCCTGACCCACACCATGAACCAAAAGCTTTTCTATACTCCCCAGGCAGCACTTCACAACTTCCTCTTTTTCCCCCTCTCTTTTTCTGCCCATTGTATTTTCTCTCTGGAAGTACACTGGGGGGAACATTAAACTTACAGCAGTTTTACTCCACACAAGGTTAGGCTGTCCAGGTGTTGCAAAGGTTTGGCAGACTGCAGAGATAAATAGCTATGCAGGCTTGAAACTAAGCCCATAAGAATTTATAACACATACAAAAAAGCCCATGGCTCCCACATACTATTTCTAAACCAAGGAAACCAAGCAAGCAGTGTCAGTGGCTCTGTTTGCATTTTATCTAAAGTTTGATGTTTTTAAAAATGTGATCAATTAACTCTGTGGCGAGAATGAGAAAAAAAGGAACGACACAAAATAACTTAACATATATACTTGAGTATGAGCCGAGTTTTTTAGCCCCCAAAATGAGCCCCCAAAAGGGGACATGTCTTATACTCGGGCATACCTGTCAAGTTTCAGGAAATTTCTGTCAAATAAGGGAAATTTCCTGGCCAAAACAGGAAACTGGACAGCGATGCTGTGCTCGCCTCCAGTCTAACTCCAGTCTAATTGCATTCTAACTAATACGGGATGATGGCAGGAAAGAGTGTAAAATACGGGGGTTTGACAGAAATTTCCCGAAACCTGACAGGTATGTACTCGGGTAAATGACTACGTGGGTCCCAAGACCATGCTGGACTGAGACACGCCAACAATTCAATTAATTTTACCATATTTTCATGTATTTTGATTATTGAAACTCACTAGCAGCTGCTGCATTTCCCACCCTCAGCTTATGTTCAGGTCAATCTATTTTCCTGGGTTTTCAGGTCAAAATTAGGTACCTCGGCTTATATTTGGGTCGGCTTATACTCGAGTATATGTGGTACAT
The DNA here is from genome assembly GCA_035047345.1 of Bradypodion ventrale. Lineage (NCBI taxonomy): Eukaryota > Metazoa > Chordata > Lepidosauria > Squamata > Chamaeleonidae > Bradypodion > Bradypodion ventrale. Next base: position 37,366,934 of record JAWDJE010000006.1, read on the forward strand.
TAAGCTAGTGATTTCTAGGACAATCCAGATATTGAAAAAGTGAATTTCTGGATATAAATCCCATAATCTGCAGCCAATTAATGCAAATTACTTTCCTAAAATCCTGCAAATAATAAAAGATATCAGTACTTTTAAACAAGGAAAATTGGACATACCCTAACAACAGTCTGTGCTCATGCACATGCATCCACACAGAGACAGGTTCCTGCATTCATTACACAAAACTGAAAAAAATAAATCAGAAATCTGTGTGTGCTAATGGAAGGTCTTTTGACCTAATTTACACTTCCAGCATGCAAACGGAAATGTAGTTACTCTTTGAATTGTGTATTTTCCTACATTTTGCAATGAAGTTATCAGCTCAAAAATTGTTACAAAAATGGGCACCATGTAAGTTTGTATACGGCTTGCTTGCTATACTGTTCGCTTTGTTTTTTCTTGTTTTAAAGGTACTGTATATTGATTTTATGCTTTTTATTTCTGAGTTGTTATATTTGATTGTTGATGTTGTTAGCTGCCCAGAATAGTGTTTTACACTAATTGAGTGAAATACACTATCTATCTATCTATCTATCTATCTATCTATCTATCTATCTATCTATCTATCTGAAAATGTGTAAATATTACTTATTGTAATGTATACTTTATACAGGCATATTTTTGAAGGAGCAGGAATTGATAAAATTAAAATTGAAATGTGTGAAGTGGCAGCCATGTTAGTTTGTGCAAGCATATTTTAGAGTCATACCAGTCAAGCGCGGCTCCAGAAAATACGGGACATTACTGAGCATGCGCAGTTGTGCAGGTGTAGTAACCCATTTGCACATGCGCAGAACCCATTTGCACATGCGCAGAACCAGTCTGCGCATGTGCAGAACCCTTTGCGCATGTGCAGAACCCCTTTGCGATGGTCGCACATGCGCAGTAACCCCTTTCTCCACCATTCAAAATATGGGACGGCGCCGGGAACGGAGAGGAACGAACGCTAAAATACAGGAAATCCCAGCCAATGCGGGATACTTGACAGGTATGTTTAGAGTAAACAAAATAGCACAGCAAAAAAGGAAAAAAAATGTTGTGGCATCTTAAAGACTAACTCCTGTATTTAAAATTTGAGCGTTTGTGAACCAAGTCTACTTGATCTGGTAGCTCACAAAAGCTCACATTTAAATACAAGAGTTAGTCTTTAGGTGCCAAAACATTTTTGTCTCTCTCTCTCTCTTTTTTTTTCTGTTCTGTTTTATTTACTCTCAATTAAAATAGATTTCTCCCCTTTTGTTATTTTTTAAAAAGCGAAATAAAATAAGAGGATAATGTTTGACATGGACGACTAAGAAATTGATCCTCTCAATCCTTCTCTGTTCCAGCAGGTAGGGTGGGGCTTTAAATAATTAGTTCTTATCTTTTGTTATTTCATTTCTTACATAGTGATTGTCACACCTACATCCATCCTAGGAGTAGAAAAATAGGTTCAGGATAAGTAAATATAAATGGTACAGAGAAGTATGGCAGCTGGCATTAAATGAAAAATTAACTATGGAACTTAAAGGGGAAAAAGGTATAGCAAAACGTAATGAATTCTGGGCAATACCGGTGTGCCTCTGGGTGCAATTTAAGGTGCTGGTTTGACCTTTAAAGCCCTACATGGCAGTGGACTGGGTTACTTAAGGGACCGCGTCACCCCAAGATATTCTGCCCATCCTAATAAGGTGGACAGAAGTGGCTCAATGGTGGTCCCGCTTACTAAAGAAGCACATATGACGGGGATGAGGAGAAGAGCCTTTTCAGTGTCTGCTCCGGCCCTGTGGAACCGCTTACCACCCGATCTGCGCCTCCAGACGGAGCTACTCCCCTTTCGGAGGGAGCTTAAGACCTGAATGTGCCAGCTGGCATGGGGCCCAACAGTTGTGACGGCCCAGCCCCACTGGCTGGTATGAAGGCCATTCCGTAGCGCACCTGTCTGTCTTTTATCCCTCCTCTCCCCTCCCCCCTTATTTTTTTATTTTTTAATCTTTTAACTCATTCTATTTTTCGTATCTTTTAATTCCTTTTACTTTTGTATAATTTCTTTAAACTGTGTTATGTATGTGTTTCTTAAGGGGTTAGGGAGGTTATTGGTGGGTTCTTGCTGTTTTTAAACCATGTATGTTTTAACCGTCATGTAAGCCGCCTTGGGTCATCCTTGGATGAGGAAGGCGGGGTAAAATTTTTCTAAATAAATAAATAAATATGGAAACCCTATGTAGTGTATACTCTATCGAACAAGAAGGGGATAATGCCAAGTTGGGAGAGGCAGAAGTTTTGGGAAGGGTAAAGAAAATTCCAAATGTATAGCACTGGGTGTAAACAAGGGATGTCAAGTTTTTATTAATTTTTCTTATATGTATTTTGTTATAGATGTTTTATGTGGTTGTATGTTCTTGTATATAGTGTAAATAATGTTGGTAATCGGAAACAATAAAATTATATTTTAAAAAACCCACAAATTCTTGCTATAGCTGGTATCCTAACCCCAGCTTGTTTTTAAACCAGAAAGAGGTCCAATAGATCTTGCTGCCTGAGATGCAGAATGAAGAGGTGTCCTCTCCATTCCTCAAATCATCACTGACTGAATGAGAAGGAAATCTCACTTCAGTAATGGCAATTAGATAGCATCCTCCATGGCATCTGAAGGCAGAAAGCTAGCTTATGAGGACAGAGCAGCATATCAATATATTGTCATCATTTGAGATTCTGAAACATCTGCTTTTTGAGGTAGCTGTCCCATTTTTTCCTAATGAAAAAGACAGGTCTGCTCCTCTTATTTTATGTGGCATACTGCCATATCTCTTGTTGTTCCTGTTGCTGTGCCATTCTTACAACACAAAAAGAGGTACAACCCAGAAATAAATTCAATACAAATTCAATTAAAACTAAGATATGTAGATCCGGCAACACTGGCTCTCTTCTCACTGGATCCTCTTCAAAGCTTTGCTGAAGGAATGCTCTAACCACCATTTAACCTGGCATGGCAGACCCAGCTAGTTGCCTGAAATGGAAATGAGAAGATTCCCCCCCCCTTCCCCCCCCAATCCAAATTGGCCACAGGCGAAAGAGATATTTGCCTTTGTGTTGTTGCCTTCCTTTGGATTGCCTTTGTCTTGGCTTATAACTCAAGATGAATCCAGCTGTAATGTGTTAAATGTTATTCTTCAGAGGGTCTAGCCAAGTGGTTCGTAACGCCCCACAGGGTGACTTTGATTCCCAGAAGCCTATGTCAGTACATTGGCTGATCAGTGCTTGGGGGAATTGATTTAGACTTCTGGGAATTGAAGTCCAAAAAAAAGCAAAGGTTGGAAAACACTGGTCTAGCCCAAGATGAATCAGGAACTTGATATTTAATAACATTTAATAAAAACTAGTTTAATAAACATCCTAGTTTAATAAAGTGTAATGAAACTGTCACAATATCAATTTACCTATTGTTTTCTCTTGTGTGTGTGTGTCCGTGCGTGCGTGTGTATGTGTGTGTGAGAGAGAATGTATTTTCCAGGCTGTTTTATGATTCCATAACTAGTTGGCAAAAACAAAACCCTTGAAATAAATGGAAATCATCTGTGATTTTAGGCGCTAGTCCCAAGCATATGTATCTGGAAGATAGAAGAAGAACTTTTAATTGGCTTGAATGGGACTGTCAGGGCTTTTCTTCAAAGTAAGCTTGCGTGACTAGAGGCTCATGTTCTACTTCAAATAGTGAAGGATATAGTATGATCCTGTACAGCAGCCCTTAATGGTTTTTGACAGTGGTGGCGAACCTATGGCACGTGTGCCAGAAGTGGCATGCAGAAGCCTTTCTCCTGGCACATGCACCATTCAGGGGATTTCTGGCCCGCCCCATCCTGTGCAGCTCAGCCTGCACCACTTCCCCACCACCCCTCTCTCTCTGCCAATGGAGAGGCAAGAGGGGAGGCTGAAATCCCTGTTGGTAGGCTGCGGCTGAGAGAGGTAAAGTGGGGAGCACTCTTGGGGGGAGGCCCAATGGGGGTAGGGAGGCCTGGTGGGGGTTAAGAAGGCCCGGTGGGGATAAGAAGGCACAATGGGGGGTAGAAAGGCCCGTCGAGGGGTTAGGAAGGCCCGTTGGGGGTAAGAAGGCCCACTGGGGTGGGTGGGAAGGCTCTGTGGTGCTTACCTGGGGGCTTCTCTGGAGACCAGGAGGCCTTTCCAGTAGCCACACGGAGCTTCTCCGGAGTCTGGGAAACCTTTTTGGCAGCTGCGCGGGGCTTCTCCGGAGCCTGGGAGGCGTTTCTGGTGGCCGCTAGGTTTCTCTGGAGGCTAGAGGCAGACAGTGTGGATGCGCAGTGCTTGTGGGGGTGGGACCTGGAGTGGCGGCAAGGCTTGTCCGGGGTGTGTGGCTTGCTGGGAGGGTGCAAAGCTTGGTGGTGCGCATGTGCAGTCAGTTGAAGTGTGCCAGTGACATCACATGGGTGCACATGCACCCATGTGATGTCACCGGCACGCGTGATGCCTGCTGCCCATCTCTCCCTGACTCCTTGGGCACTCAGTCTCTGAAAGGTTCGCCATCAATGGTTTAGGACCATGCTATCTATTGACATGACTAGACACATGCACGGAACGCTGTTTACCAAGGCGGTAACTATTTATCTACTTGAAATTTTTTGGTTTTGAACTGCAGGAGCTGGGGCAGAGACGGAAGCTCACTCCATCATGCAACAGTTGGGCCTTGAACTGCTGACCTTCCAGGTGTCAACTTCAGCATCTTAACCACTAAACCACAGCAGTCCTAACATAGGCATAACACAACATTAATATAAAAGTTTAATGTCCATATCCAAGCAATGATGTGCATCACCTAGCCTGAAACCTTATTGCAGTAGCATCTTCTTCAGCTTTTCATTCTAGGCTCTAGCAGCTTATTTCAGGCCAAACAAACCATTTTTTTCCAACTTTGCAGACTAAATTAGAATGTTTCTGGTTAATGAAGCCAGGTGGCTGCTCAATGGAACAGGATGGTGATCTCCATTTATTGCAGAGTTATGTTGCTACAGGTGCCCACAGGTGCCCGGGCACCGGTAGCGGAAATTCCCACAGGCCATGCCCACTTGGCCCGCCATGCCCACCTCCCTACCCCAGACCATGGTGTAGGGAGGCCTAGTGGGCGTGGCCCACAGAGTTAGCCACACCCACAGAGTTAGCCATGCCTATGTAGTAATTTTTTTGCAGCACATCACTGATTTATTGGTCTCTTTCAATCAGGCTTGAAAGCACAACTTATATCCAAGCATGTACGGTGAGAAGTAAAGGTTTCCAAAGCAGGAAGTACAACTCGTAAGGGAGGCTTCAGCCTAGGACACTACAGCTGGTTTAGAAGTGAGGAGGTGAACACTAGACACATCTGTTCAATGTGGTGGGTCTCCATGGCTGATCAACAAGTTCTACCCAGCAAGCCAAGAATTCCAGTTTTGGAGAGGACTCCTTGGGACAAGAGCCCAACCCTTAAGCAATGAAACGTTGTGTGTTTGAAGAACTGTGGGATCAGCAGCCTAAGGAAACCTAAGTTTGAACTTTTGTCTGAGCCTTGCTCCTTGTTATTTCTGGGCATTCCTCCCATCCCTTTTTCAGTCTTGTGCCTTCCCTTGGGACACAAGAAACTTGCCAAAGACAGAGAGAATATGGCATTTTTACAAGCTGTTTGCTCCAAAAGAAAAAAATAGAAGACACATTCCTGCATATGCTTATTACTTGATACATAAATATTGAGAAGGACTATGCAAAGCCAAAGGAGGCTGCCCAGAGAAATATATGGAAACAACAGTATGGATAGCCAACAGATGAAACAAAAGGCCATTTACATTATACAGGGTGGCCCGTAAGTCCCTACCCGTCCATATGTTATTATGTTATACTCAATTATGCATGTATTTCGTTTTTCTCCCCAGAGAAATATGGCCAATTTAAGCCCATTAATGGCTAAGACGCTGACTGGGAGGGGGAAGGCCAGCAGTTCGATTCCTGAGTACTGCAGGACAGAATGAGCTCCTGTCTTTGTCCTAGCTCCTGCCAACCTAGCAGTTCGAAAGCAAGACATTGCAAGTAGATAAATAGGGACCACTTCGGTGGGAAGGTAACAATGTTCCATGCGCTTTGGTGTCTAGTCATGCCTACCACATGACCACGGAAACGTCTGCAGAAGCAGACAACACTGGCTCTTTGGCTTTGAAACAGAGATGAGCACTGAACCCTAGAGTCAGATACGACTGGCTTTCGAGCAAGGGAAACCTTTTTCTTTACTAACCTTACACTTGAAAAACATATTGTGACAAGTACACATAATATTATGCAGTGAGAATGAGGGACAGCACACAGAAACACTGGATACATAAGATATACGGGTGAAACTCGGAAAATTAGAATATTGTGCAAATGTTCATTCAGTTCAGTAATAAAACTTAAAAGGTGAAACAAATATATGAGATAGACTCACTACATACAAAGCGAGAGATGTCATGCCTTAATTCGTTATAATTGTGATGATCATGGCATACAGCGTACATGAGATGTGATGATTATGGGGTACATGAGATCGGGGGCTGGGGTTTTCACGAGCTGTAAGCCATACGCATCAATATTATAACAAAGTAAGGCTTGAACTATCTCACTTTGCATGTAATGAATCGATCTCATATATTTGTTTCACCTTTTAAATTGCATTACTGAACTGAATGAACATTTGCACAATATTCTAATTTTTCGAGTTTCACCTCACCTATATGGACGGGTAGGGACTTACGGGCCACCTTGTAGAGGCTCTAATATAACCACTTCTGAACTCTGAACATATTTGTATGTCCAAAAAGGTGAACAAGAGGTTGAAGTAACTTAAGAGGCAGCGGAAACAACTGTTGGCACGAGTAAGGGCTAAGTGGACTGTTATCTTTTAATCCTAAACAACCATGAGAACATTAGGGGAGGCTGGCTATCTCTACTGATTGGACCTGACACCCCTCCCTATATGCAGTGACCTGTAAATGTTTTAAAACAGGCAGCAAGTGGGTAAAGTTTATATTACTTATGCGTTAATTAATAACATTTATAGTCCATCTGTCCTCCTACCTAGAGTTTAAGGCAGTAATCACAGAGAATTCCTCCTTCAGAGACCTTTAGACCATTAATTCATTCATTTTTCAGATTCATATTGCCGCCCAACTCCGAAGACTCTGGGCGGCTTACAGAAAATAATACCAATCACATTTTAAAAAACAATCAAAACGCCATTAAAACTGCCACCCAAAATTACTCCGACCCCTACAGATTAAAAGAGATTAAAAGAGGGAGAGAGTGTTCTTACTAAATCAGCCAGCAGGCAGGGGTCACCACATTGCTGGTGCCCCACACCTGCTTTGTCAGATAGGTTTTTAGCCCTTTCCTGAAGGACAGCAACTCCGTCTGGAGACGCAGCTCAATTGGCATGAGGTTCCATAGGGCCAGAGCAGACACATGAGAAGCATAGCTGTCAAGTATCCCTTATTGGCCGGGAAAACCCCTTATTTTACCCTCTTTCCCGCCGTCATCCCGTATTAATTAGACTGCAATGACCTATTGCCACCATTGGAGGGCAGCACAGGATAAGCATAGCTGTCAAGTATCCCGTATTTGCCGGGAAATTTCCCTTATTTCAAAATTCAAAACTTGACAGGTATGCTGAGAAGACCCTCCTTCTGGTGCTAGAGAGACGCGCCTCTCTAGCAGATGGAATTTACCTGAAGACCGGGGAAAGGTGCAAAGATTTGATGTGCATTGAACACATAACATTTTTAGAACAGAGGTAAAATAGCCTGTGATCTGTCAAAAGCAGCTTTCAAGCTCCTAGAATGCACCCCACAAAAAAAACCTAATATTTTTTTTCTCAAAAATAAATTTACTAAGAAAATCCCACTGGAACTACTAAGAGGGATAGGTAATTTTGATTTGTTGAAGAATCCTCAGCATATAAGTGCCCCACACCTCCAATGTTTATACAGTATTACTGTAAGTACATATTTTTGGCCACAAGGGAATGGAAGGAGGCTTTTTCACTTTAAAAAAGAAACATATCTAGTTTTAAAAATCCTATGTGGCAACTTTTTAAACAATGTTAACAATGTTAAATAATATAAAAATTTGTCTCTTTGGCTACACCATCCCCTTAACCTCTCCATTTTAGGAGTTCAGCCCTTGGGCTGCTAGCAAATCTGAAAAAATGTCTCTCTGCTCCATTCAGATTACCTATGAAAATTTACAAGGCAGTGCAAGAAAGTCCACATTGTCTGACTCTATCAAGCACATACACATGTACTGATTTGCAATTATTATACAAAAGCTGGAACTACACCTTCACAATAATCCCGAGAAAATATATTTGTTGTGGGCTGGACCTGAGTGCTGCATGTCAGGTCTAGCTCCCATCTCTGACCTAGCTCCTGCTAACCTAGCAGTTTGAAAGCAAGAAATTGCAAATAGATAAATACGTACCACTTTGGCAGGAAAGATAACAGCGTTCCGTGTGCTCCGGTATCTAGTCATGCCTGCCAAATGTCTACGGAAATATCTGCAGAAGCAGACAGCACTGGCTCTTTGGCTATACACAGAGATGAGCACTGGGTCCTAAAGCTGGATATAACTGGCTTTTGAGCAAGGGCGACCTTTACCTTTACCTAGCTGCAAACGGGAAGAACCTTTACCTTTACCTAGCTGCCTTTGTACCATACACCCATGTTTCGGCACATTTTTCTCTGTTTTAATCTGGTGTGGGTGGGTGAACTCACTGTCACTGCAAACATGTTCAGGGCTGGGTGTGATGTCACATGATGGAAATGTCATGCCCTGTTCTTACCTTCTTATTTTTTTATAAATGTTTTTAAGAAAAGCTTTTTATGTACATCCTAATTTTTATTTTATGCATTCCATAGAAGGGTTATAAGTCTATCTGAACTTGTGACCCCTCTTTCTTCTACAGGTATATTTATAGCAAATACCAGCCAGAGGGAGTGGAAAGCTGGTGAGGGAAGAAGAAGCTGAAACACATGGGGATCCTGGTTGAATATGTGACCTCTCCTCTTCCTAAAGGTATATTTATAGCAGACACCAGCCAGAGGTAGTGAGTACTTAGAGTCACACTTGGAGTTGCAGGAGGAGCCCTGTGTTAAGAAGATGTGGGTGCTGAGCCTTCAGCACAGGAGTTCTCAACCTTTTTAAGCTGGGGGCCTGGTCACGCTCCCTCAGACAGCTTCAGGGGCCGGACAGCCATTTTGCCCTTCCTCCACCACATGGCACTTCGGGGTGTGGTGGAGGCATACCTGTCAAGTTTTGAATTTGGAAATAAGGGAAATTTCCTGGCAAATACGGGATACTTGACAGCTATTCTTATCCTGTGCTGCCCTCCAATGGTGGCAATAGGGCATTGCAGTCTAATTAATAAGGGATGACGGCGGGAAATAGGGTAAAATAAGGGGTTTTCCCAGCCAATAAGGGATACTTGACAGCTATGGGTGGAGGCCCACATGAAATGGTGATGTGGGCCGCATCTGGCCCATGGGCCACAGGTTGAGAATTCCTGCTCCAGCAGAATTCTAGGAGGAGCCTCACTACAACATCCTTTTTGAGTTCAAAGCAGGGTCCTTGGATCTTCTGCTCCAAATTTTAACATCTCAATGACACTGTGAGGCAGGATATGCTTATAATCATCAGCAGAAGAGATTGGATAGGTAGTGGTGGTAGCTACTAGGCAGTACTGGTAATTGAAAGTGACACTGGTAGAGGAGACAACAGTAGTCACAACCAAGCTAACTTGTGTTAGTGTTGAGCAATAGGAGACAATGGTAAACTCCTGTTGAACTTTTTTTACCATGAATGATGATGAGACAGCTGAAAATAATAATTTCGTGTCAGAAATTATTCTGGGTTGAAAGGATTTTTGCGGCGAAACTCTGCTCAGGAAACGCCCAAATGAGGCTACCTTTCATGTCCCCAAGAGCTGGAACAGACGGGCGCTCAATCCTTCATGCAGTACCCAGGTCTCGAACTTGCCACTAGATGATACTGAAAGATGAGTTTCCCATGTCATAAAGCAACCCATCAAATAGAAGGGAAAATCAAAGGACACATATGACTAGCTCTGATGCTAATGACACAATTAGAGGGTAACATGCACAAAAGTGAAAGGAAAATCCGATGCTGTACAACACATACAATTGGAACTTGAGAAGTATGAATCAAGGTAAACTGGAAACTGTAAAGCAAGAAGTGGAACATATAAACATGCTACTGCTTGATATTAGTAAACTAAAGTGGACGGGAACAGGATATTTTCATTCAGGCAACTACAAAGTGTTCTACTCTGGAAATGACAAACTCAGAATAAATTGAGTGGCACTAATACTGAGACATGATGTAGCACAGGCAGTTAGAGGCCACAATGCAAAGTCTGACATAATAACATTAATCAGACTCCACGAGAAACCTAACGATGTAACCATCATTCAAGGCTATGCTCGAAAAACATACTCTGAAGAAGAGAAAATTGAAAGCTTTTGTGCAAAAACTGAGGAGAAGTTATTCACACATCAAAACAAGTTATGTTGATAATCATGGGTGACTGGAACACAAAAGTAGGGAACAAAGCAGAACTAAATGTTCTTGGAAAAATTGGTATAGGGGACAGAAATTAAGCAGGAAAATGACTCATATCGTTCTGAGGTGCCAAACATCTCTTTATTGCAAATATACGCTTGACACAACCAAACGGATAGTAATACAAATGGACATCACGCTACGATTGGGGGAAAAAGACAACAAATATGTAATTGGAAGCAGGAGTCAGAAGCTTTATTATCTTTGCCAAAAGAAGACCAAGAACAGATTGTGAAATTGATCATCAACTATTTATATCAGGGGTGCCCAAACTTTTCAGGCCATGGGCCAGTCATGTGGTTCAGCGGGCTGGTCACGTGGTTCAGTGAGCCGGTCACATGGTTCCTTCCACCGGAAGCAGAAGTAAAATGCGCCTTGCAATCTGTTTTGCAACATGTTTTGCAACAGTATGAGATAGATTTTAGTCTGCCATTTTCTCTGCTTAAATCAGGGGTGCCCAAACAACAGCCCGTGGGTTGGATCTGGCCCCCAATGCCAATTAATCTGGCCCACACTGCCCTCATCGCTGCCGGAAGCACAGAAGGCAGCGTGGGCTGGATGAATTGGCATTGGGGGCCGGATCCAGCCCACGGGCTGTAGTTTGGGCACCCCAATTTATATTCAACATTAGAATAGGCCTTCACATCTCTACCTCAACTCTTGATTGTCCTAATGCGTAATCTATATTGTAGACAAAAAGCTACCATTAGGACAGAATATTGAAAGACAGAATGGTTTGCTATAGGAAAAAGAGTCAGGCAAGGGTGCATTTTTATCCTCTTATCTGTTCAGTTTGTAAGTGTAATATATCATACAGAAAACTGGAGTAGATTCAGATGAAGGAGTGAACATTAGAGGGGAAAGCATCAATAATTTAAGATATGCAGTTCACATCATCTTAATGGCAGAAAATAGCAATAGCAATGAGTTCAAACATCTGTAAATGAAAGTGAAAGGAGAAAGCATCAAAGCAGGATTGCAGTCTCAAGGGCTGGCAAAATGAACAACACTACTGCGAAATCTTCTTGCTAAAATAACTGAGTACAAAGTAATATCCAAATGGTTTCTGAAATAAGACAAAAGGACTAAATGGACTATTGGAAAATAAGTAAAGGAAGGGTAAACAGCATGGCAAAACAATTATTTATTGTTTTGCACAATACTAGAACAATGTCCTCAGTTGCTCTTTTGTTGTTGTTGTTGTTGTTGTTGTTCAGTCGCACAGTTGACACCAACTCTTTGCGACCCCATGGACCATTGCCAGCCAGGCACCTCTGTCCTCCACCATATGTTGAACATCAAGCAGACAAAAATCATGACTTCAGAAGAATTATACAACTTTAATATTGACAATGTAAAAATTGGAATAGTGAAAGAATTTGTATACTGTATCTTGGTTCAATCATCAGTCCAAATGGAGACTAAGACCAGAAAATGAGAACAAGATTGAGACTCAGAAAGGCAATAATGAAGAAATTAGAAAATATCATCAAGTGTAGGGATGTGTCATTGGAGGCCAAGATCAAGACTATCTGCACTCTTGCATTCCTGATCAGTAAGTATGGATGTGACAGACAGTAAAGAAAGCTGACGGGGAAAAAAAATGCCTCCTTTGAGCTATGGTGTTGGCTATGGTGTTGAAGGAGAGCTTTGTGGATATCCTGGACTTCCAGAAAGACAAACTAGTGGTTCCTAGATCAAATCAAGTGTGAACTTGGAGTAAAAAAAAAAGATGAAGCTGAGGCTGCCCTACTTTGGGTACATCATGCAAAAACAGGATATTCTGGAAAACACAATAATGCTGGAAAATGTTGAAGGCAGTAGGAAAAGAAGATGACCAAATATGAGATGGAATGACTCCCTAAAGCAGTGATGGCTAACCTTAGCACTCCAGGTGTTCTTGGACTTCAATTACCAGAAACCCAATTAAGTACTCCTGCTGATCAGGGCTTCTGGGAATTGAAGTTTAAGAACACCTGGAGTGTCAAGGTTAGCCATCACTGCCCTAAAGGAAGTCACAAGCTTAAGTTTTCAGAACCTGAACAGGGCTGTTTAGGACATTCTGGAGATCTCTTATTCATGGGGTTGCTAAATGATGGAGATGACCTTACTAAAAGAAACCACACATCTGTACGGGGAGCAAATGAGGGTGGGGGACTCAATGGCTGTTGAGGGAGAAAAAAGGGATGGTGAATAGTGGAGATGGAAAAGAGGTAAGCAGACAACTAACAGGTGATCCTATACCACTTGAAACTGCAACATCAGCATAATCTGGAGTTGAAAGCAAGCAGATTTTGGCACTGTTTTGAACCACAGTAGGGATTGATGTCATGTGGAATGTAAGGAGCTGCCAAGGAGTTGATCTGTCCCCACCCCCACCCCCACCCCCCACCCCCCAAAAAAAAGAGCACGTAGTTTTGGCCTTTGGTATCTGTTTTGTAAAGTTTCAGGGAATGAGAAGCTGCCAATCCTGATATTATGTCAGGATGTTTAATTTTTTAAAAAAGACATCAACATTTATCATATATAACTTTTTCTCAGTTCACTCTCTGCAATATGAGTACGGTATAATGAACCTAGACTACAATGCAGGGCTATCTGACAAACATTTTATCAGCCATAGCTCACCCCTGTGAAGTGATATAAGTACAGTATAATAATGCTGAATTTCATTTCATTTAGAAAGTATTTTTTCTAAAACATTGATCTGTTATTTTTGTTTGGAACTGATTATACTACTGCTCAGATCGCAGCTACACTTAATATTCGGGATTTATCAGTTGTTTTGATGGACAATAATAAGTTCTTCAACAAGAAAGACTAAACGTAGAAGGAAAAGAAGAATGCAGAATGTGTCCTGTCTTCAAATAATGGTTATATAATATATTATATTAATATATTATATTATATGATGGCACAGTGGTTAAACTGCTGTACTGGAGCCAAAATGTTTTGAGCTTGATTTTGATGAGGATCAAGGTTGACTCAGCCTTGCATCCTTCTGAGGTCAATAAAATGAGTAGTCAGCATGTTGGGAACAAAATGCTAATTAACTTGTGAACAGCCCAGAGAATGCACTAAGCACTATGGAGCTATCTTTAAGTGTAATTCCTATTGCTATTATATCATTCAGTTTGTATCCTGTGACTAGTATTACGGTACTTCTTTAAATAGAAGTAATTCATAGAAATTGTTATATTCAGTGGCTAAAAACACTACAGGTGGTAGCAATATTTATTTATTTATTGTTAAATTTTTATACCTCCCACTCAGCCAAAGCCGACTCCAGGCAGTTCACAACAATGGGTAAAAACAGATAAAAACAAATAAAACAGATAAAAACCAGCAATAAGAACCCACCCCTAAAAAGAGAGGGGTGCAGGAACCGAAGAAACCGTGGGGCAGGCATCCTTCCCTATATTAACCATCCAACGGAAGCCACCCCTCCACCTGCACCCCAAACTTGGCCCTCCAGCCAGGTTTTTAGTTCTTTTCTAAAGGGCAACAACTCCGTCTGGAGACACAGTTCCACAGGCCGGAGGTTCCAAAGGGCCGTTGCGGACAAAGAGAAGGCTCTCCTCCTTGTGCCAGAGAGGCGAGCCCCCCTGGCCGATTGCACTATTAGAGAGCCCCTCCGGTCCGCTCTGGTTGGACGGACAGACGTCCTTAGGGTGATGCGGTCTCTAAGGTAACCTGGCCCACTACTATATAGGGCTTTAAAGGTCAAAACCAGCACCTTGAATTGCACCCGGAGGCAAACGGGTAACCAGTGCAGCTCCCGAAGTAGCGGTGAGGCATGGGCATAACGTCCACCTCCCATCACCACCCGGGCCGTCGCATTCTGGACCAGCTGCAGCCTCCGAATGGTCATCAAGGGCAGCCCCATGTAGAGCGCATTACAATAATCTAGTCTGGAGGTCACCAGAGCATGAGTGACCATGAGCAAAGAGTCCCGGTCCAGGAGCGTGCGCAACTGGCGAATCACCCGAAGTTGGGCGAAGGCCCTCCTGGCCACAGCCGCCACCTGTTATTCTAGCAGCAGCCGCGAATCCAGGAGGACCCCCAAGTTGCGCACCGGGTCGGGCTAGGGCAAAATAGCCCCATCCAAAACCAAAGATGGTAGCTCCCGGGATAACACAGGAAACCCCCCCCCCCCCATCCACATACATTCAGCTGCCAGATGTGAAACCACCTGACCATGTCAAACAGACAGGAATGTAGCACTAATGACATCTACACCAATAGAAGTTGGGCTGCTTTTATATTCTTGAAAAACACAGACTTTAAAAAGATGGGGAAAGTACAGAGAAAATATAGGATAACACTATGTGGATTATGACATTATGCAAATATCCTACAAAAATGAGTGATTAATGTATGGTAAATTTCATGTTAATCTATCATGGAGCACCCATAGGTGAACTGCAGTACATATTGTGCCTCACTTAAACTGTTATTAAAATGCGCTACATACTTGATAAGAGTCACTCTCTTTCCCCCAGGATCAACCTTGTCAATTAAAACAAGTTCAAGGCTAATCTTAGCCCTATTCAGCTGTTCATCCACACATGAAAGGACTTAAAAGTATGGAGAGGTATGCATGCATGATCCATCCTCTTCAGATGTTTGTGTCTTTAGCATGGAGTTGTAAAGAACAGTTCTATGGAACTGTAGCTGAAGATTCTGAGTTGCCTTCATGAAAACAGGAACTTTGATAAGGCAAAGTTACAAATCACACAAAGGTTTATTTGGGTCAATCTAAATACTGTATTAAAATAAAATGTTTATTTCCTGGAGCTAATACATTTCCCCCTTCACTTGCAGGTTTGCCTTAGAAGAGGGTGCCTCAGCAATCAACCTTGTAAAGTTAGCTCCAGCGATGCACCGCACTGCAGCAGGTTCTGCAGAACTGGTAGCGGAAATTCCCCAGGCCACGCCCACTTGGCTGGCCACACCCACCTCCATAGCCCATAATGCAGGGTGTTTGGCCAGCCCACAGAGTAGGTAGTAAATTTTTTTGCAGTGCATCACTGGTTAGTTCATATTTTCCTTTTAACAACCAATCACAAATCACAGTTAAATGCAAGACAATTGCTGAGGAAAGGTATATGATATGACAGAAGTATTTCAGTACCTGAAGAAGCACCATTTCCAAATACATGTTAAGTGTACTGTATGTAGTTTGACCTATCTAGTGTATTCACTCAGAAGGTAAAGGCCACCCTTGCTTGAAAGCCAGTCGTATCTGACTCTAGGGTTTGGTGCTCTTCTCTGTTTATAGCAAAAGAGTCAGTGCTGTCTGCTCTTGCAGACGATTCCGTGGACATGTGGCAGGGATGACTAGACACCGGAGTGCATGGAGCGCTGTTTACCTTCCCACCCAAGTGGTACCTATTTGTTGTTGTTCAGTCGCACAGTCGACTCCAACCCTTTGCGACCCCATGGACCATTTTCCTCCAGGCGCCTCTGTCCTCTACCATCCCCCTCAGCCCTCCCAGCTCTGTGCCCATTGTGTCTATAATACCATCTAGCCATCTCATCCTTGGCCTCCCCCTTCTTCTTTTGCCCTCCACCTTTCCCAACATCAATGCCTTCTCAAGTGAATCCTCCCTTCTCATTTGATGTCCAAAGTATTTTAGCTTCATCTTTACTATTTGACCTTCCAATGAGCAGTCAGGGTTAATTTCTTCTAAGATTGACCTATTTGTTCTCCTCGCTGTCCAGGGGACTCTCAAAACCCTCCTCCAACACCACATTTCAAAGGCATCTATTCTTCTGCGTTCAGCCTTCCTAATTGTCCAGCTCTCACATCCATACATTACTACTGGGAAAACCATTGCTTTGACTATTCTAATTTTTGTTTGCAATGTAATGTCTCTGCTTTTCACTATGTTCCCCAGGTTTCTCATCGCTTGTCTCCCAAGAATCAGTCGCCTTTTTATTTCATGGCTGCAATCCCCATCTGCAGTGATCTTTGATCCTAAGAAAGTAAAATCTGTCACTGCTTCTACTTCTTCCCCATCTATTTTCCAGGAACTGATGGGGCCTGTTGCCATTATCTTGGTTTTCTTGATATTGAGTCTCAAGCCAGCTTTTGCACTCTCCTCCTTCAGCCCAATCAAGAGATTCTTTAGGTCTTCCTCACTTTCTGCCATTAGGGTGGTATCGTCTGCATATCTCAGATTATTGATGTTTCTCCCAGCGATTTTAATCCCATATTGTGATTCCTCCATCCCTGCACTGCACATTATGTGCTCTGTGTATAGGTTGAATAAGCATGGTGACAAAATGCAGCCTTGTCTTACTCCTTTTCCTATTCCAAACCACTCTGTTATTCCATGTTCTGTCCTAACTGTTGCTTCTTGGTTCATGTACAGATTTCTCAGGAGGCATATGAGGTGCTCTGGTATTCCCATCTCTTTAATTACTTGCCACATCTTGTTGTGGTCCACACAGTCAAATGCCTTAGTGTAGTCAATAAAACAAAAGTAAACTTGTTTCTGGTATTCCTTTGTTTTCTCCAAGATCCAGTGTATGTTGGCGATGTGGTCTCTAGTCCCCCTGCCTCTTCTGAAACCAGCCTGCACCTCTGGTAATTCTCTCAGTACCTATTTATCTACTTGCAATTTCTTGTTTTCATACTGCTAGGTTGGCAGGAGCTGGGTCAGAGACGGGAGCTCACTCTGTCGTGCAACACTCGGGTCTCAAATTGTTGACCTACCAACCTTCCAGACATCAAGTTCAGCATCTTAACCACTAAGCCACTGCAGCCCCTAACTGCATAAGAAATCTCTGTGAGACCTTTGAGTTGAACATGTAAGGATCTGAAGAAAAGTGCATGCACATATGGATTTGGAAGCAGAGAATGTGTGTATGCTTCTTCCCTCATCACTTTGTAGACCTCATGTATTCAGGCAAATTCTTGGCAGTGAAAACAGGGCAAGAATCTAAACTCTAGCCTGACATAAGTTAGAGATATGCACATATTTAGAGGTGCTACTGCTACTGTTAGGGGTGTGCTGGCTGCACTAAAATGGCGCTGGACAGGGAGTAATGATGAACAAAATAAAGTACAGTAGAACCTCGGATAACGACCAAACTCCATTCCACGAAGTTGATCGCTATGCGATTTTGGTTGCTATCCGATTCAAATGGGCGATACCTCTGATAACGACAAAAAATGGTCGTTCTCCGAGGTTCCTATCCAAATACCTCAGATAACGATCATTTTTAGCGGGTTTTAGTGTTATGCGATGCATCACATGTGTATAAAAACCGTGGCGTTATCCGATACGGTCGTTATCTGGTGCGGTCGTTATCCGAGGTATTACTGTATATAAGTTACAGTTAAAACTAGTTTTCAGTTAAAACTAGTGTTCCCTAGTTACAACCAGTTTTCACTGACTGCTTCTGTTAGAACTAGAAACTGGTTTTAACTATCATTCGTACCTAATTGGAAGTTTATTTCAGTACTAATGAAGGCGTTCGATTAACACTGGTTTCAACAACGAAAAACTAGTTTTAACTGAAATTAGTTTTAACTGTAACATATACATTCCCACCATACCTGTCAAGTTTTGGATTTGGAAATAAGGGAAATTTCCCGGCAAATAAGGGATACTTGACAACTATGCTTATCCTGTGCTGCCCTCCAATGGTGGCAGTAGGGCATTGCAGTCTAATTAATAAGGGATGATGGTGGGAAAGAGGGTAAAATAAGGAGTTTTCCTGGCCAATAAGGGATACTTGACAGCTATGATTCCCACTCGCCTTCTAATTTCAACTCCCCTCTGGGGAATCGAACTGACAACCTCTTGCTTACGAGGCAAAATTGCAATCTCTAAGCCACAGCAACTACACAGTAAATAGAGCTGTTTTTCTAAGCTTATCTTTGGTGGCAAAGGAGGAGAAGGCAGGCAGAGAAACATGGAGCCCCGCTCATTTGCTCGATTGTTCCGGGTATCGCAGCTCATCTCAGCTCTTTGGATTGGCACCCAAGGGGGGCACCATGGTACAGGGGGGTGCCCCGGGCTGAGTCCCTGTAGCCCGATGGGCCAGCCCACCACTGGCTACTGTGACCTCACTTTCAAGATAAGTATAGGTCATGCTAACACTGGAACATAATTTGTTTAGAAATGTATGGGTGGTAGAAAGACTACATCTTTGAGTAGCTACCTGTATGTTGGCAACTGTAGCTGAGAAAATAACTTTTCCAAGCTTTGCACTTGGCTCCGTTCGTCATATTTCCAGAGAACTGGCTTCCCAGTGATTTCAGCCACCACATTTTCTAAGTGGTAGACATACTATACGTGGCCATACGTTGCGATCCCTAGTCACATATTGGAGAGTGCCTGTCTGTAGCTGGATAGCTTTTCCCTTTCTTCATACCCCTGTCCCTCCCAGTTTTGCAGACTTCTCAGACTGAGCCAAAAGCCGGCACTTTAGTGTCTTGCACGGAAGACAATGAAGGAGTCGCAATGAGGACTAACACAGGTTTATTGGTTGATGATCAGAACGAACATGTGGTAATGGCGGAGATACATCACATTATATACAGTAATGAAACAATGAAACACATTTGAATCTGGCTGCACGGTGGCTCATTGGCTGCCACCGTTGGGGGCGTCGTCTTGAGGCACGCCCCCCCTCTTCTGTAGTTCTTCATGCGGAGAAGTTTCCCGCGGCTGTCCGTGATTTGGGGATTGAACCATGTGAGTATGAACGCTCGCACCCGCCCTTGGTGGGCGGCTCGCTCGCGTTCCTTTAGCAGCTGTGATACATTGTGATATGGGGCTGGTTACATTCATTTACTTAAAGCAACAGTGTTCTTGCATACACAACATCCCTCCCCCCTAGGATGGGACGAAGTCCCTTAACCATTGTGGCTTCCCGCACGTGCGTCTGGGGCGCGTGTCAGCTTGCCCTAACACAGGGGAGCCCGTGGCTCCTGGTTCCGCGCGGTCTTGTCCTGCAATGTAAGGTGGGGACTCGTTAGTGGTTCTGTGATGAGGCTGCGGTGACCTTGCCTGTGGGGACGGGAACGGAATGAACAGTTGGGAAGTGAACCCTTGTCTACCGCCTGTAGGACCCGGGGACCCCCCTAGTACGAAACTCGGGACTGACGATGAGACCCTTGTGGCCCCGCTGTCTCCCGCTGCCTGTTTGGGGGTCTGGGGATTTGCGGCTGGCGAGATTCCGCTGGCCGCCTGTCTCTGTGGCGCTTGCCTCTTGGGGGCCGGGGCTATGGTGTACTCTAGCAAGCTCGTGCTGCGAGGACTGGAGGTACCAGGGGCTGAACTGAAACCCCTCTTCTCGCTAGGACGGGTGGGGGACCACTCCGCTAACTCCCCCTGGTACGGAAAATTATAGTCAAACTCTCGATCCTGGTCATAGTCGGGGGCAAACTGATTCCTCTCTTTAACTTCGCCCTCGTGCGCCTCCGTGTCTCCCCCTTGGGAAATGCGGGTGGGGGAGGACCCTAACGCTGATTCCCCCTCACTAGTGACTCGCCTTCGGAGCTGATCGGCGTGCCGTCTCCATGTTAGCCCTGAGTTCGTCTCGACCCTGTAGGAGACTGGCCCCGTTTGCTCGATGATTGTCCCCGGCACCCACGCTGGCCCCGAGGCCGCGTAGTTCCTGCAATGAACCGGGTCCCCTGTGGAAAAGTTCTTGGAGCTCCCCCCCCCTAAATTTATATTTCTCCCCTCATCCTCCACCCTGGACGGATCCATCCGGTCAAACAGCGTTGCCGGGCGCCTCTTCATAAGCAGCTCGGCCGGGGAGAACCCTGAAGCTAGGGGGGTGGTCCTGTATGTGATTAGGAACTGGCACAGGTGTAGGTTCAGGTCGCCGGGACCCATGCGCCGCAGTGCGTCTTTCGTAGTGCGCACTTGGCGCTCTACCTGACCGTTTGTGGCGGGGTGGAATGGGGCAGCAGTAATGTGTCTGATTGCGTTCCTCTCCATGAAGGTTTGGAACTCGGTCGACGTGAAGCAACTTGCGTTGTCGCTCACGAGGACGTCTGGCAGGCCGAAGCAAGCAAAGAGTTTGCGCAACTGCTTTATGGTTGTCGCGGAGGAGGTGCTGCTCACGGGGATTACCTCCAACCACTTGGAGTAGGAGTCGACAACCAGTAGGAACGTGGCCCCGCGGAAGGGCCCCGCGAAGTCGACATGGATACGAGACCACGGCCCGCGGGCTGTGTCCCACTCTCTATGGGGTAATCGGGACTCCTCGGGCCGGGAGCTCTGGCAGCTCTCGCACGTGCCCACTAGACGCTCTATGTCAGCGTCTATCTGTGGCCACCAAAAGAAACTTCTGGCTAGGGCTTTGGACCGCACGATCCCCGGGTGACTGGTGTGTAGTAACTTCAGTACCCTTGCCCTTAATTTCTCTGGGATAACCACCCGCTGGCCCCAGAGTAGACAGCCCCTTTCCAGGGAAAGTTCCACCCTGCGCCTACAGAACGGTTTGAATGGTTCCTCTGGGGGAGTAGTGGGCCACCCCTTTTTCACCCATGAACTAACCTGGGCTAGGATCTTGTCGGCCGCCGTGGCTTTGGCGAGGTCGGCCGGGACAATGGGGGGTGAGTCGAGGGACTCGATTAACATGACCTGGTGGTCCTGCTCTACCTCGCATGCGGAATCCCCCAAGGTAGGGAGGGGAGATCGGGACAGGGCGTCTGCGTGGGAGATCTCCTTCCCTGGGCGGTAGACTAACTCGTATTGGTAGGCGTTGAGGAATATGGCCCAACGCAACATCCTGGGGGAGAGAATTTGGGGGGTAGGTTTGCCGGTAGTGAAGATCCCCAGAAGCGGCTTGTGATCAGTCACTACCGTAAACTCGCGGCCGTATAGAAAATCATGAAACTTTTTGGTCCCTGCGATTATGGCCAGTGCCTCCCTGTCTGTCTGCGCGTAATTGCGCTCAGCCTTCGAAAGGGACCTGGAGTAGTAAGCCACCGGGGCCTCCCGCCCGCTCTCTAACACGTGGCACAGGACCGCCCCCACCCCCACCGGGGACGCATCGCATACCAGAACCACTGGCTTCCTAGGGTCAAAATGTGTCAGGACCGCATCTGAGGAGAGGAGTGATTTTAGTTCTCGGAAGGCCCTCTCCTGTTTGTCCCCCCACCGCCAAACCGCGTCCTTTTTTAACAAGGCGTGCAGTGGCTCCGCAACCGATGCCTTCCTAGGCAGGAACGAGTGATAGAAGTTAAGGAGCCCCAGAAACGACTGCAGCTCCGGTTTTGCGGTGGGGCGAGGGGCATTCTGTACGGCTGCAACCTTGGACTCTGAGGGCCTGATCCCCTCTGGGGTTACTTTGAACCCTAGGAACTCAACCTCCCTCGCAAAAAACACACACTTGTCCTTCCTTAGTCGAAGCCCCGCTCTCTCGAAAACTGAGAGGACCCCATCTAGTCTTTTAGCTAGTTCTACCTCGCTCCCCGCTGTTATCAGCACATCGTCGAAGTATGGTAGAACTCCTGGAAGCCCCTTTAAAAGGCGTTCCACGAGGGATTGGAAGATCCCGGGGGCCGAGTTCACGCCGAACTGAAGGCGCGTTACCTTAAATGCCCCCTTATGCGTTACTATGGTCTGCGCAGCGGCAGCGGCTGGGGTCACTGAAAGTTGCTGATAGGCCTGGGCTAGGTCTAACTTGGCGAAACACCTCCCCCCATGGAGTGTGGCCAGCAGGTGGCTGACCACGGGCACTGGGTATGCATTTGGCCTAATGGCCTTGTTGATCGTACATTTATAGTCTGCACAAATCCTGACCTCCCCGTTTGATTTAAGGGCCGTAACAATCGGCGTCTCCCACTCTGCCGAATCAACTGGAACCAAAATCCCCTGCCCCACCAATTTGTCCAGTTCCGCCTCGATCTTGTCCTTGAGTGCGAAAGGCACCCTCCTCGGCTTAAGGCGGATGGGCCGGATTTCTGGGTCCAACTCGAATGAAACTGGGGGCCCCCTGTAAGTCCCGAGCCCCTTTTTAAAAACGTCCGGGTGCGCATTGCAAACGTCCTGCATTGGGTCAGTCTCTATGGCATGGATGCCGGACAGTTCTATTCCCAGGGGAGCAAACCACTGCGTCCCTAGGAGGCAACACTTCCCCCCCTTGAGGACCACTAGGGGCAGCCTTTCAGAGAAATTCTTGAACTTCACCTTGAATTTCCCCACCCCCAACACTGGGATCCCGTTTCCCTGTACGTCCCGCAGATGGGACCGCATGGCCCGCAACTTGGGCCGCGCCCCTGGGGGGATGCGCAAGTACTCCCTCTGGGACAGTATGGAGTATGACGACCCTGAGTCTATCTCCATTTTCACGGGGCACCCCTGCAACTGTACCTCCACGTAGAATCGCCGGTGCTTCAGGGCCACGCGGTGCACGCCGTCCTCGCCGCGAATGGTGGACACCTTCCTGGAACCGGCCGCCTTCCGCTGGTGGTGCTGGGGTTGGCTGGAACTGCCTTTGCTCTCGGGTCGCCCGCGCCTGCAAACTCGGGCGATGTGCCCCTTTCGACCGCAATTGTGGCACTCGGCCTTGCGGAAGGGACACCTCGTGCGGTCGTGGGCCGCGCCACAGCCGTCGCAGCGGCGGTCCTGCCGCTCTCGGTCTTGCCGCCTCTCCCCGCGCTTCCTTACTCTCTGGACGCCGTCGTCCTCGCTGGTGTAGGAGTCCGCCGTTACGGACGAGTCGTCGGAGGTCTCTGGAGTGCCGGCGGGCGACCTAGGTGCCCGCCAGGCTGCCTTTGCTGGAGTCCGCCGTGTCGCTTGAACGGGGGACTTGGCCCGCTCGGACGCTGTGCTGCGGGCCTTGAACACCTTGACCCCGCTCCTGGCCGCCTCGGCCGCCTGCGCCTCTCGCAACACCTCATTGAACGAGAGGTGCTCGTCGCGGGTCATGAGCTTCCTTTGTAGCTCTTCGTCCCGCAGGCCGCACAGCAGACGGTCTCGCAGAGCCTGGTTCAGGTCGTCCCACTTGCAGTGCACGGCCGCCAGTCGGAGGGCCGCTGCGTAGTCGGACACGGACTCGCCCGAGCGCTGGTCCCGCCGGTGGAACGCGACCCGGGCCGGAAAAATCGACACGGGCGGCTGGAAATGTGCCCTCAGCAGCTCCAGGAGTTGGTCGATAGGCACTGCTTCAACCTTCTTCGGCGCCACCAAGTTCATGAGAATGCGCAGCGTGGCCGGTCCCACCTGGGCCAGGAAGTGGGAGCGTATCAACGCGTCGTCGTCGACGCCGGCTGCTTCCATCGCGTGCCGAAACTGGCACTCGTAGAGCTCCCACTGGTCAGGCTCGCTGACGTCGAAATGGTACGTCTTGACTCTGGGATTCGCCATAATCCCACCTTCGTCGCCAATTTAGTGTCTTGCACGGAAGACAATGAAGGAGTCGCAATGAGGACTAACACAGGTTTATTGGTTGATGATCAGAACGAACATGTGGTAATGGCGGAGATACATCACATTATATACAGTAATGAAACAATGAAACACATTTGAATCTGGCTGCACGGTGGCTCATTGGCTGCCACCGTTGGGGGCGTCGTCTTGAGGCACGCCCCCCCTCTTCTGTAGTTCTTCATGCGGAGAAGTTTCCCGCGGCTGTCCGTGATTTGGGGATTGAACCATGTGAGTATGAACGCTCGCACCCGCCCTTGGTGGGCGGCTCGCTCGCGTTCCTTTAGCAGCTGTGATACATTGTGATATGGGGCTGGTTACATTCATTTACTTAAAGCAACAGTGTTCTTGCATACACAACAGGCACGCACGTGCACACACATACACGCAAACAGAGAAAGAGCAAGCCAATATAAAGCTCAGAGGGGTGGGAGAAAAAAGGAGCAGGAGGAGAGAGGAGGCATAACATGGTTCAGACACAGAAGTCTTTGTGGGGATTTCCAAGCATGCAGTTCAAAAACACTTCATATATCAAGAGCAAGTCCCTTCTCTTGGTATGGGCAAAATAAAATCAAAGAAGACATGGGCTAGCTCAGTGGTGCCCAAACTTTTTGGGCCGCAGGTCGGTCACATGGTTCAGGGGACTGGTCACTACGGCCCGGGGCTGGATGCAACCCCCAACGTCAATTCATCCAGCCCGTCGCTCCCGGGAACGAAAGTAAAACACACCATGTACTGCCGTGTTTTACTTCCGCTCCCAGGAGTGAAGAGCGTTCTGTGGGCCGGGTGAATTGGCATCAGGAGCCACATCCGGCTCCTGGGGCATAGTTTGGGCACCCCTGGGCTAGCTGAATGGGGGCAATGGGGGCAGAGCAAAAATTACCCACTCTTTCCACCCCAATCCTCCTCCTTTACTTCCAACAATCCACCTCCTTCTGCTGTCACAGAACACCCTTTGTTGTAACTTGCTACACATTTGTCATGAAAAAAGTAGCTAAGGCAGCATTTGTTATGCATGGTTCCACTGAGGTTTACAAGGCTGAAACCTGGGAAGATTATTATGGCTTCATTGTTTTTTTATAAAAAAAAAGCAAGCTAGAGGAGCTCATTTACTGTAAAGCCTTCAAAAACGCCATAGCTCTCAAGCACATAATCTACTGCGTGAGGTTAACACTTGGAGGGTGCATGTACCCGGAAAGTCTTCAGCTATTTGCTGAGCTTTGATGCTTGCCATAGGGATGGGATTAAAATGTACTTTTTACTTGGACTGCCTAAAATATTGTGCTGCCTGAGGTCAGGTAGCAAAATCCCTACCTCTGCCAAATAAAGGTGCAGAATATCCAAGTTATCATATAAGGTGAAAAATCTCACTGCCAATTCTTTCCATAACTGGAAGTAAAAATGTCATGTATTAACAATCTGTTCAATTTTTTTATGACAATGTATTATGTAATGGGACTGCAGTGGCTCAAGTAGCTAAGACGCTGGTAGCTGTGTTAGTCTGTGCAAGCATATCAGTGAGTAAACAAACAAAAAACAAAACAAAATTGTGGCACAAAATTGTGGCTCAAGTGGCTAAGACGCTGATTGGAAGGCGGAAGGTCAGCAGTTCGATTCCCAAGTACTGCAGGACGGAATGAGCTCCCGTCTTTGCCCCAGCTCCTACCAACCTAGCAGTTTGAAAGCAAGAAATTACAAGTAGACAAATAGGGACCACTCTGGTGGGAAGGTAAACAGTGCTCCGTATGCTCCGGTGTCTAGTCATGCCTGCCACATGACCACGGAAACATCTGCAGAAGCAGACAGCGCTGGCTCTTCAGCTTTGAAACAGAGATGAGCACTGAACCCTAGAGTTGGATACGACTGGCTTTCGAGCAAGGGAAACCTTTCTCTTTACCTTTGCTATAATGAGCACAAGAGAAAAGGCTATCTCCCATGTTGTTCTTGGACTGCGGGATGCAGTAAGGGAGTAACAGGTGATGTGAATGGTGATCCCATTTGGAATCATTCTGACTTGTGAATCATGATGTATTTTGCAAAAAAATGCCATTCAAGCTTTCAATATTTTGTACTCTCAGACTGTGAAGTGTCTTCCCATGTTATTTTTCTGTAAAAGAGCATTTGAGAAATATAGTACTGTAGTCTGAAGCTTTAAATGAGAAAGCAGCTTCACTGTAAACCTTAGAAGGCTCAGATTTTAAGTGCTTAGTGTTGTTAAGCACTAAGCTTTTGCTTACAATGATTCAGTAGCCAAATCCTCATATTAAAATCACAGTACTTTGCTTTTACACGTTGCCAACAACAACACCCCTCCTGAACATCAACTATGGCACCAAAATATCACCTATAGGCAGGCCCCTATCTTTACATGAACATATCACAACTAAGTGCAAGGACAAAGCCTGCTCAAATTGTTCCAGCTTGAAAAAATAGAAGCAGAGTACTAGAAAATTGGTTGGACCAATTGAAACTAATCATTCATCATGCAGTTGTTACAAAAATATTTGGAATTGACCAGCTTTATTAACAGAGAAAATCTCTCAACCATGTAGTGCCATAATTTCTATTTCCAATGTGCTGTAGTCACACATTTTCCCGTCTGTAGGGACAAAGAGAATTAGTCTGCTGTTTTGCTCTTTAATTTCTGAACAGATTTTTGTCCGTAAGAAAAAAAAACAGATGAAAAGAACTAGAAACACATGAGAGGATTATGATCAGAAGATGATGACCACGATGTCTAGAACATCTATTAAACGGCACAAATGAAGCATGGAAATCAAAACACTGTCTGGAAGCACCAGGAGAATGGAATTTTCTGTCGTCACTCATTATTGTTTTACGCTCAGAATTAAAAGGATAGAAATGTAATCAGGTTCTATTTGTAATCCTCAATTGCTTTGTCAGTGCTTCTTTCATCTTTAAAAAAAAACACAAAATGTATGCATTGTTGTAAAAAAAATTTTTTTGGTTTGTCACACTAGGAGTTATCCATCTGAAAGGATTCTGTGAAATAACAGAAGTCTCCTCAAAGACAGTAGCCACAATAAAAGCTGCTGAAACGGAGACAATCTCTCAGGAGAATCCATTCTTACTGTAAAAGAAGAGAAAGTCTAGCTAATGAAAGAAGAGCAAAAACCAAGAGTCTCGAGCAAAGTTTGATAATTGTTGGATCGGGGCCCGACACGGGCTTGAAGGGCCCGGAGGAGACTGGTCAAGTAAAGACACACGAGGCAAGATGGAGCGAAGACCAGCGTTTATTGATCAGAAGGCTCTGAACTATATACTCTGCCTAGCTTGACCGCGTGCATACGTTGCGCGTGGCCATTACAGGAAAGCTGCAAGTCTGCACTTTAAGATTACACAAGTTACTCATTAGGGGTGACTTCATCAGGGGAAGTTCCTTATCTATCTAATTTACTACCAGGGGGTCATGCATTGTCTACCGCTATCGGGAGTAAACATCTGCCTGAGTCGACTCTTCAGCTCAGAGTCTCTGCAGAGGCAAGATTACCCATTACATGTTTATCGAGATCACCACCCGGTGATCTTTTGACCTCTACTGACCGGACTGCCTGTCTGTCAGGTCAGCGATCGGTGAATTAAACTCCTATTAATTCGCACCCCAATGTCTGTCCCTTTGGAACCAAACTCTAAGGAGCGTTCCCCCAAACCGTGGTTCTGTCAGGGACAGTATGCCAACGATGTGCGCGGAACCCACAGATAATATTATTTTTGTACTGTTCTCAGAATCTATAACTACTGGCCCATGCTCTCTGCCAGATGTGATCCAAAATAAGTTTGGATTTGAGAAAGGGACAATACAGTATAAGATTGAAATGCTGCAGTTTGTAGGTTTTAAATGTGCAATTTTATGTCCAGAAACCTTGAAATTAAGGAATAGGAATGGAAGAGATTAGACCTAAACTGTCTCCTTTTGCTGTCTTTCATAAAAAAAAGGTCAGATTAAGACAGTGCAGGTTCTAAGACAGGAGTTCTCAACTTTTCAAAGCCGGGGGCCGGGTCACACTCCCTCAGAAAGCTTCGGGGGCCGGACGGCCATTTTGCCCTTCCTACACCACATGGCACTTCCTGGTGTGGTGGAGGTGGGCCACATGAAATGGTGCTGCAGGTTGAGAATTCCTGTTCTAAACATTGTCAAGTTTAAAGTGCTCCATAGTGTTAGCAGAAGAATGTACAATATATGATTCAGAAAGGTTTGGGTGAGTTTTTCTTTGGTCGTGGTGTTCCGTTTTTAGAAGCCCCTCGCCATTTGCGAGGCCTCAACTGCAGGCTACTTGGCTTGTGCTTAAATCCGGCACTGAATCTGCAGCAGCAAAAAGTTCACACATATTTGCTGTGATCAGTAGGAGTCAGATGGTAATATTGCAAAGTCAGCTCAGGTTTCTGCAATCTGTCTCCAAATTCTGCAGAATTTTATAAATGAGCATTTAAGAAAAGCATATAAAATAATGATGATGTAAACCAAGGATACCCAAACTACAGCCCGTGGGCTGGATCTGACCACCGATTCCAATTCATCCGGCCCATGCCACCCTTGTCGCTCCCGGAAAAATGGGCGCATTTTAATCCCGCTTCCAGGAGCAATGAAGGCGGTGTGGGCCAGATGACTTGACGTAATGGACCGGATCCAGCCTGCGGGTGGTAGTTTGGGCACCCCTGGTTTAAGCAGAGAAAAATGATAGTTTAAAATCTATCTCATCCTGTTGCAGAACAGATTGCAAGGTGTGTTTTATTTCCGCTTCTGGTGGGAGGAACCACGTGAGCAGCCCACTGAACCATGTGATCGGCCCGCTGAACCACATGACCAGTCCATGGCCTGAAAAGTTTGGGCACCCGTGATGTAAACATAAGGGACTGCAGTGGCTAAGTGGTTAAGATGCTGAACTTGACAACTGGAAAGTCGGCAGGTCAGCAGTTCAAGACCCAAGTGCTGCATGACGGAGTGAGCTTCCATCTGTCCCAGCTCCTGCCAACCTAGCAGTTCGAAACCAAGAAATTGCAAGTAGATAAATAGGTACGACTTCGATGGGAAGGTAAACTCCGTGCACTCCGTTCTGTGCACTCCGGTGTCCAGTCATGCCTGCCATATGTTCACGGAAACGTCTGCAGACGCAGATATGGTGGCTTTTTGGCTGAGCACTAAACCCTAGAGTCGGATATGACTGGCTTTCAAGCAAGGGCGACCTTTACCTTTACCTAATACATAAAGCTGACTTGCAAAACAATTATGAAGCCGTTCTTCCTTTTTGTCCTCAACAAAGAGGGGAGGGGGTAAGAATCATGTAAATTTTTGCAAGTGTCCATTGCATGTACAGTTACACACACAAGTGTACTTGTATGTGTATTTGTGCAAATGCATACACAAAAGATAGCAAATGGTATTTTCCTCACAGACACACCTCCTCCCTCCTACTCCCTGCTCAGTATATGTAATTGGAGACAGATCACTGGCTCTTGGCTGAGTGGAAGATCCTTTCTTTCTCTTTCTGAGGTCTTGTTTTTCTGCTTTTCTTGAAGCTAATCCAGTGCAAGACAGATGCTCAGAGGTGCAGGAACTTCCTTCAGAGTTCACTGGCTAAACATATTACCAGCAATGAAATATTACCTATACAAATGAGCTGGAAGATGGGCAGAACATTAACACCTTGCCTTAAGAAGTACTTCATTTCATTTCATTTATTAGATTTATATCCCGCCCTACTCAAAAAAAATGTGGCTCAGTGCTTGGTTTAATCTCTGACCACTGGAACCCAAGTTTGAAATCCTTGTAGATTTCTTCTGAAATTCATAGTCTTGGAGTCAATTGAACTTTGCATGGTAAAAGCAGGTGTGCCACACATATGATTTCTTGTTTCTTCTCTACATGTAGTGAGACCTTGGTGCAGGTTTTCATGCATAGAAAGCAGATCAGTGCCTTCTCTGATGACACAGAATCCTCTAAATTTAACTGATGTGCAACGGTTGTTCAGGTTCATTGCAACAGATTGTAAAATCTACTTTTTTGGGACAATACTTTCCACAATCCCCTAGTTATCATCAATAGTAGTCATTGACTGGGGGATTCTAGGAGTTCTCATTCAAACCAGTGTTTCCAGTTTCAGTAGAGACAGGGTTTGTTAAAATGTGTCTCACTCAGAGAGATTATAGGCCTCTTTCCTAAATATGTAACTTTCATTAAAGATGTGGGATTTTTTTTTAACTGCAGGTCTCCAGCAACTTTCCTTGGTAAGAAAGAAGAAGCATACAGATTGTATTCTACTCAACTATTCAGTCAAAAATAAAACTGAACCTATCTTCTCAATTTACAGAAAAATAGTGCAAATGTAATGGCGTAAGAGATAGGGGCCATTCAATAATTACGTGATTCATTTTGGGGCGGAAATTGAGAAGCCCCTCCGTTATCCGGCCGTAATTTTTGCTTCGAATCCCCCCTTTAAAATTACGTAATCCAGAGCTTTTGTATCGAGACTCTAATTTTTAGAGCTTTTCACTATGAGTACCTAATGCAGAATGTATCGGTGAGGATTCTCGATGCATCACACCCTTTGTGAAGAGAATTTTTTTGCAGGGAGGAATGAGGATGTCAGGTAAATTCCAATAGTTTTCTTCTGCTATCTTCTTTATAAGGATTAAGAGTCATTGTCGTCTCCTGCCAGGGGTACATCAAGATCATACCTGTCAACCGCGGCTCCGGAAAATACGGGACCTGCGCAAACGGTTCTGCGCAGGTCGGCTTCTACGCCTGCGTAGAACGGGGCTACGCAAGCGTAAAACCCTTCTACGCATGCGTAGACGGCTATGCCGCTTGCGTAGAAGGCGACCTGCGCAGAAGTGCTGCGCAGTACCTCCTTTCCCCCGCTGCCAAATTCCGGGGTTTCGGCAGCGCAGGGCGGGAAATGGCGCAAATCGGCGCCAAAAACCGTGAAATCCCGGCCAATCCGGGAAGGTTGACAGGTATGATCAAGATCATCTTCCCAAATCGGATCAAAATTCTTAGAGATCATTTTTAAACCTAAAAAAGCGGCATGTTTCGAAACCACAACAGCTCCAAATGGATTACGTAATTTTTGACCTGACCCCCTTGCCCCGCCCCTATGTAATTTCCGTAATTCAGATGGCAGTCCCCCCTCAAGGATCACATAATTGTTGAATGGCCCCTAACCACCAACCACTTTATTTTAGATTTGATAAAATACCATTTTAAGACAAACATATATAATTTAATATATATTAAATATTTTACATTAGTACTTCATATTAATAAAAAAAATTAAATACAGGTACTTGGCAATGACTTCTTGTAGGCTATTCCATATTATTATTTTTTACCCTCCCATACTGCCTTCCATCATAAGGTTTCTAGCTTTGGCTCTGTAGATACTCTGTGCAAATAGGACCTCTACTGTGTGCAAGAGAGAACTGCTGGATTTCAGAAACCATGACTTAGTCTAAGAATGGGACCTCATATGATGGAAATTATGGTCACACTAAAGAGGAATCTACTTCCAAATGCCCAGGAGGATTTTAGGTGTATCAGATACCATTTTGGTATTCTGAATGATGATTTCCAAACAGGGAAGTCTAAAGAGCACTTTGTAATGAGACACAGTGGGGCTAATATTCTATAGATTCTAAAGCAAAAACTATCATAAAAAAAGAAAAACATCCCACTCAGTATGTACAAGCATATCAGGATTGTAGTCAACACATATTGACACATGCGGATGTACATCACATTGCAGCGATTTTGTTACATCAGTGCACTTTCCCACAAAAGAGATTTTCAGCATTATGCAAAAGCAGGAAACAACAGTTTATAAAACTTGAATTATCACTTCACTTTCTGTTTACACCAGAGTTAAAGAATGGCTTGGAATGTCAAAAGCTGAAGCAGCTGGTTAAAATTGTGCAGGGAGTGGACACTTCTGTAAATCTCACTTCCCCAAATACTTAATACAAGTCAGAGTGATGGGTGAGAAGGAGTGGAACACTTGGCCAAATAAAAACTGCTTGTTTAGTGCGGGAGAGAACATTACTTGCAAGTCACAGTAGAGTGATGGGGAGAGGCTGTCAGGATTAGAGATCTGGCCTCAACTAATCTCACTAAAGCTCCAGTTTCTACTAGAATGGCCAAAAATGCAAACAGAATCATCGACATCATCATAGGTGACAATGGGAATGGAAAAACCTGGAATGCATTAGGGAAAGCTGGCCCAGATCATTCCAAGTACAGGGAGATGGACCAGGATAAGGAGGCAGAGGGGTTGTGTTGCAGTCAAAAACATCACAAGACACTAGGACAGGAACTCAAAGCAATCCAGGTGCTGTGTTTTAAAAGAAGGGGTGCCCAAACTTTTTGGGCCTCGGGCCAGTCATGTGGTTCACTATGGTCAGTGGGCCAGATCCAGGCCCCAACACCAATTTGGGCACGTTTTACTTCCGCTTCCGGAAGCAACAAGGGCTTCGTGGGCTGGATGCATTGGCACCGGGGGCTGGTTCCGGCCCACAGCCCATAATTTGGGCACCCATGTTTTAAAGCTTTATTACCAAAGCAACAATATATATCACTGCTATATCATTCAAACAATCAATCTGTTTTGGTTCAGCTTCACAATAAGGGGTCATCCATACTGAACATTTAACATTCTTTGCACTCATGACACCAGTTCTTTTCCCAGTGTCCACTCAATGTAAAGCTGAAACGTTCTAGGGTTTTACACCATCACCAGGTAGTGTGATGTATTGGTGCATTACATGCTCTCCTACACCCTAGTACCCCATTGACCCACGATGATCTGTTCTATTTCTGTATATATCTCATGAGATGACATTTCCTTGTGGATGGGTTTCCACAGATCACCTCTCCTTGCCTCCACAATTAATTGCTACTTCCAACTCTTTAGTTTCATACAAGTCCTATCAGCTCTAATTTCATCCAGTCTTTTTTCCTTTTTGATAATTTCTGCACCAAAGTGTACAGAGTCTGTATTTTCATTTCTAATTTTCAAGCCACAAATAAATGCTTTGTAATTATCTCTTCCCCATTCCTTTTTTTGTATTTAAAAAAAATCGTGTCAAAACACAAAGGTGCTTTCTGGGTTGAAAGGATTTTTGCTGGAGGAATTCCACTCAGGGGATCCCCGAATGAGGCTCCTTTCATGTCCCCAAGATCTTTTCCCACTGAAGTGGTCCCTATTTATCTACTTGCAATTTCTTGTTTTTGAACTGCTAGGTTGGCAGGAGCTGGGACAGAGATGGGCGCTCAAACCGTCATGTACTACCCGGGTCTCAAACATCAGGTTGATACGCCAAGCAAAGATCATCCATCTTTGTGGAGGCAGGGAAGATAAAATGTAATGTGAAACCCCAGGATGGCAGGGAATCATACACTTTCTTCCTTGGAAATAAAATTAATGAACATGCACTAACAATTATAAATTAGACACAGAGAAAAATACTCCATTTGTCATAGTAACAAATCAATAGAGTATTATTAGGGAGGGTATATGGGGCAATAGTGATGATGCTGATTGCAAGGAAAATATCACACATTGAACCTGCGTTCCATGGCACCATTTCATGTGACACCCCCCACACCCTCCACCACACCAGGAAGTGCCATGTGATGGAGGAAGGGCAAAATGGCCATCCGGCTCACAAAACTGCCTGAGGGAGTGTGACCCGGCCCCCGGCTTTAAAATGTTGAGAACTCCTGCACTGTTATGTTCTAATAGTGTAACCTTATTCATGTGATAACAATGTATCTTAACAATGTAACCTTTCCTACAAGTAACAATATAGTCGTCAGCTGTATCACCATAAACCCTGTATTAGGACGCGAGCTAATAACCACCAGTGGGCAGCAGCGAGCGTCCAAGCTCTCTTGGTCCATACTCATCAATAGCCACAGCGCGGAGTTTCCCGCCACTACCTACACCTGGACAAGAAGGGCGTGACCAGCATTGATGTCACGCAGACAATAGCCAACCGGCTATCGTGGAGCCACATTCGAATGTTTATCACTGTATATATAGAGCTTTGCATCCGCCATTACCTCATGTTCCCTCTGTCCACCATGCAATAAACCTGAGTTAAACCAGCCCATGGCTGTTTCCTGTGTCTTGGTTCTCATACACTAAATTGGCGACGAAGGTGGGATAATGGATCCCCAAGGAGCCAGGATACAGAGCGGTTTCAACATTACCAAACCGCAAGACTGGGAACTCTTTGAGATGGACTTCCAGGCGGCACTGGTGGAACTCAAAGTCAAAGACGACGAGGAAAGGAAGAGGGCCATCCTCACCAGAATGCTTGGGATAGAAACCAAGCGAACGCTGGTGAGCATTATTGCACCGAAGAAGATGAGTGACTTCAAAGCCGAGGACATTATGAAACTGCTGCGTGACCGGTTCCGACCCTCGAGGGCAATGTTTCCCGCTCGGAGCGCGTTTTGGAGGCGAGTCCAAGCGCCGGATGAGTCGGTTGAGACCTTCGTAACAGCCATGAGAATAGCCGCCGCCCCCTGCAGATGGGACAACCTAGAGATGGCCCTAAGGGACGGCGTTCTTTGTGGCCTGAGGGACAAGGAAGTGCAGCGCAGCCTGATGAACAAGGAGCCGCCACCCACGCTGGCAGAGGTTGTGGAGGCCGCGGAATCCGCGGAATCCACGAATGCTGGGGTAGACGAAATGCACCAGTGGCGTGAGTGGCGTCCTAGGGCCGGCAAAGCGGAAAATTCGGTGCACGGCAAGTCCGGACAGTCGGTGCATGCAACCCGACGAACCTCGAAGTCGTCTACGGAAGGCAGCGACGGCGAGGAGGTCCAGAAGGTCCGAAAAGGAGGGCGCCGCTGCGATGGTTGCGGAGCGGCCCATGAGCGCGCGAAGTGCCCATTCAGAAAAGCCGAGTGTTACAACTGCGGCCGTCGGGGGCACATCGCCAAGGCGTGCAGAAATCGGAAAGAGGGCCGGAGGCACTCACAAGACCGTTCGGCCAGACCGGACCGTCCACCGAGGTCCAAAGATGGCGCCCGGACCACGAGGAAGCAGGACGGCGTGGGCCGCATCTCGGACGACAGCGAGGACGACGCCCCCGTGTTCAGTGTGTCCGCGGGACAACCCCATTACTTCGTCGAGGTACTAGTACAAGGGGCCCCTATTAGGATGGAAATTGACTCGGGGTCCTCCTATTCTATAATTCCCCAGAGAGAGTTCTTGAAAATCGACCCCCACGTGCGGCCCAAACTTAAAACGTTGAGGTCCACGCTACGAGACGTGCAGGGGAACAGCATTCCGGTGTTGGGGGTCGGGAAATTTCGGGTCCGTTTTAAGAAACATTCTGCGGAACTCCCTCTAGTTGTTCTCAAAGGGGGAAATTGTAGCCTCCTCGGGACTCAGTGGTTTCAGCCTTTGGGTTTGTTCATAGGGGGGGTGCATGCTGTGGGTGCGGATCCAATAAAAGCGGTGTGCGACGCGCACTCCGCCGTTTTTAAAAAAGGACTGGGAAAGTTCAAGGGACCCCCTGTAGCCTTCGACCTAGACCCGGAGGTCCGCCCGATAAGACTCAAACCACGCAGGGTGCCGTTCGCACTAAAGGACAAAATAGAGGCGGAACTGGACAAACTGGTGGACCAGGGGATTCTTGTTCCTGTTGATTCCGCGGAGTGGGAAACTCCAATTGTGACAGCACTAAAAGCTAATGGGGAGGTGCGCATTTGCGCTGATTATAAGTGTACAATTAACAAGGCAATCCGCCCTAATGCATACCCGGTGCCGGTGGTCAGCCACCTTCTGGCCAGGCTGAATGGGGGAAAATGTTTCGCTAAGCTCGATTTAGCACAAGCCTACCAGCAACTCCCTGTAACTCCCGCCACGGCAGCGGCACAAACTATAGTTACACATAAAGGGGCGTTCCAGGTGTCGCGTTTACAGTTCGGCGTGAACTCGGCACCCGGCCTTTTTCAGTCGATTGTGGAACGCCTCCTGAAGGGGCTGGAGGGAGTGTTGTGTTATTTTGATGACGTATTGATAACAGGGGGGAGTGAGGCCGAACTGGCAAAGAGATTGGATAAAGTACTGACTGTGTTCGAGAAAGCGGGGCTGCGACTGAGAAAAGACAAATGCGTGTTTTTCGAAACAGAGGTTGAGTTTTTAGGGTTCCGTGTCACACCCGAGGGAATTAAGCCGTCCAAATCCAAAGTAGCCGCCATCAAGCAGGCTCCTCGCCCCACATCCAAAACCGAACTACAGTCATTCCTGGGGCTCCTAAATTTTTACCATACCTTCCTTCCACGGAAGGCGTCTGTGGCCGAACCGCTCCATCGGTTGCTTAAAAAGGAGGAAACATGGCTGTGGGGTGACGAGCAAGAGAGGGCTTTTAAAGAGTTAAAGCAACTCCTAACATCCGAGGCAATCCTAACTCATTTCGACCCCAAACGGCCAGTGGTCTTAGTTTGTGATGCGTCCCCGGTGGGGGTGGGGGCGGTGCTTTGCCACGCGTTGGATGACGGAAGGGAGGCCCCGATAGCGTTTTATTCAAGGTCCCTGTCGAAAGCAGAACGGAATTACGCACAGACCGACAGGGAGGCATTAGCGATAGTAGCGGGAACCAAAAAATTTCACGATTTTCTGTATGGCCGCCCGTTTACGATCGTGACCGATCACAAGCCTCTGTTAGGAATTTTCACTGCAAATAAGCCCACGCCACAGATCCTGTCCCCGAGAATGCTGAGGTGGGCTATCTTCCTCAATGCATACCAACATGAGTTGGAATACCGGCCCGGAAAGGAGATCAGCCATGCAGACGCACTCTCACGGTCTCCTCTGCCCTTGTCGGGTGACCAAAAGGCAGGGGTAGAGAGAGACCACCAGGTATTGTTGATAGAGGTCCTAGAGTCACCCCCAATAGTACCAGCCGACATTGCCAGGGCGACAGGCAGGGACAGAACGCTAGAGAAAGTAAGCTCATGGGTACAGAAGGGGTGGCCGGCGTCCTCCCCAAGTACGGAATTCGACCCATTTTTTCGGAAGAAAATAGAGTTGTCCATAGAGAGGGGGTGCCTTTTGTGGGGCCAACGGGTGGTAGTCCCTACATCCCTGCGACCGAGGGTACTCAAACTGTTGCACGTCAGCCACCCGGGGATCGTCCGTTCCAAGGCGCTGGCCCGGAGTTACTTCTGGTGGCCCCAGCTGGACACAGACATAGAGCACATGATCGGCACTTGTGAGGCATGCCAGGGCTCCCGACCAGAGGCGGCTCGACTCCCGCATAGGGAATGGGACGCGGCAAGGGGGCCGTGGTCCAGAGTGCACATAGATTTTGCTGGCCCGTTCCGGGGAATCCTTTTTCTCCTGGTAGTGGATGCGTACTCCAAGTGGCTGGAGGTGATGCCGGTAAAGAGCACGTCCTCCACCACTACAATTAACCATCTAAGGAGAGTCTTTTCCACGTTCGGTTTACCCGACACTCTGGTCAGCGATAACGCTAGTTGTTTCACGTCCGCTGAGTTCAGGGCATTCATGGAGGCAAACGCCATTCGGCACGTCACATCCGCGCCGTTTCACCCGGCCACGAATGGCCAAGTGGAGCGGTTGGTGCGGACAACAAAGGATGCGCTGAGGCGCATGGGCTCGGGGGACCTGAATCACCAAGTATGTCAGTTTTTATTAGCGTATAGGGTGACCCCCTTAGCATCCGGATATTCGCCGGCAGAGCTGCTGATGCGGAGAAAGCTGACCACGATTCTGACCAGGTTAGACCCAACGAGGGTCGAGGACAAAGGGAAGAACGTAGGGGTAGCGGTGTCGAAAGGTTTCGCCGCCGGTGATCCTGTGCATTGCAGGAACTACGCCAGCACAGGGCCAGCCTGGGTACCGGGGAGAGTTGTAGAACAGACGGGACCAGTGTCATATCGGGTGGAAACGAGCACCGGTCTACTCTGGAGGCGGCATGCAGATCAGCTCAGGAGCCGGGTTCCCAGGAAGCAATCCACGGACGGCATGGAAAATGCCTCAGCGTTAGGGTTCTCCTCTACCCGCTTAGCCCAAGGAGGAGACAACGAAGGGCAACAGTCCCAAACAAGGGGGGGAAGCAGCGGTTCCGACTCAGATCCTTTTGACACGCCAGCTCTATCCGATTCCGGGGAAGAGGGTGAGGAGTTTGCGACTGCTGCCCCCGAATTTGATTTTGCGTTGCCGAGCCGGGGGGGGTTTTGGAGTGTTCCCCCACCCATCCAAGCGAGAAGAGGGGTTTTTCGTTAGCCCCCAGTGCCCCCGGTTCTTCCCAAATAAAGCACACACCTCCCAAAAAAGCCGCAGAACCGCGGCAAGTCACTAACAAGTCTCCCTCTCCAATTACAGGACAGGAAGCCAGGGGACAAGGAGAAGGTAGCAAAACCGGGGCAGGGCAGCCCGCACCGAGACCCCAGCGTCTTCGAAATAAGCCATCTTGGCTGAGAGACTTCGTCTCATCCTAGGGGGGAGGAGTGTTATGTTCTAATAGTGTAACCTTATTCATGTGATAACAATGTATCTTAACAATGTAACCTTTCCTACAAGTAACAATATAGTCGTCAGCTGTATCACCATAAACCCTGTATTAGGACGCGAGCTAATAACCACCAGTGGGCAGCAGTGAGCGTCCAAGCTCTCTTGGTCCATACTCATCAATAGCCACAGCGCGGAGTTTCCCGCCACTACCTACACCTGGACAAGAAGGGCGTGACCAGCATTGATGTCACGCAGACAATAGCCAACCGGCTATCGTGGAGCCACATTCGAATGTTTATCACTGTATATATAGAGCTTTGCATCCGCCATTACCTCATGTTCCCTCTGTCCACCATGCAATAAACCTGAGTTAAACCAGCCCATGGCTGTTTCCTGTGTCTTGGTTCTCATACACTAAATGCACTATATTGTAAAAGTATAAAATTATAAATAAATAAATGAGGGGTTTGTGATGTAATCAATTGGAAAGCTTCGGAATAGTGTAATAGGTGGTGAGGGGAAAGGAAGGATGCTGTCTAAGTCCTATCTAGGTACCTGGAGGCTGTGGAGGTCTGGATGGGGGACAACAGGCTACAACTGAATCCCGGCAAGACCGAGTGGCTATGGATTAGGGGCCCTGCGTTATCTTGGGAGTTACCATCTTTGGTCCTGGATGGGGCTATTTTGCCCTAGACAGAACCGGTGCGCAACTTGGGGGTCCTCCTGGACTCACGACTTGAAGAGCAGATGGCAGTCGTGGCCAGGAGGGCTTTTGCACAACTTCGTGTAATTCACCAGTTGCGCCTGCTCCTGGACCGGGACTCCTTGCTTATGGTCACACATGCTCTGGTCACCTCTAGATTAGATTATTGTAATGCGCTTTACATGGGGCTGCCCTTGACGACCATTCAGATGCTGCAGCTGGTCCAGAACACGGCTGCCCGGGTGTTGATGGGGTGCGGGCATTATGCCTGTGTCTCACCGCTGTTCCGGGAGCTGCACTGGTTACCAGTTTGCCTCTGGGTGCAATTCAAGGTGCTGGTAATGACCTTTAAAGCCCTACATGGTAGTGGGCCAGGATATCTAAGAGACCGCGTCTCCCCAAGAACCTCTGTCCGTCCAACCAGAGCGGATGGAGGGGCTCTCTAATTGCCTGTCTCTCTAGCACAAGAAGGAGGGCCTTCTCTGTGTCCGCACCAGCCCTTTGGAACCTCCTGCCAATAGAGTTA
The DNA here is from genome assembly GCA_035047345.1 of Bradypodion ventrale. NCBI lineage: Eukaryota > Metazoa > Chordata > Lepidosauria > Squamata > Chamaeleonidae > Bradypodion > Bradypodion ventrale. The sequence goes on from JAWDJE010000006.1 coordinate 37,406,738, forward strand.
CAGCTGCAGACGGAATTGCTGCGCTTTAGGAAAGAACTTAAAACCTGGCTGGCGGGGCAGGTGTGGGCCGGGGCACTGATGGAAGAGTGAACCCCACCTGCTGGCTTGTTTAAAGAAATAATCTGGATCTCCCCTCTTTTTATGGATGGGATCGGTGGGTTTTTTAATGGGATGGTTTTAAAAATGATTTCATTGTGATATTCTTTGTATCTGTTTTTATGCTTTTTATCTGTAAGCCGCCCGGAGTTGCCTTGGCGAGGGGGCGGCGATACAAATGTGAATATTAAATTAAATTAAATTAAAGGAAGATAGGCAAAAGTGGAAGGCAGTAATAGCTGGGAGAAAATGTTGATGTACAATTAATGATACTGTATATATGGAGATCTATCAGTACACCCCAGTATATTCATTCTGCAGTACTGTATATTCATACATCATCTGAATTCATTATTAAAAGCAGAGCATGGAAAAATTACTTTTTCTATCACAACTCTCAGGCTCCATCCAGTCAACATGATCTTTCAGATCATCATCCTACCATTTCTTACTCAGAGATGGTTTAACTCCCTGATGGCAAACCTTGGCATTCCAGATGTTCTTGGACTTCAATTCCTAGAAGCCCCTGTGAATCCACATGAATAGGTTTACTGCGATTCATCCGGCACGCGCCGCCCTCGTCGCTCCTGGAAGCGGAAGTAAAACGTGCCAGTATGGTAACTAAATACACTTAGTAGTTAAACAATGTTGAGGTTCATTTGGGAAAATAAAACTCAAAGAGATGGTTCTTTGTGTTGGTTAAGCTTCTAATAGTTTATATTCTCTTAGAGCAGGACATGGCAGGCTGGCATGAATCCTGCACAGGAGCTTTGCTTGTAAGAGGCAACAATACACAGGGACATGTTTGTTGCTAACGTCATTTGTTTCCACCTCACAAATGCAAACTACATTCTGTGAGTAATTTCATAGTTCAGTGGCCAAGTAACAGAGATCTTCTTCCATGTCTAGGCCAGATATGAAACTGCCAAAACGAAGGCACCTTTTGTTGAGTTAATTCTGCAGTTCCTTTCGCCTGACCTAGTGTGAGAAAGATTAGCCAGCAACACAAGGCTGCCGTTACCAAGGTACACCCGATTGTGGTTCAAAAATACCACAATCTTTGAGGAGGCTCTTTCTTTATACCCCAGCAGCAGAAAAATAAAGAAATGTGAATGACATGAACAATCCTAGATGGAGTTGCGAAACAAGCTCTCACTCCATTCATACCAATGCATACTCTCATAAAGATAAACATTTTACGAGTGAAATAACAGTAGATTATGTAAAGTTTCTTTTTACCCCATGATTACTTTAGTATATTAGAACCAAGACACAGGACACAGCCTCGGGCTGGGTTAACTCAGGTTTATTGCATGGTGGACAGAGGGAACATGAGGTAATGGCGGATCAATCGCTCTTTATATACGGTCGTAACACATTTGAACGTGGTTCCATGATAGCCCATTGGCTACTGTCTGCGTGACGTCATTGCTGGTCACGCCCTTCTTGTCCAGGTGTAGATGGTGGCGGGAAAACTTCCCGCGCTGTTGCCTTTGATGAGTTTGGACCAAGAGAGCTTGGACGCTCGCTGCTGCCAGCTGGTGGTCATTAGCTCGCGTCCGATTACAGGGTTTATGTAATACAGCTGAAGGTTACATTGTTACCCGTTGGCAAGGTTACATCGGTTAAGATACATTGTTATCCATGTAGAAGATTACTCCATTAGAACACAACACTCCTCCCCCCTAGGATGAGACGAAGTCTCGAACTCAACACTCCCCCCCCTAGGATGAGACGAAGTCTCTCAGCCAAGATGGCTTATTTCGAACACGCTGGGGTCTCGATGCGGGCTGCCTTTCCCCGGGTTTGCTACCTTCTCTTTGTCCCCTGTTTTCCTGTCCTGTAATTGGAGAGGGAGACTCGTTAGTGACTTGCCGCGGCTCCGCGGCGTTGTTGGGAGGTGTGTGCTTTATTAGGGAAGAACCGGGGGCACTGGGGGCTAACGAAAAACCCCTCTTCTCGCTTGGATGGGTGGGGGAACACTCCCGAAAACCCCCCCGGCTCGCAAAATCAAAATCAGAATTAAATTCGGGGGCAGCGGTCGCGAACTCCTCTCCCCCTTCCCCGGCCCCTGATAGAGCTGACGTCTCAAAAGGGTATGAGTCGGGGCCGCTGCTTTCCCCCCTTGTTTGGGACTGTTGTCCATAGCTGTCTCCCCCTTGGGCTAAACGGGTGGGGGAGAACCCTAACGCTGAATCCTGTTGCTGAGCCCCACTGACCGGCCCCCCACTCACTCGGTGCCTAAGTTGGTCCGCGTGCCTCCTCCAGAGGAGACCGGTGCTAGTCTCGACCCGGTACGACACTGGCCCCGTCTGTTCCACAACCGTCCCTGGTACCCAGGCTGGACCTGCGCTGGCGTAGTTCCTGCAATGCACAGGGTCGCCGATGGCGAAACCTTTCGAGACTGCCAACCCTATGTTTTTTCCTTTGTCCTCGACTCTCGTCGGGTCTAGCCTGGACAGGATCGTGGTCAGTTTTCGCCGCATCAGCAGCTCTGCCGGCGAGTAACCTGACGCTAGGGGGGTCACCCTATACGCTAATAAAAACTGACATACTTGGTGATTTAGGTCCCCTGGGCCCATGCGCCGCAGCGCATCATTTGTTGTACGCACCAGCCGTTCCACTTGGCCATTCGTGGCCGGGTGAAACGGCGCGGATGTGACATGCCGAATGGCGTTTGCCTCCATGAATGCCCTGAACTCAGCGGAGGTGAAACAACTAGCGTTATCGCTGACCAAAGTGTCGGGTAGACCGAACGTGGAAAAGACTCTCCTTAGCTGGCTAATTGTAGTGGCGGAGGACGTGCTCTTTACTGGGATAACCTCCAGCCACTTGGAGAACGCATCCACTACCAGGAGAAACATGGTTCCTCGGAATGGGCCAGCGAAGTCTACGTGCACCCTGGACCATGGCCCCCTTGCTGCGTCCCATTCCCTATGCGGGAGACGGGCCTCCTCCGGTCGGGAGCCCTGGCATTCCTCACAAGTGCCGACCATGTGCTCAATGTCCGCGTCCAGCTGTGGCCACCAGAAGTAACTCCGGGCCAGCGCCTTGGAACGGACGATGCCCGGGTGGCTTACGTGCAGCAGTTCGAGTACCCTCGATCGCAGGGACGTAGGAACCACCACACGTTGACCCCACAAAATGCACCCCCTCTCTAGGGACAACTCTATTTTTTTTCGAAAAAATGGGTCGAATTCCGTACTTGGGGATGACGCCGGCCACCCCTTCTGTAGCCATGAACTAACTTTCTCTAGCGTTCTGTCCTTGCCTGTCGCCCTAGCAATGTCGGCCGGTACTATTGGGGGTGAGTCTAACACCTCTATTAACAAAACCTGGTGATCTCTCTCCGCCCTTTCCTTTTGGACGCCCAACAAGGGCAAAGGAGACCGCGAGAGTGCGTCTGCATGGCTGATCTCCTTTCCGGGCCGGTATTCCAACTCATGTTGGTATGCGTTGAGAAAGATAGCCCACCGCAGCATTCTTGGGGATAGGATCTGTGGCGTGGGCTTATTTGCAGTGAAAATTCCTAACAGGGGCTTGTGGTCAGTCACGATTTTGAACGGCCGACCATACAGAAAATCGTGAAATTTTTTGGTTCCCGCTACTATCGCTAATGCCTCCCTGTCGGTCTGTGCGTAATTACGCTCTGCTTGGGACAGGGACCTTGAATAAAACGCTATCGGGGCCTCCCTTCCGTCGTCCAACACGTGGCAAAGCACCGCCCCCACCCCCACCGGGGACGCATCACAAACTAAGACCACTGGCCGTTTGGGGTCGAAATGAGTTAGGATTGCCTCGGATGTTAGGAGTTGCTTTAACTCTTTAAAAGCCCTCTCTTGCTCGTCACCCCACAGCCATGTTTCCTCCTTTTTAAGCAACCGATGGAGCGGTTCGGCCACAGACGCCTTCCGTGGAAGGAAGGTGTGGTAAAAATTTAGGAGCCCCAGGAATGACTGTAGTTCAGTTTTGGATGTGGGGCGAGGAGCCTGCTTGATGGCAGCTACTTTGGATTTGGACGGCTTAATTCCCTCGGGTGTGACACGGAACCCTAAAAACTCAACCTCTGTTTCGAAAAAAACGCATTTGTCTTTTCTCAGCCGCAGCCCCGCTTTCTCGAACACAGTCAGTACTTTATCCAATCTCTTTGCCAGTTCAGCCTCACTCCCCCCTGTTATCAACACGTCATCAAAATAAGGCAACACCCCCTCCAGCCCCTTCAGGAGGCGTTCCACAAGCGACTGAAAAAGGCCGGGTGCCGAGTTCACGCCGAACTGTAAACGCGACACCTGGAACGCCCCTTTGTGTGTGACTATCGTTTGTGCCGCGGCCGTGGCGGGAGTCACAGGGAGTTGCTGATAGGCTTGTGCCAAATCGAGTTTAGCGAAACACTTTCCCCCATTCAGCCTGGCCAGAAGGTGGCTGACCACCGGCACCGGGTATGCATTAGGGCGGATCGCCTTATTAATTGTACACTTATAATCAGCGCAAATGCGCACCTCCCCATTAGCCTTCAGAGCGGTCACAATTGGAGTTTCCCACTCCGCGGAATCAACAGGAATAAGAATCCCCTGGCCCACCAGTTTGTCCAGTTCCGCCTCTATTTTGTCCTTTAATGCGAATGGCACCCTGCGCGGTTTGAGTCTTATCGGGCGGACCTCTGGGTCTAGGTCGAAGGCTACAGGAGGTCCCTTGAACTTTCCCAGTCCTTTTTCGAAAACGGCGGGATGCGCGTCGCACACCGCTTGTATTGGATCCACCCCCACTGTATGCACTCCCCCTATGAACAACCCTAGGGGCTGAAACCACTGCGTCCCTAGGAGGCTACAACTTCCCCCCTTAAGGACAACTAGGGGCAGTTCCGCAGAATGTCTCTTAAAGCTGACCCGAAATTTCCCGACCCCCAACACCGGAATGCTGTTTCCCTGTACGTCTCGCAACGTGGACCTCAGCGTTTTAAGCTTGGGCCGCACGTGGGGGTCGATTTTCAAGAACTCTTTCTGGGGAATTATAGAGTAGGAGGACCCCGAGTCAATTTCCATCCTGATAGGGGCCCCTTGTACTAGTACCTCAACGAAGTAATGGGATTGTCCCGCGGACACGCTGAACACGGGGGCATCGACCTCGCTGTCGTCCGAGATGCGGCCCACGCCGTCCTGCTTCCTCGTGGTCTGGGCGCCATCTTTGGACCTCGCTGGACGGTCCGGTCTGGTCGAACGGTCTTGTGACTGCCTCCGGCCCTCCTTCCGCTTTCTGCATGCCTTGGCGATGTGCCCCCTGCGACCGCAGGTGTAACACTCAGCTTTTCTGAATGGGCACCTCGCGCGCTCATGGGCTGCTCCGCAACCATCGCAGCGGCGCCCTCCTTTTCGGACCTTCTGGACCTCCTCGCCGTCGCTGCCTTCTGTGGACGACTTCGAGGCTCGTCGGGTTGCGTGCACCGACTGCCCGGACCTTCCGTGCACCGAATTTTCCGCTTTTCCGGCCCTAGGACGCCACTCCCGCCACTGGTGCATTTCGTCCACTCCAGCATTCGTGGCTTCCGCGGCTTCCGCGGCCTCTACAACTTCAGCCAGCGTGGGTGGTGGCTCCTTGTTCATCAAGCTGCGCTGCACCTCCTTGTCCTTTAGGCCACACAGAACTCCGTCCCTGAGGGCCATCTCTAGGTTGTCCCATCTGCAGGGGACGGCGGCTATTCTCATGGCTGTTACGAATGCCTCAACCGACTCGTCCGGCGCTTGAACTCGCCTCCAAAACGCGCTCCGAGCGGGAAACATTGCCCTCGAGGGTCGGAAACGCTCGCGCAGCAGCTTCATAATGTCCTCGGCTTTGAAATCGCTCACCTTCTTCGGTGCAATGATGCCCACCAGCGTTCGCTTGGTTTCTATCCCAAGCATTCTGGTGAGGATGGCCCTCTTCCTCTCCTCGTCGTCTTCTTTGACTTTGAGTTCCACCAGTGCCGCCTGGAAGTCCATCTCAAAAAGCTCCCAGTCTTGCGGTTTGGTGATGTTGAACCCGCTCTGTGCCCTGGCTCCTTGGGGATCCATCATCCCATCCTCGTCGCCAATTTAGTATATTAGAACCAAGACACAGGACACAGCCTCGGGCTGGGTTAACTCAGGTTTATTGCATGGTGGACAGAGGGAACATGAGGTAATGGCGGATCAATCGCTCTTTATATACGGTCGTAACACATTTGAACGTGGTTCCATGATAGCCCATTGGCTACTGTCTGCGTGACGTCATTGCTGGTCACGCCCTTCTTGTCCAGGTGTAGGTGGTGGCGGGAAAACTTCCCGCGCTGTTGCCTTTGATGAGTTTGGACCAAGAGAGCTTGGACGCTCGCTGCTGCCAGCTGGTGGTCATTAGCTCGCGTCCGATTACAGGGTTTATGTAATACAGCTGAAGGTTACATTGTTACCCGTTGGCAAGGTTACATCGGTTAAGATACATTGTTATCCATGTAGAAGATTACTCCATTAGAACACAACAATTACTTAACATAAATTCTAGGATTATAATCATCTGATAGCAATTATGCCTATTTTTTTCCTTGTATATCAGAGAGTAAACAAAACAAAAAGACAATTGTGGTACCTTAAAAACTCCTCGCGGCGATCCTCCACCGCCGCCGCCGTGAGGAGGCTACCCGCGGCCAGGAGCAGCCGCGAGACCACCCCAGCCGGGGGTGGGGAGGACAAGGCAGGCGGCGGGAGAGGTAGCGATCCTCCATCGCCGCCGCCGCGAGGAGGCTACCCGCGGCCAGGAGCAGCCGCGAGACCACCCCAGCCGGGGGTGAGGAAGACCGGGCAGGCGGCGGGAGAGGTTGCGATCCTACACCGCCGCCACCGCGAGGAGGCTACCCGCGGACAGGAGCAGCCGCGAGACCACCCCAGCCGGGGGTGAGGAAGACCAGGCAGGCGGCGGGAAAAGTCACCATCCATCACCGCCGCCAGAGGCAGAAGAAGAGGAACAGCTGACCCACGGGGAAAACATCCACTGCTCGCCACTGCGATGTCACGGGAGCAAGGGGCCCAGAGACAACAACCCCACCTGGGGAGTGAGGACACAAGGATAAGTAGCTGATGTGAAAAATGTAGCTGAATTAATATAGCAACTGACATAGAGGCTTTACACTGACTTAATTTAGCAATTAACATAGAGACTGTGTTTTAGAGTGTGATAATTATGCATGATAATATGTTGTTTAAACTGTTTAAAAATTTTTTAAAACTGTGATATGATGTATGATGCGAGAAAAAAAATGGCGTAGAAACCGGCAAACCACGCCACAAAGCTTGCCAAGAGAACCCTATTGACCAAAACAAAAGGCAAAACAAAGGGGCAAACAAAGGGGCAGGCTAGGTGATACAGGATGCTTAACACCACAGAGTGGAGGAAGGGGAGGGACAGGAAGGAGGGAGGAGGAATGCAATGTTGTAAGGAGCAATACTGCATAGGGACATGGAATGTGAGATCAATGAACCAAGGTAAACTAGAAGTGGTAAAAAATGAGATGGAAAGAATAAGCATTGACATCTTGGGAATCAGTGAGCTAAAATGGACAGGGATGGGCGAATTCAGCTCTGGAAACCATCACATCTACTACTGTGGACAAGAAAACCTTAGAAGACATGGAGTAGCCATAATTGTCAATAAAAGAGTGAGAAGAGCAGTAATGGGATACAACCTCAAAAATGACAGAATGATGTCAGTAAGATTTCAGGGCAAACCCTTCAATGTTACTGTGATCCAAATATACGCACCAACCACGGGTGCAGATGAAGCCACAGTGGACCAGTTCTATGAGGACTTACAACACCTCATAGAACAAACACCAAGAAATGATGTCCAAATTATTTTAGGAGACTGGAATGCCAAAGTAGGCAATCAAAAAGTGGAGGGAATAACAGGCAAGTTCGGTCTTGGAACACAGAATGAAGCAGGGCAAAGATTGATAGAGTTCTGCCAAGAGAACGCATTGGTCATAGCAAACACCCTCTTCCAGCAACACAAGAGGCGACTTTACACATGGACATCACCAGATGGCCAACACCGAAACCAGATTGATTACATACTCTGCAGTCAAAGATGGAGAACCTCCATACAGTCAGCAAAAACAAGACCTGGAGCAGACTGTGGCTCAGATCACAACCTACTGATTGCAAAATTCAGGCTTAGACTAAAGAAAATAGGGAAAACAAAGAGACCAGACAGATATCACCTAGATAACATCCCTAAAGAATACACGGTGGAGGTGATGAACAGATTCAATGGATTAGACTCAATAGATAGAGTGCCAGAAGAATTATGGACAGAGATGAGGGACATCATGCAGGAAGCAGCAAAGAAAACCATACCAAAAGAAAAGAAGAGTAAGAAAGCAAAGTGGTTGTCTGATGAGGCTCTTAAAATAGCAGAGGAAAGAAGGAATGCAAAAGTCAAAGGAGAAAGGAAAAAATACAATCTTTTGAACACAGAATTTCAAAGAAAAGCAAGGAGAGATAAGGAAAACTACCTAAAAGAACAGTGCAAAGAAATGGAGGAAAACAACAAAAGAGGCAGAACCAGAGACCTTTTCAAAAAAATCCAGGAAATCAAGGGAACATTTAAAGCAAAAATGAACATGATAAGGGACAAAGACGGAAAGGAGCTAGCTGATGCAGAAGAAATTAAGAAAAGATGGAAAGAGTACACAGAGGAACTCTACAAAAAGGAACTCAACACTCCTGATAGTCACAATGATGAAGAAATTGAACCTGAGCCAGACATCCTGGAGAGTGAAGTCAGAAAGGCGCTAAAGAGCACTGTAAACAACAAAGCTAGTGGAGATGATGGTATCCCAGTTGAATTTTTCAAAGCTCTAAAAGATGATAGCATCAAATTACTGCATTCAATATGCCAGCAGATTTGGAAAGCAAAACAGTGGCCACAGGACTGGAAAAGATCAGTATATGTTCCAATCCCAAAGAAGGGCAATGCCAAAGAATGCTCAAATTATCGAACAATTGCGCTCATCCCACACGCCAGCAAGGTGATGCTCAAGATAATACAGGATAGACTTCAGCAGCATGTGGAAAGAGAACTACCAGAGGTGCAGGCTGGTTTCAGAAGAGGCAGGGGGACTAGAGACCACATTGCCAACATACGTTGGATCATGGAGAAAACAAAGGAATACCAGAAACAAGTCTACTTTTGCTTTATTGACTACACTAAGGCTTTTGATTGTGTGGATCACAACAAGATGTGGCAAGTGATTAAAGAGATGGGAATACCAGAGCATCTCATATGCCTCCTGAGAAATCTGTACAGGAACCAAGAAGCAACACTTAGGACAGAACATGGAATGACAGAGTGGTTTGGAATAGGAAAAGGAGTAAGACAAGGCTGCATTTTGTCACCCTGCTTATTCAACTTATACACAGAGCACATAATGCGCAACGCAGGGATGGAGGAATCACAATATGGGATCAAAATTGCTGGGAGAAACATCAACAATCTGAGATATGCAGACGACACCACCTTAATGGCAGAAAGTGGGGAAGACCTAAAGAATCTCTTGATCGGTCTGAAGGAAGAGAGTGCAAAAGCTGGCTTGAGACTCAATATCAAGAAAACCAAGATAATGGCAACAGGCCCGATCAGTTCCTGGAAAATAGATGGGGAAGAAGTAGAAGCAGTGACAGATTTTACATTCTTAGGATCTAAGATCACTGCAGATGGAGATTGCAGCCATGAAATAAAAAGGCGACTGATTCTTGGGAGACAAGCCATGAGAAACCTGGGGAACATAGTGAAAAGCAGAGACATCACCTTGAAAACAAAAATTAGAATAGTCAAAGCAATGGTATTCCCAGTGGTAATGTATGGATGTGAGAGCTGGACAATTAGGAAAGCTGAACGCAGAAGAATAGATGCCTTTGAAATGTGGTGCTGGAGGAGAGTTTTGAGGGTACCCTGGACGGCGAGGAGAACAAATAGGTCAATCTTAGAAGAAATCAACACTGACTGCTCATTGGAAGGTCAAATAGTAAAGATGAGGCTAAAGTACTTTGGGCATCAAATGAGAAGGGAGGATTCACTTGAGAAGGCCGTGATGTTGGGAAAAGTGGAGGGCAAAAGAAGAAGGGGGAGGCCAAGGATGAGATGGATAGATGGTATTGTAGACACAATGGGCACAGAACTGGGAGGATGGTGGAGGACAGAGGTGCCTGGAGAACGATGGTCCATAGGGTCGCAAAGGGTCGGAATCGACTGTGTGACTGAACAACAAAACAAAAACTAACTCCTGTACTGTATTTTAATGTTATTCTTTAAAGGTAAAGGTTTCCCTTGTTCGAAAGCCATTTGTATCCGACTCTAGGGTTCAGTGCTCATCTCTGTTTCAAAGCTGAAGAGCCAGTGTTGTCTGCTTCTGTAGACGTTTCCGTGGTCATGTGGCAGGCATGACTAGACACCGGAGCGCACGGAGTGTGTTTACCTTCCCACCAAAGTGGTCCCTATTTATTTACTTGCAATTTCTTGCTTTCGAACTGCTAGGTTGGCAGGAGCTGGGATGTCATCATCATCAGCTGCTACTCGTATCTAAGTATACACATCCCCCCCTCCCCCCCGGAAATTGTTTTCAGGAAATGTGCCACTGGTGTGAATTTGTTTAAGTTGGAACCCAGCTTGCCATGAAGTGACCCACACACTTTGATCATGGAGCCATCTCCTGCGACAAGTATGAAATGAGACACGCAGGATTTAACACCGGGACTGCAATGGACTGCCGCAGTCTTGAGGATATTAACTATCATATTGGGTCCGATGGTAAAATGAGCGGAGGAGGAACCATTTCAACATCTGCCCTGCTACGGAGCACCTTTAGGGACACACCAAGCCAAGCTTCGGTTTTGCTGTGGATGAGCTTTGGAAGTAAACTGCTCCATTCCCCTCTTCGTCCAAGGCTTCTGTGGGGCTTTCATTTGACTGGGGACACGCTTTGGAGGGAAAATGAGCCCCGCAGAAGCTGTGGACAAAGAGGGGAAGGGAGCGGCTTACCTCTGAAGCTCATCCCCAGCCAAACCGGAGCCCCGCAGAAGCCTTGGATGGGGAGTGTGGCCGCATGGATATGCCCCGTGCGCTCTACCGGAGTGCTGCAATCACTGCCTCAATCGCTGCTGCTTCCTCCGCTACCTCCACTGCAGCAAAGGTAAGTGACGTCTGCCGCAGGGTGAAATTTTAGAGATCAAAATGGCGCCGCCACCATTTTGATCTCGAAAAACTTACATAAACCCCTTAAGTAACTCGATTTTTTTGTGTAAATCGGGACACCAATTTACGCAATAAACTCTTACATAACTTGAATTTTACGTAAGTCGAGGCATACGTAACTCAGGTTTTACTGTAGTTGCTTGCTGTACTCTACAGTGAGTCTTGAAGGCTTCATGTGCACAAGATTGCCTCCTAATGTCTCTCTTGTTCTCCTTACTGCATTAACTGGATTGATATGAGTTAAATTCAGCCAGTAAAATTGTGAGCCTTAAGTCTATTGTGCAAATGACTAGATGTGTTGATGGACAGATTGATGAACATGTGTGTGATGAATGACTGTTTATGTGTGGATGCGTAAGTTGACATGCAAGTGGTCGGAGGAGGGAGGAGCCTAAGGTAGCTGGTTGGAATGATTTCTGTTGTCTCCTTCTCCAGACAAAGAAAAAAGGTCCTATTTGGGTTAAAAGTACCATGGAACTTGCCAAAAGATAGCTACTGCAGTCCTTTGGATGATAAGATACCGTGGGAGGTGTTGAAGATCCTGTTGAAAAACTATTTGCTGATAAATCTTCTGTTGAAAAATACCGGAGACAAAAGTGCTAAGAAGCAGAGGCCTTTGGCTGCAAGGCTTTTAAAGCAATAGACCTGCCATCTCCCTTTTGTTGCTATGAGGACTTTGTTTTTCACCTCTGATACAATTTTGGAGGAAAAGGCTTCATACAAGACTGGTTTGGAAAAGTTTACAGTTTATCCACTAAAGCTGTTTCTTTTTGTTGCCGCCCTAATTTCAGAGGGAAGAACCGCCATATTGGGCTGAGCCGACAGAGCTGGCACGGTGCTTTTTGTGATAAGATAAAGCTTTGTGGTTGTAAATTAAAATAAAACTGCAGTCTCTTAGTAGCTGGTGGAAAAATATTTGTGGACTATTGATAGCTGCAAGTTGCTGAGCAAATAATATCAGGTACTGGAAGAGAGACAACAGTAAGAGACTTTTTTGACAAGGGTTACTGCAGCGGTGGTGGATCAAAATAAATGAAGAAGAGAGTCTGGAAAAAAGAGACTGTATCTGATAAAGCATATAGACGTCTTGTCAGTGTAGATGACAGCCCAATAAACAAAGAAGAATCTGAAAATATGGATGCAAGACTACCCTCTAAGGAAAAACCAAGTGGAGATCTGACTCTGTTGGAATTAAAAGACTTTATAACTACAAAATCTAATGAAGATAAAAAAGAAATTAAACAGTTTGTTAAAGAGGTGGTCAGAGAGGAAGTGCAATCTCTGGAAAAATCAATTTCTGGATTAAACATGAGAACCAATACTTTGGAGTCAGAGGTTAAGGACTTGGTGAAGATTGCAGTAAGGCATGAAAATACCATGTACAAAAGATTTAAGCAATTGGTGAAGCTACAGGATCAACTGGAAAAGAAAAACATCAGGATTAAGTTTTCCCCTGACATGGATAAAGACAATTTAAAAATTGAAGTGGTTAAATGGTTACAAACCTTTGCTTTGGACTCTGGCCCAATTAAAGAAGAAGAGATTGAAGCAATTTTTAAGGTCGGTTTCAAGAGAGGTCAACGCCCCAGAGATTTGATAATTACTTTTTGTGGATTCCCCATGCCCAGTTGGCATGGAACGGCCCTCGCAGAGGCCACTTCAGTCGAGAACGCTCCTGGCCCGTGGGCTCTGCGGGCACAGAAATTAAGGGGGGTGGATTAATAATAAGGGTTGATTTACCCACAATCTGACCTGACCAGCGATCCTGCTGAGAGAAGCAGATCACTAACCTCCGTTACCTATTAGGCAATTACTGACTCACAGAAGAGCCTAATCCTTAGTGCAAATAGAAGCCATATTTACTCTGGCGTAAGCCTCAGACAATAGTTTTCCTCTGTCAGTGTTTGCCTTAGTTAATTAACTTCCCCAAGAGAGGTTCTCAATTAACCCGGGTAAATGGATGATGTGATTTTCTGTCAGATCACCATTCTACCATGCGCAGCCTTGAACATAATATATACTGATGATTTTCCCTCAATAAATCACTGGTCTTCGCTCCATCTTGCCTCGTGTCATTACTCGACCAGTCTCCTCCGGGACCCCAAGGGCCGCTTCACGGCCCCAATCCTACATCTGGTGACCCTGAGACGTGATCTTACCCGAGAGTAAGCGATCACACGGTCCGGTTCTGCGCTCGAACCGCGTCCAACCATCCCGGAGGACAGCGTGGCAGCCCGGTCGGTAAGCGAGCCGATCGGGAAGACGGCCCAAGTGGCGGGGCATTACAGAAGAGGCATCCTACAGCTTGCTCCCAACTTTCGTGGCGGCTTGCAGGTTACGGAAAAACGCGTTCCGCTCAGGGTCAGCTGTGAACCCCTGACAGCGCAGAGGCCACCGAGGGCCCGTGGCAGCAGTCCACGCTCCGAGCTCTACCCAGAGAATCGTCGCCAGAACCTATTACCTTGCCCAAAGACGCGTCGACTCATCCCGAGGAGGAAACTTCGGAGGACCCACGCAGGTAATATGGGGACTTGTCCTCAGCGACAAGGTCCATCCGCTAGCCAAAGAACTCATGAGGAAGGGTTCAAAATCCTGGCCAGGGTATTTCAGTTACGCTTTCACAGTGGAGAGCTAGCAAGACTTTTGGTGTACCTAAGGGAACACTGCCTGCTTTACCCAGAAGTAGGTACGTTAACCCTTCAGCTTTGGGATCAGATAGGAGTCTGCATTCAGCAACCCCTGAAAGCTCCAGAGGGCATAATTCGCACATGGAGCAAATGTAGGAAACTCTCAGTAGAGGATGACCCAGTCCGGATAGAGACCCAGAAACCCCCAGCGCAGTCAGAACCATCAGCCCCAAGGAGTCTCTATCCGTCATTTCAGCTTAAACAGGGCAGGGTAGGGAGCATTCCCTCAGTGACAGCTGCAGACGTCACTGAAGGAATTCATGGCATGAGAGGCCCTGGCGCTTCTCTGACAGTTAAAAGTCCCCTGCCAATTAAGAACTCCATTCAGCGCATGGGTGAGGAAGATCCATTCACGGGGAAATTGCCAGTGGCACAATTAGCTAGCGCCCAACTGCTGTGCTCAGCCTATCTGAAGGCAGACACACGTTCAGGCAGGGCTGCTCAGCGCCCACTGCTCACGGAAATCTGCACGGCCCCTGGCCACGCAGGGCTCCAGAGCAGACCCATTACCACACTCAGACGCAGAGCAGTGCCAAAACCCCAAGGCGCCTGCTTCCAGTGTGGTAAAATGAGACACCTTAGAAGAGAAAGCCAATCTAGACCAGGCAGATCTTCAAAAGGTTGTCTTAATGCCAAATGGCCACGCTGGCATGCATCTGGCCCAGGCTAGAAAGGAGGCAGCCATCGCCCTGGCTATGCCAGAAGAACCATCCCAGCAATAGTACCCCGAGTTCCCCCAGGGCACAGGCAGAACCTACTTGTCTCACCTTGGGAGTAGCCCAGAGAAACTCGCCCCTAAGTAGAAGCACCCAGATGGTTGTAAATAGCCAGCTGTGTATAAGTCATCTCCTCATGTGTAGGATAGAACGCTGCAGATCAGGGGAGGAATGTGCGAATGCGTAAGTAGATGTGTGTATGCATGGTGCACCACTGAATGTATGACTGCAAGAACTGTGTATGATTGCAAAAGCCTTGTCTCTATGACCACAGTATGACTGAAAAAGTGTTCCTTGTGTGTAACTACGTGGTAATGTCTCTGTGAAATATGTGTTAAACAGTTTGCACTCTGTTCATGGGCAGGAGCTATTTAAAGTTTGAGAAAGCATGATGAACAAAACCCTTTGCCTTGCCTTCTTAGCAGCTTAAGCAGGAGAGGGGGGGGAATCCTAACCTGCAATAGGGCAGAGTGACTCCCTTCTTCCCTTGAGACCTTTTTTCTTTGTCAAAGGATTAAGCCACTCTTGGAAACCGGTTTTGCAATCCTTGCCACTCAGGAAAACAGATTTTTCTTTTCAGAAGCGCGATCTGAAAACAAAAATCACTTCTATGAGTTTTCCTCACTAGGTCATAAACTATGGGGCCCCTCCCTACGTCTGTGTTCCTCAAACCCCCATCTCTGTGTTTTAAGGTTTTTTGAATGTCTCTTAGCGTCTTGAAGTCACGTATCTCACTAGGAGTGAGAGAATTGCATTGTCTTCATGTGTGTACTGTGTTATCATCTTGTAACCTCGGTTCTCAACCTTTTAAAGTCAGGGGCCAAGTTCCGGGGCCTCAGGCAGCTCTGGGGGTCCGGACAGTCATCCTGCCCTTCCTTCGCTACACAGCCCTTCTTGGCTTGGTGGGGGTAGTGGCAGAGCAACGTGGGCCGCTTCTGGTCCACTTGCCCACATCTGGCCGCAGGTTGAGAATCGTTCTAACTCTCCTTCATTCTCTTAGGAAAGATACTGTTCTGGTATTTTGACTTTAATCTGTGCAAAGTAACTCACTCATTGTACCCCTTTCACAGGAAAAAGCACGCAAACATTCTTGCGCTCTGTATATTCAGAAAATGCTTACCTTTTTACAGGAACAAAATTCCTCTCCAGGCCTTAATAGTAACCAATTTATTTATTTCTACAGCCTTAAATTGCTTCCTTTCACAGGCTCCAGAGTTAATTACTGATAGGGATTTCTTAACAGGAGGACCCGGTTGTCTTAGTTACCTGACCTAATCTGATTTCGTTATGATAAGAGTTATTGCATTCTCATTGTGCTAACTTCTGACTTGTCTTTCCTCCTTTCGCCAGTGGAACTCCCTGCTGGAAATGTTTAACTCGTGTGTCTTTTCATTTTTTGTGTATTATTTCCTTACAGCTGGCACGTCATAGTTGGCTTGTCTTTAATAAGTCTTAGTCGGTCATTTTAAGTATGGCACCTGGCCCACAGCACCCTCTCTAGTGAGCAGACACATTTTGCAAACTCCAGAGCACAGAGGAAGGATTAGTCCCTAAGCTCCTGAGCATGTGCAGAGTGCCACCCATTAGCCAGGACTGCCTAGGACCATTTTAAGAGTGCAGTCAGGTCACACCTTCAATCAGATACAGGCATTTTTAGGCCACCCCTTCCCTTTTGGCTGCTAGTCTAAGCACAGGCAAAAGGCTAAGCCACCATCTGGCACTCTTCTAAACGTGTGCACGCACGCCATGGGCGGATGTGCGCCGGGGGGCCTTCATGAGAAATTTACCCAAGGGAAGCCTGGCGCTTCATGCGCCAAGGTTTGCCATAAGACCCCAGACTCGTCTCGCTTCTAACGCAGACAGTCACCTTGTGTGGATTGATGTCACTGGTTCCCCTTCGGGGGGCTAGGACAGTTTTCACTTATGGGGGTCGCACATATTAGGTTCTTCCTTGGCAAGAGGACCAAGCTTGGTGCACGCTCCTGACTCTTCCGCAAGCGGGCAGAGTTGGCAGCCGTGAACCTTGCTTTGCGCACCTTTGCCAAAGAACGCTCCAACATAATTGCTGACAGCCAGTTTCCTAGGAATTTGCTTCACAGTCTACCGGGGGCATACATCACTCCCGCGACAGACAAAAATTTGCTAAGTTTGTTCTTCACTACTCCAATTCAGAATGCCAAAGCGCTCGCAAGGCAGTTCAACCTGCCACTTTCTCAAGCCCAAGGCATAGTTCGCTCTTGCCAGCATCGTGCAGGGGCACCGGGGGGGGGGGGGCCCTCGTGGGGGGTCAACCCACGAGGGACAGAGGCCATTCAGGTGTGGCAAATGGACGTCACACATCCCCACATTTTGGCAAATGGCAGTACATGCACGTTTGCATTAATACCTTCCCACAGTTTGTTTGGGTAACAGCACAGAAGGGAGAAACGGCTCCTCGTGTGGAGCAGCATCTCCTTTCCCCTGGCCAAGGGCGAACCTTGGCACACGAAGTCCGATGACGCCCCAGCCTATAGCTCCAGGCAGCTGGCCACCTTCAGGGCCACCTGGGACATTGACAAACAAACAGAAAGGGGGGGAACAACATCCCATAGTTGCACAGTAATTGCTATCCTATAAGTGCAAAAACTAACTAACTCTTTCAGAATTTTTATCTCCCAAACAAGTCTCTTCCCCATGCAGGTCCCAGAGGCCAGAATATTGCAAAGTCACTGCCAGTCACTGTCCTGGATGTCATCGGCTGTCCGTCTTCCTTTATGACTTACATCTCCAAAGACATTTCTATGAACATCTTGCATACTCAGTGCTACTTCTAAGGACCATGCTTTTCCCCAAAACAAGACTTTTCCAAGCTCAAGTTACACATGAAACCCCACCAAGAAGGGAAGCCTCATCCTCAAGAAGCTGCTGAATGTCTTTTATTATTTATTCATGCCTTGTACAATGCTCCAGTTGGGATTTGCAAGGGACACTTGAATTTCTGTATATTGTTAATAACGGCCAGCTTCCACCAAAGGAAGCCAGACCGGCCCATGTTTTGCACCGGCCCATTGCTTGGAAAGATTGAGCACCCGGTAGCCGGTAATCCCCAGCTTATTTTCACACCTCCCCCTAGGTGTTAGAAAGACATTTGCACAACACCAGAGGTTGCAGAGATAGCTTAGAATCACCCCAGGTCACAGTATCAATGACACATCTCATTATCTTGCCTTGCTACAGAAAGCAGTCTGGATTCAGACCCACAGCTCTGAAAAACCAGGCTGTAGTCAGTATATTCAGCGTGTCAGGCTTAGCCATAGGCAACGCTCGGAGAATGAATTGGTCAATTGGCTTGCACTTTTGCAAGAGCCATTAACCACACCTCCTCGGCAATAGCGCTGCTCAACCAGGAGCAGACAGAGCTTCGCCATGCCATACTGGATAATCAAGCAGCTATCGATTATCCCCTGTGGTTACATCATTTGGGTTGCGAGTCTGTCCACAGCATGTGTTGCTTAAATCTCACAGACAATACCCACAAGATACAGAGCCAGCTCACGGACCTCCACACCCTAGTTAAGAACATCAAGGAGGATTCTTCATGGGGGTGGTAGGACTCCTTGTGGTCGTGGTTCCCATGGGGATGGATTCAGACGACACTCAAAGTGATTGTGGGGATGGTAATACTGGGCACAACAGTGTGTTGTTTCGTGCAATGTATTCCCTCACTGCTATCGAGATGTCCCCCATGGAAGGAACCCTGACACGTCATTCCCACACATCAGCTGATGCCCCTCTTGCGCAGAGTTGCCGGTCAGGTCCCTAAGTAAAAGGAAAAGGGGAGATGTGGATTCCCCATGCCCAGTTGGCATGGAACAGCCCTCGCAGAGGCCACTTCAGTCGAGAACGCTCCTGGCCCGTGGGCTCTGCGGGCACAGAAATTAAGGGGGGTGGATTAATAATAAGGGTTGATTCACCCACAATCTGACCTGACCAGCGATCCTGCTGAGAGAAGCAGATCACTAACCTCCGTTACCTCACAGAAGAGCCTAATCCTTAGTGCAAATAGAAGCCATATTTACTCTGGCGTAAGCCTCAGACAATAGTTTTCCTCTGTCAGTGTTTGCCTTAGTTAATTAACTTCCCCAAGAGAGATTCTCAATTAACCCGGGTAAATGGATGATGTGATTTTCTGTCAGATGACCATTCTACCATGCGCAGCCTTGAACATAATATATACTGATGATTTTCCCTCAATAAATCACTGGTCTTCGCTCCATCTTGCCTCGTGTCATTACTCGACCAGTCTCCTCCGGGACCTCAAGGGCCGCTTTACGGCCCCAATCCTACAACTTTTGTATCAGGTTATAAAAAAGATCAAGTAATGGACTATTTAAGGAAGCATGGTGACTCTGCATTAAAGATAGGAGAAGTAAAAGTACAAGTATATATGATTTAAGTAATGAGACTATTCAATGGTGAAGACAGATGAAGCCGATAACTGAAATTTTGTTTAATTGCAATATAAGATATTAATGGGGTTTCCCTATCTTCTTAAAGATATTTCATGATGGGAAGGTGGTTAGAGCAGAGGACCCAAAGGGAGCAATGAGACAACTTTAATTACTAAAAATTATAGTGATGGGAGACCCAAACTGGGAAAACTGGTAAAAAATCTCTATGGAGAAGTTTCAGAAGGATCAAAGGGGAAAGAGGAGTATCAAGCGAAGGGGAGAGACCATTGAAGGGAGAAACAAAGGGAGAAACCTTTGGGTTATGGAAGTGGAGGGGAAATAAGAGAAGAAAAGGATGCAGAATTGTCTGGTGCAAAGATAAAGCCAAAAGCCAAAAAGTAAAAACAATATATAAATATAAATAGGCACAGGCAAGAAAGTGTTAACAATTTAGGAATATGAATAGAATAGGGACCAAAAGAATTATAATAGAGGAAAAATAAGAGAAGGAAACGGGGAATAGTGAAAGAAGGAATTTAGAATAGAAGGGATAGGCTCTCCCTCCTCCTCCCCCCCATTCCCTAAATGGGAGCGGCCAGGCAATAATTAACCTGGCGGGGGGGGGGGGGATGAGATTTTTGAGTGTTGCGTGTTGGTGGGTGGAGGGTTATAAGTTACATGTTGCATGTTATATGTTATTAAAAAACAATGTGGTAAAAAAAAAATTGACATGCAAGTGTATGAAAGAGGAAATACTGCCTTATACTCAGTATAGGGCCATGATGAGCTCAGGTAAAGATCATTAGTACTCTACAGTCTTTCTTCTTCTTCTTCTTTGTCTTAAAAACTCAGCCATGTATAAGTGCAACCCATCCTTCAACTTCTCTCTTTCTCTTGAGATACTCTGCAGCAAGACTTATTAGAGCTTATCAGACTTGTTAGATTCATTGCCAGGCAATGAATCTACTGGAGTAATTTGCTGTATCATAAAAATAAAGTAGACATATTACTACTATCCTAATGATTCCAGTTGAATACTAGCTTTAAATTTTGTTACCACATGTAATGACAAGCCTATTGGTTTAATCAGAAATAAATATAATTTGTATATTACCTGATCATGAATGATCCCACTTGTACAGAAATGTTGACATCATTACTAGAAGGAAAAACAAGGGAAAATAAATAACTAATTTAAGTAATACAGAAAGTGCAGAAATTAAATATTGACTGAGAATATTCCTTCAGATAAAGTGGCTGAACTCTTGTTCTCATTTGATGAGTCAACTTCTCTGTAAATTCTATTGGTTTTAAAGGGCCTAATATAGATATGACTTATATGCCTCTAAAGTAAGCTGCACCTAGAATAGGCACTTTTGAATTTGTAGGAATCGGGGCCGCTAGGACGGCCGTTAGGTCCCGGAGGAGACTGATCAAGGAACGACACGAGGCAATATGGAGTGAGATCAGATCAGTGGTTTATTGAGGAAAAGACATCATCATTTATAGATCAGAAGGCAAGGCAGGAAAGAACCGTCATCTGACAGAAAATCACATCACCCATTTACTCGGGTTAATGGGAAATCTCTCTTGGGGAAGTTAATTAACTCGGGCAAACACTGACAGGAGAAAACCATTGTCTGAGGCTTAGGCTAGGGTAAATATGGCTTCTATTTGCACCAAAGATTAGGCTGATCTGAGGGTCAGTAATTGCCTAATGGGTAACGGGAGGTTAGCGTTCTGCCCTCTCAGCAGAACCGCCGGTCAGGTCAGATGTGGGTGAATAAACCCTTATGATTAATCCACCCCCCTTAATTTCCGTACTGGCAAGGGCCAGCGGCCAGGAGTCTGCTCGACTGGTTTAACCTCTGCCAAGGTTCTGTGCCAATTGGGCATGCGGAATCCGCATCTCCCCTTTTTCTATTGTTTAGGAACCTGACAGGCGACTCTGCGCAAGAGGGGCATCAGCTGATGAGCGGGAATGACGCTTCGGGGTTCCCCCCATGAGAGACACCTTGATAACAGTGAGGGAATACATTGCATGAAACAGCATCCTGCTATGCCTAGTATTATCACCCCCACAATTACTTGAAGCATCGTCTGGAGCCACCCCCATGGGAGCCACGACCACAACGAACTCCACCAATCCCATATCGAACCCTGCTTAATGTTCTTGACTAGGGTGTGGAGGTCCGTGAGCTGGCTCTGGACTTTGCGTGAGTTATCAGTGAGATTGAAGCAACACATGCCGTGGACAGATTCGCAACCCAAATGATGTAACAACAAAAGATAGTCTATGGCTGCTCGATTGTCAAGAATGGCATGGCGAAGCTCTGCCTGCTCTTGATTGAGCAGCGCTATCGCTGAGGAGGTATGGTTAATGGCTTTTGCTAATCCGCAAGCCAATTGACCAATTCTCCGGGCGTTGCCGACGGCTAAGCCTGGCACGCCAAGTATGCTGACTGCCAACGAGACGTATTCAGCTGGGCTAAGAACCCTAATGTTGCTATCACATGAGCTGTCTAACTGGGTGGCACGAGCGTGTCGTATGGGTGCGGGAACATTTGAAACATTTGTGCTTGGAACAATCATATCCTTAGTGGGGAGTAACAGTGTCAAATGACTGATACAACATGTAGAGTCTGATACATTTGCGGGCATGTAGTTCCAAGTATACTGATTACATGTAAAGAACCATCCTGACGGTAGGGTAACATGAGCATACATTGAACCAAGTGTCTCTGGTTTATCACAAGTCCAATTGCTGCTGCCAGTGTCGAGGCAGCGGCGCTGAGTTCGGCCGACTGCAGCGCAGCCGACCATTCGTGCACAAGTAGAGTTCGGGCTGACCGCCACTCGAGGAGTGTGGAGAGTGGCTGCGTCAGCCGGCAAAGTCATTGTTAGCTGCATTCCCCCCCCAGCGAGCGTATACTGTGAAGCTCGCAGGGAGATGCGGACCGAAAATCCGCTTCAGCAGCCAGTCACCATCTCTGGTGTGTGCATCTAGAGTGTGGCACACTGGGATGAGGCAGGTGCCCAAGATTGAGGCAGAACCAATGTCCTGCTTCAGGCAAAAATCGGACTGGTTGACGAGACCTGCCAACCTTTCCCACAAGTTGTAATGCATCCGGGCTGAAAAATCTTTGCCTGGCATCAAGCCGTTGGCCTTTAGTGAAACTGCCTGGACGCCTCCCCCCGCAAGTAGGGAGAGGGCCAGGATGATGGTGAATGCCACGGAGTTGGCATTAATCTGGGCAAAGACTGCAGCTACAAAATTCTCCGGTGTTGGCTCCCTCTCCTCGCGTCGGAGGGCGTCCTGGGCCTCACTGCAAAGGGTCTTGACCATCCCCCAGGTGATCCTCGGCGCTGTCGTCCGCAGTCGCCGTTTCTCCCGCCGGGTCCCCTCGGTCAGGGTGAGGTCCTCCATCTCTGGGATCGGACTCGGGTCGGCCTGGGTCCACGCCATGTGGTTCCAAGTGAGGCTTAACACACCGAGCTGGAATCCAAACGACACCTGTAGGAGACATAACTGCAGCATACCCTCTTCCCCAGGTTACGAGTGGCGCCGGGCCCCTCCAGGAAGGGTCCGGTGGCACCCGGTATCGGACCATCGATCGCGGGAGAGCTTCCGAACGGCGGAAGTGCTTCTCCTGCGGCGTGCAATCCGAAAAAACATTAAGGTGATTGTATGTGAACAATACCTTATTCAGACAATGCTGTGCCTGACCCTGTGACTTGGGGAGGGCTGGTGGCTCCCCCCTTTCTGTTTGTTTGTCAATGTAGGACTTGAGCGTCCAATTGACTCGTTCCACAATCGCTTGCCCCTGCAGATTGTAAGGAACGCCAAAAGTATGCTTAATGTCCCAGGTGGCCATGAAGGCGGTCAGCTGCCTGGAGCTGTAAGACGGGGCGTTATCGGTTTTCACGTGCTGCGGTTTGCCCATTGCCGCGATGCAGGAAAGGAGGTGCTGCTCCACGTGGGAAGCAGTCTCCCCTTTCTGCGCCATTGCCCAAACGAATTGTGAAAAGGTATCAATACAGACGTGCATGTACTGCCATCTGCCAAACTGCGGAACGTGCGTGACATCCATCTGCCACACCTGGTTGGCCTCTGTCCCTCATGGGTTGACCCCCCACGAGGGCCCCCCCGGTGCCCCTGCACAATGCTGGCAAGAGCGGACTATGCCTTGGGCTTGAGAAAGTGGCAAATTGAACTGTTTGGCGAGCGCTTTGGCATTTTGATGAAAGAATGCATGACTCTGAATTGGAGTAGTGAAAACACCCAACACTGAACGTTGCTGAATTTCCTTTGCCGCCGCATCCGCTCTGCTATTGCCCGCGGAAATCGGACCCGGTAGGTCTTGGTGACTTCGGATGTGGGCAATATAGAGCGGCTCCGTGCGGTTTCGCAAATGAAATTGAGCAGTGAGGAACAGACTAAGCAAATTCTTGTCTATAGCGGGAGTAATGTATGCTCCCGGTAGACTGTGAAGCAAATTCCTGACATACTGGCTGTCAGTAATGATGTTTAGGCGCTCTTTAGCGAAGGTGCGCAAAGCAAGGTTCACCGCTGCCAACTCTGCCCGCTGCGCGGACTTCTGTGGAAGAGTTAACAGCGTGCGCCAGGCCTGGCCCTCCTGCCAAGTCAAGACACCATATGTGCGACCCCCATCCGTAAAGACTGTCCTGGCCCCCTGAAGCGAGACCAGGGAGAGCAATTCGAACAAGCTGACTGTCTGCGTTTGAAGCGAGACAAGTCTGGGGTCTTTTGGCAAGTGGTATGCCAAGCCTCCGGTGAATCTCTCCAAAGCAATTGGAAGCGAGTCACCGAGCTGCATCAACTGCTGAACCTGTTCCTTGGTGAACGGGACCACGATCTTTGCTAGGTCGTGCCCTGAAATGTCCCTAGCTCTCAGCCTTCCGTGGTAAACCACCGCGGAGACCAACTCTTGGGGAGGAACGATGTTTCGGGAAGAGGTGTTCGGCAAGTACACCCACTCCACGATACTCGCTCCTTTCTCGGAATCCACTCCTAGGGCTCCGGTGAACATGGATCCTGCCCGAACGATGTACAAGTTCAGGATCGGAGCATATGGCCCCTGAGCAATCCTGTCCACCCACCTTTGGCTGAGAATTTGGTTGACTCTCTCGAGAGTCAAGCGTGCCTCTCGAGAAATTTGTATCCGGTCTGCTGGCTGCTTGCCTAATGTGAGCAGCGAGAAGAGCGGTTTCAAAAGATCCGTATCCAATCGGAAATACGGTCTGGCCCAATTAATGTTCCCTAAAACCTGCTGCAATTCTACCAGGGTGACTGAGTCCTTCAAGTTGATTTGGGGCAAAACTGGTGCT
The DNA here is from genome assembly GCA_035047345.1 of Bradypodion ventrale. Lineage (NCBI taxonomy): Eukaryota > Metazoa > Chordata > Lepidosauria > Squamata > Chamaeleonidae > Bradypodion > Bradypodion ventrale. The sequence goes on from JAWDJE010000006.1 coordinate 37,431,272, forward strand.
GCGAAAGAGCGGAGAAGCCGATGACCCAAGTATGAGAAGGGCTCGGTTCTCTGCACTTTCTCCGGGGCAATGAGTAACCCTTTCTCCCCCAGGCTGGCCTGGAGGTCTGAAAATATTTCGCTGCCGAGTTGCGGCACCGCGACCAAGATATCATCCATGAAATGACAAACTAAAGCTTTGGGGTGATGGTTTCGAAACTTTGCCAGTGCGTTGTGAACATAAATTTGGCACAGGGTGGGCGAATTGAGCATGCCCTGTGGCAAAAATTTCCACGCGTAACGCTCCGTGGGCTCACTGTGGTTCACAACCGGCACCGTAAAGGCGAACCTTTCCCTGTCCCTGGGGTCTAAGGGAATCGTGTAAAAACAATCCTTGAGATCTACAACCAGGATCTCCCACCCCTCGGGAATCATATTAGGATTTGGGATGCCGCATTGAAGCGGACCCATTGGCTGTATGCATTTATTGATCTCTCTGAGATCGTGGAGGAGTCGCCACTTCCCCGACTTCTTTTTAATGACAAAAATAGGCGAATTCCAAGGACTAGTGGACTGCTCTATGTGTCCTGCGTCTAGCTGTTCTTTAACCAGTTGTTTTAGGGTGACTAATTTCTCTCCCACTACCGGCCATTGTTCCACCCAGACCGGCGTGTTGGTGAGCCATTTAAGTGGCAACGCCATTAGCCGAAGGTAAGCGTAGCACCATACTGCTGTAAAATGTCTCGCCCCCAAAGGTTGATGTGCACGTCCAGAATGTGCGGCCGAATTACCGCTGTGCCGTCAGCCTTTGGGATTGTGACTTCCACCCACTCCCAGCTCTTAAACGCTTCCTGAATGCCGCCTACCCCCCACACATCGGAGACCGGCTCGATGGCCCACTCCCGTGGCCACTGGCTCCTGCTAATCACGCTCACATCAGCTCCGGTATCTAACAACCCTGAGAATGATCTTTTATTCAGAAATACCTCAATAACTGGGCGCTGTTTCCACTCAATGTTGGTTTCCACTGTCGCTAAGACCTGGTATCCTTGCACTGCCTCACTGGCGCTCGAGCGGTCTGCCGACCCGGACTCTGAGCTGTCCCTGAGCCTTCCCTGGCTATCTGCTGGCGAGTGACAAGGAACCATAATCAGTTGCGCTAATGTGTCTCCTTTGTGAATGGTTTGGGGTAAGTGCGTCCAAAGCTGAACTTGGAGAACGCCTGAAAAATTGGAGTCAATGACTCCTGGAATTACAAGAATTCCGCGTGCTCCTGCTACACTGCAGGGCAAAACTAAACCTATAAAGCCCTTGGGCAGGGGACCCATGTGCTGGGAGTCCACCAGATAGACCGTGCCTGGCAGGTCGCATGTAACGTCTGCCTGGCAGGTCAATTCTAGCCCGGTACTACCCTTGGGGCTGGCCTGTGCCCTCGCAATGCCTGGAATGTGATCGGAATCTAGTCTAGCACTGGCGAGCTCTGAATGAGGGAAGCCTCTGTTTGGACCGGGGCCAGAGACATGCCCGCGTTCCGGTTTCCCGAATTCGGGCAGTGCCTGGCCCAATGGTAGCCTTTCTTGCACTTCGGACATGGGGTGTTTGGAGCCTTGGGACGGCCGGAATTTTGTCCGCCTCCCTTGGATCGGCACTCCCTAGCAAAGTGACCGATCTTGCCACAAGTGTGACACGCTCCTTGGGTCCTGTTCTTGGGTTTCCTACCCCCTTGCACCGCTGCCGCTAGCAAACCCATTTTATAGGATTCTGTGCCAACGTCGGCGCAAGCTCTAATCATGTCCGTGAGAGTCAAGTCGGGACGATTACCCAGGGACTGCAAGATTTTACGGCAGTCTAAATTGGCGTTATCTTTGGCCAACTTCATCATGAGCTCTTGTTGGGCTTGCTCATTATCGATCTGCCTACTGATCGCTTCCTCCAAGCGATTGATGAAGTCCATGTAGGGCTCCTGGGCTCCCTGCTTAATTGCGGTGTAATTTTTAGCCGCCTTGCCAGTCGCTGGAACCTTGAAGAAAGCCCTAAAGGCAGCCTCGGCTGACATCTGAAGAGTGGCGAGTGGCAAGTTGATCTGGGCATCAATGGATTCGAAGGCACCTGAACCATATAGCTGGTCAGGAATTACTGCGCCTCCCATCCTGGCAGCCCTTGTCTGAGCCTCGAGGTGAAACTCGCTGTCCCATATCAAGTACTGGCTAGGGTTGAGCATCATCCGCATGACGGCTTTCCAGTCATGTGGAATGAACATGGTGTTCTCGCACACTTGCTGAAGCGTGCCCCTAGTGAAGCGACTCTGTAGCCCTGTCTCTGAAATGGCTTTCCGTATAGCCATGAGAAGCTTATACGGGACTGGTGAATGAATTATCTGTTGGGCCCCTGTGAGGGCATCCATTTCCATGCGAATTGGACAAATCTGACTAAGCTCAGCTAGTTCTTCTGCTGGCATTTCCCCCTTCCTAATCTCCTCTTCAATTGTGCGCTGAAGGGGACTCTTGGTAACTCGGGAACCTGGAGCTGTCAGAGAAGTGCCTGCGCTCCTCATTCCATGCATTCCGTCGGTGACGTCTGCAGCTGTCACCGAGGGAAAGCTCCATACGCTACTCTGCCTAAACTGCAATGACGGATAGAGCGCCGTGGGCGCCGATGGCTCGGCTGGCGCTGAGGGTTCTTCGGCCTCTACCCGGACTGGCTCTATCTCCGCTAAGAGCTTCCTACATTTACTCCATGTGCGAATTATGCCCTCTGGAGCCTTCGGGGGTTGCTGAATGCAGTCTCCTATCTTATCCCAAAGCTGAAGGGTTAACGTACCTACTTCTGGGTAAAGCAGGCAGTGTTCCCTTAGGTACACCAAAAGTCTCGCTAGCTCTCAACTGTGAAAGCGTAACTGAAATACCCTGGCCAGGATTTTGAACTCTTCCTCACGAGTTCTTTGGCTAGCGGATGGACTTTGTCGCTGAGGACAAGTCCCCATATTACCTGCGGGGTCCTCCGAAGTTTCCTCCTCGGGACGAGTCGACGCGTCTTCAGGCAAGGTAATAGGTTTTGAAGACGATTCTCTGGGTAGAGCTCGGAGCGTGGACTGCTGCCACGGGCCCTCGGTGGCCTCTGCGCTGTCAGGGGTTCACAGCTGACCCTGAGCGGAACGCGTTTCCGTGCTGCAAGCCGCCGCGAAAGCCGGAGCAAGCTGTAGGATGCTTCTCTGTGATGCCTCGCCGCTGGGCCGTCTTCCCGACCGGCTGGCTTACCGGCCGGGCTGCCGCGCTGTCCTCCGGGACAATCGGACACGGTTCTGGCATAGAACCGGACCGTGTGATCGCTTACTCTCGAGTAGATCACGTCGGGGTCACCAGGTGTAGGAATCGGGGCCGCTAGGACGGCCGTTAGGTCCCGGAGGAGACTGATCAAGGAACGACACGAGGCAATATGGAGCGAGATCAGATCAGTGGTTTATTGAGGAAAAGACATCATCATTTATAGATCAGAAGGCAAGGCAGGAAAGAACCGTCATCTGACAGAAAATCACATCACCCATTTACTCGGGTTAATGGGAAATCTCTCTTGGGGAAGTTAATTAACTCGGGCAAACACTGACAGGAGAAAACCATTGTCTGAGGCTTAGGCTAGGGTAAATATGGCTTCTATTTGCACCAAAGATTAGGCTGATCTGAGGGTCAGTAATTGCCTAATGGGTAACGGGAAGTTAGCGTTCTGCCCTCTCAGCAGAACCGCCGGTCAGGTCAGATGTGGGTGAATAAACCCTTATGATTAATCCACCCCCCTTAATTTCCGTACTGGCAAGGGCCAGCGGCCAGGAGTCTGCTCGACTGGTTTAACCTCTGCCAAGGTTCTGTGCCAATTGGGCATGCGGAATCCGCATGAATTAATGGAATTTTATGAAGGAGTTGACTTACCAAATTCCACTGATCCTAACCACCTACTCTAGTGCAACTTACTACACCAAGCAAGAGGATTTCAGCCATTATGAATAACAAAACTGCAGTCCTATGCATAGACACACTTACCTATTGAACACAGTGGGACCTCTAGAGCTGTATATTCTATATGAATTGACAGAATCATTTGTGAGAGGATTGTTTATTTACACTTCAATTTTGTCTAAATAAGAACAGAATAAGTTAAAAATACAATATGAAAATGATGTAAGGAATAGAGAACACTAGCACAAATAGATCTAAGATAGTGTTAACCCACTTAATGACAGCAAAAAAAAAATGAAGTTGATAACTTTTTATTATTTAAAATCCCACATACAGCTGTGGTTTACACTAAACAAAAAAATTCTGTAATATTCTGAAACAAAAAATTACTTGCATACACATGGAAGAAGATACAAAATAAATGTTTAATTTTAACAATTAATAGATAAAAATCAACTGTATGGGGCAACAATGAATGTAAAGCTTGTATAAAAAGTATATTAGTAAAAAAATATCTTGATTAGTAAAAAGTCCTACATTTGTGTCAGTTTTGCCAGATTCCAAATTTATTCAAGGATTGAAGAATAGATAATGTACAGCTGAAGCATGCATATTTGCTGAAATTTAATTTAATTTAATGTACAGTAATTTAATTTTCCCACTTGTATGCCGTTCAATCAGGAAACCCGACTCAGGATGGCTCACACAATAATCATACAATATACACAATTATACAATATCCGACCTACAAGAACAGCATATAATAATAAACAACAATATAATACTGCAGCAGCTTCTTTGTCCCGGCTGCAGGCAATGTACGAGGGCGGTGGTGGCAAAATCCTGCCGCCATAGTGGTCTTTTCAAGCCCTGGCCAAGAGCAGGCCCAGGGGCGCCGGCAGTGGAGGGGTCTTGGCACCCATTGCTGCAACGGCCTCTCCGTCCCGGCCGCAGGCAAAGTCCGAGGGTGGCGGCGGCGAAGTCCTGCTGCCCGCTGCCATAGAAGCCTTTTTAAGCCCTGGGCCCAGGGGCGCCAACGGTGGAGGGATCCTGGCGCCCGTTGCTGCAGTGGCCTCTCCACCCCAGCCACAGGCAAAGTCCAAGGGCTATTTCAAACTTCTCACCATAGAATGTTTATTTTGCAGCTATTTCTGAATCATTTTATTTGGGTGCTGTGCACACATGTCTCCATGCATATTATGTCTCTTGGGTTTGTCTTGGCAAGGGACATGACAAGGGCCAGTTGTCAGGAAAAGAACCAACAAGCAGAAACATGGAGAAAAGGGAAGAGGCAACACTATGAAGGAAAAGAAGTGGGAAGAGGAAGAGGAGAAGGATGCTCAACTGTTGTCCGCACCCAGCTCAGTTCCACTGTGGTGTCCCTGCTTCTTCTTGGTGCAGCAGGAGAAAGAGGAGGAAACAGAAGTCCTAATTCCAGTAGCATTGTGAAATGCACTTGTGTTGAATATTGAATTCCACTGTAAGATTGTTGTGTATTGAATGTATTTGTAACCACACAAATGGGTACAGGTAACACTGTAACCTTCTGTATGAGGACGCGAGCTAGTGGCCACCGGGGGCAATAGCGAGCGCCCAGCTCACATGGTTCACATTACTCAAATGCCTTCAGCTGCGCGGGAAAGATTCCCGCGCTCACCTCACCTGGACAAGAAAGGCGTGACCAAGGATGACGTCACTTGGACAGCAGCCAATGCCTGTCGAAGAGCCATATTCAACTGGATAGCCACCGTATAAAAAGAGCTGTTTGTCCGCCATTACCACATGTTCATGCTGTACTCCATGCAATAAAGATGTGCTAGGCTAGCTTACAGCCGCCTCCATTGTCTTGATTCCCAAACACTAAATTGGCGACGAGGATGGGATATGGATTCCCACGGGGACAAGACAAGATCACAGCAACCAGTTTTCGACGTGTCCCATCCCGAGCGATGGGACTGGTTTGAAATGCATTTTAAGAGTACGGTGGCATATGCCGGCATCACCAACGCTGGAAAGAAGAAGGGTCTTCTCATCACGATGCTCGGTTTCCATGCCGTGCAAGCGCTGATGGATCTGGTGGCACCACGAGAGGTGGACCAGGTTTCGGTAACGGAGATACTGGCGGTTCTGCGGAACCACTTCAAGCCCAAGGTGTCCTTCTTCTCCGCCAGGGCAGCCTTCCTGAGGAGGGACCAAAAACCGGGTGAGTCAGTATCCGAGTATGCAGCGGCCCTCCGTTTGTTGGCAACCCCATGCGAATGGCGGGAGATTCTAGACGTGGCCCTAAGGGACAGGATGCTCTGCGGGATGAGAGACGGGGAGACTCAGAGGAAGCTCATGAACCGAGGCCACAACCTCACTTTTAAAGAGGTACTGCAAGAGGCCCTAGCAGCTGAATCCACGTGGGCCGGGTACAAGCTTCTCAAGGCAAAGCCCCCACCAGTTGAGGCAGCTGCACCCGCCTTCCAGGCGGCCTGGAGGGCGACCCCTGCCCCACGCTCGCCCACATCCTCAGAGGCTTCTGCCACCCCAGCCTCCAGCGAAGATGAGGGGGTCCGGAAGGTCAGGAAAGGGCTGAGCGAGAAGAAAGGGAAGGGGCGGCGGCGCTGTGATGGTTGCGGAGCGTCCCACGAGAGGAGCAAGTGTCCATTCAGGAAGGCTGAGTGCCACAACTGTGGGCGGAAGGGCCACATCGCCAGGGTCTGCAAGCAACGCCGGGAAGAGAGTAAGCGCTCCACGGGGAGCCGGGATGGCGTCGGGAGAGTCTGCGATGGCGGCGACGACCCAGAGGGGAACCACGTGTGCCTGCGAGTGCACACGGAAGACGACGTGGCCGTCCACAGCGTGCCTCTAGGGCAACCACGTTTTTATGCTGAGGTACTGTTGCAAGGGGTCCCTGTTAAGATGGAGATAGACTCGGGGTCTGTATACTCCCTCATTTCCCATAAGGAATTTTTGCGGATTCCCACCAAGGAGCGACCCAAACTCAAGGAGATGGGGGCGAACTTAAGAGATGTGCAGGGAAATGTAATTCCAGTATTGGGGATTGGGGACTTCGAGACACGGTACAAGGGACTCCGAAGGAAACTCCCCCTGGTAGTCCTAAGAGAGGGGGGGTGTAATCTCCTGGGAACACAATGGTTCAAACCCCTGGACATCTTCATAGGCGGCGTCCATGCCATCGGGGGGAATGAGATTCAGGCAGTGTGCGACGCACACGCAGAGGTATTCAAGAAGGGTCTCGGGAAGTACAAGGGGCCCCCAGTTTCTTTCGACCTGGACCCGGAGGTCCGCCCAATTAGACTCAAGCCACGTCGGGTTCCATTCGCCCTAAAGGACAAAATTGAGGCGGAACTGGACAAATTAGTGGGGCAAGGGATTTTAGTGCCGGTGGACTCTGCAGAGTGGGAGACTCCTATTGTTACAGTGTTGAAAGCAAATGGGGAGGTGCGAATTTGCGCTGACTACAAGTGTACAATTAACAAGGCGATCCGCCCTAATGCCTATCCGGTGCCGGTAGTTAGCCATCTGCTGGCTACTTTACATGGGGGAAAAGTTTTCGCTAAACTAGATCTGGCGCAGGCGTACCAGCAGCTTCCAGTAACCCCAGCCACAGCTGCTGCGCAGACCATTGTAACTCACAAGGGGGCATTCAAGGTGACGCGCCTACAGTTTGGTGTGAACTCGGCGCCGGGGATATTTCAGTCTCTTGTGGAACGTTTGTTAAAGAAATTACCGGGGGTCTTGCCATTTTTCGATGACATATTGATATCTGGGGAGAGCGAATCAGAACTGGCCCAGAGGCTAGATAGGGTCCTTACAGCTTTCGAATCCGCGGGGTTGAGGCTGCGGAGGGACAAATGTGTGTTTCTGGCCAGGGAGGTGGAGTTTCTGGGATTCCGTATAACCTCTGAGGGGGTGAAACCCGCTGAGTCCAAAGTCTCAGCTATTCAAAACGCCCCTCGCCCCACCGCGAAACCGGAGCTGCAGTCTTTCCTGGGGCTGCTGAATTTTTACCATTCCTTCCTGCCCAGGAAAGCGACGATTGCAGAGCCCCTGCATGGGTTGCTGAAGAAGGATGCGGTTTGGCGGTGGGGAGAGAAGCAGGAGCGGGCTTTCAGGGAACTCAAGCAGCTTCTCTCCTCGGAGGCTATTCTAACCCACTTCGACCCAAAGAAGCCGGTAGTCTTGGTCTGCGACGCCTCACCAGTGGGGGTGGGGGCGGTCCTGTGCCACGTGCTAGAGGGGGGGCGAGAAGCCCCAGTTGCATTCTATTCGAGATCATTGTCCAAGGCAGAACGAAATTACGCCCAAACAGAAGGGGTGGCCCACAGCTCCCCCCGCAGACGAGTTTGCTGCATTTTTCAGGAAGAGGATTGAGTTGTCCTCAGAAAGGGGGTGTCTGTTGTGGGGGGAGAGGGTGGTGGTCCCACAAGCATTAAGAGCGAGGGTGCTACGGCTTTTACATGTCAGCCACCCAGGGATTGTGCGCTCTAAGGCGCTGGCCAGAAGCTACTTCTGGTGGCCTCAGCTAGACGCAGACATTGAACACATGGTGAACACCTGCGAAAGTTGCCAGAGCTCTCGGCCTGAGGAGTCCCGCCTCCCACACAGAGAATGGGACACAGCTAGGGGGCCGTGGTCCCGCCTCCACATAGACTTCGCAGGGCCATTCAGGGGTTCATTCTTTCTGCTGGTGGTGGACGCATACTCCAAGTGGTTAGAGGTAATTCCAATGCGCAACACCTCATCAGCTGGAACCATAAAACAACTGCGCAAACTGATATGCACCTTCGGGATACCTGACGTCATTATTAGTGACAATGCGAGTTGCTTCACGTCAGCCGAGTTCCAGGCGTTCTTAGAGTCCAACGCCATTCGGCACATTACCTCAGCCCCCTTTCACCCTGCAACAAATGGCCAGGCGGAACGTCTGGTGAGCACAATGAAAGAAGGGCTGCGGCGCATGGGTCCCGGGGATCTGGACCGGCAGCTCTGCCAGTTTCTGTTGGCATATCGAGTGACGCCATTGGCGTCGGGATTCTCTCCCGCGGAACTCCTCATGAAAAGGAAGTTACACTCATTATTAACTAGATTGGATCCCACCCGGGTCGAGGATAGAGGAAGAAACATTGAGCACAGCCCCACCAAAAACTTCCAGATAGGAGAGCCTGTTCATTGCAGAAACTACGCCACCACAGGGCCAGCATGGGTGCCGGGGGTAGTCATTAATCAAACAGGACCAGTCTCATACTGTGTCGAGACCAACACGGGTCTCCTCTGGAGGAGGCACGCTGACCAACTTAGGCACCGAGTGATTGGGGGGCCAGACAGAGGGGCTCAACAGCAAGGTTCAGCGTTAGGGTCCTCCTCCACCCGTTTATCCCAAGGGGGAGAAAACGAAGGGCAACAGTCCCAAACAAGGGGGGGGGAGCATAGGTTCAAACTCATATCCTTTTCATACGCCAGTTTTATCCAGTCCCTTGAAAGAGAGGAACGAGTTTGCCCCTGTAGTTCTACCCAGTCCCTCGAAGGAGGGGAATGAGTTTGCCACTGTTGCCCCTGAATTAGATTTTGAGTTACCAAACTGGGGGGGGGGGGTTTCGGAGTGTTCCCCCATCCGTCCAAGCGAAGAGCGGGGTTTTTCTTTAGCCCCTAGTGCCCCCGGTTTGTCCACATCCGCATCAGAAAACCTTCCTCCCCCTTCTCCTGCCCATCCCAAAGCTGAAAGCCCGCGGCGAGTCACTAACAAGTCATCCTCTCCAATTGCAGGACAAGAACCAGGAGGACACAGACGAGGGGGCATGGACGAGTCAAGCATAACGTCCGCACGGCCAAAACGCACATGCGGGAAACCAGTTTGGTTAAGGGACTTTGTCCCATCTTAGGGGGGAGGGATGTTGTGTATTGAATGTATTTGTAACCACACGAATGGGTACAGGTAACACTGTAACCTTCTGTATGAGGACGCGAGCTAGTGGCCACCGGGGGCAATAGCGAGCGCCCAGCTCACATGGTTCACATTACTCAAATGCCTTCAGCTGCGCGGGAAAGATTCCCGCGCTCACCTCACCTGGACAAGAAAGGCGTGACCAAGGATGACGTCACTTGGACAGCAGCCAATGCCTGTCAAAGAGCCATATTCAACTGGATAGCCACCGTATAAAAAGAGCTGTTTGTCCGCCATTACCACATGTTCATGCTGTACTCCATGCAATAAAGATGTGCTAGGCTAGCTTACAGCCGCCTCCATTGTCTTGATTCCCAAACACTAAAAAGATCTTGCTCGAAAGCCAGTCGTATCCAACCGACTCTAGGTTCAGTGCTCATCTCTGTTTCAAAGCTGAAGAGCCAGCGCTGTCTGCTTATGCAGATGTTTCCGTGGACATGTGACAGGCATGACTAGACACAGAACACTGTTTACCTTCCCACCGAAGTGGTCCCTATTTATCTACTTGCAATTTCTTGCTTTTAAACTTCTAGGTTGGCAGGAGCTTATTTATTTATTTATTTTCCACCCCAGAACCAATGAAAAACTTTTCTGCAAGAATAGTCAGATTAGGGACCATCAGAGACAGGAATGCCTCCGTGATGTGGTGTAACACTACCTTTATGGAACTGTTCCTTACCACAGTGTGTGTAGTTGTCTTCTTTTAAATAGATTTGAAAATCTACCATAGATCTTGACATTAATATAATTGGTTGGGATTTTGCATTTAAGGTTAATTATAGCACTTTATTGCATTTTTATATTTCTGTGTTGTTTACTGCCTCAAGAATAAAATCTTCAGAAATATTTAAATATTGTACATTAATGATCAGCTTTTGTTGTTAAAACACACTGGGCAAAAGTTTAAAGGAATATCTTGAACAGCTCTTAAGGATCACCAGCAATAAAATGTTACCGCCACTCCAGAGTGTCAATGACTATTAATTACAATATCATCATGCTGGCCATTTTGCATTTCCATTCTACTTCATATTACCGTCATCCCTATTTATGTATAAAAGTTGATCTACTGAGCCTAAACTTGGTGTTGGCCTTACGTTGGTGCAACCTAAAATTCCAACAGCTACCTCATTTCACAGTTGACTCAAGTTAAGCATTTTTTTTACTTTAGTTGTTATTCCAAATTAAATAAAACTGAATTTGGTGCAGAAATGTTTTAATATGTCTGTATCTACTAAAACAGCAACATTTGAAGACATTCAACACTTCTGGTACAACAGCAGCATGAAAGGTCAACTAAAGGTCACAGTAATAAATCTGAACCCCAATCAGGGATCTTCAGTTATTACCAGTTGTAAAAAGCCACACTGAGTTGCAAAATTATGTTATACAGTACTATATATAGTGTGATTGCTTTGCTTTATGCTAGCCAACCATTGTGTGCCTCTGTAACTGGTAAGTATAAATTAATGCCATGAAGTCTCATTGTTATGTCTTCCACTTGATTCACAAAAGCTAACGTTAAAATATAGTAGTTACCCGGTACCGGATCAATTAAATTTTTGGCTGTAAAGATTGTAATGTGGCAGACTGCAGCTCTCTCTTGGCATTGTATTATATCACAGGGTGAAGTATTTTCTTTTATTAGTGTTATAGTTACTGAGAATTAGAAGTTGAAAAAGTAAGTCGAATAATATATAAGTAATTTTTTATTAATGTTAGTATTTTGATGCTTGTTTATGAAAAGTTTGATAATTCTGTGTATTTTTTCCTTTTCAATATATATTTTCTTTTATTGTTTTTATGTCTATTGATATTTTGTTAATGTAAGTCTTTTTTGTGATATTATGTTTTAAAATCTTTCAATAAAAATTTATTTTAAAAATATAGTAGTCTTTAAAGTGCCTCAGCGTTTTTGTCTTTTTGCTTTGTTTTCTGATGTTCTGTGAGAAGAAATCACAGGCAGAGTAAAGAGTGTTTCACTTCCCCTGCAGTCAAAAGTGCCACTAATTGCCCGTGTGATTTTAATAAAGAAGTTATTTTGTGTTTTTTAAAATTATTTTTTAACATGCCCCCTTTCTATCTGCGCTTCACGCTATACCGGGTGGGGTGGGGGGGCTTATTTTATTTTCACTTTTGAGCGGGAAAAGGCTGACACACCCCCAACCGCCTTTTGCTTATCTCCGGGCGAACAGCCCCATTCCCCCACTTTCCATTGGGTAGGAAACGGCGCGTCCAATCGTGGGCCAGGAGCCTGTTCGGCCGGTAGCGAGAAAAAGTACAGCACCTACGATTGGATGCCTGAGCCACAAGGTATGAGGTAGTAGATCTGAGGAGTAGCGGGACGGGAGGAGAAAAAAAAAATGATGCTCCAGATTGAGTTTGCGATTGGCTCTTGTGTATCAGGAGTGACCGTCAAATCCGCCAATTAACTTGCACGATTGGGGTGGGCGGGAAGAAGGAAGGTTCTAGGGCGGGAGTTATTGGTTGTCCTAAGTTCCGATACCCTCGTGGTTATTTGCCGGGACACTTGTGGGGAAGATAAGGAGTAGAGTAGGGGAAAAAAATCTTTATTCTCATTGGCTGCCTTGCTCTTACTGATGTCCAATTGCGTAAAGACATGAGCCGGGGGGGCGGGGGCGAGGCGGGGCGGCTGCGGCCGCGGCGGGAACCTCGCTGTCACAGGCTTGGTAACGGCTGCTCTGGGTTTCCTCCCCTCCCCCTCCTGCCTCCTCGCTCTCTCGCCTCAGAGAGCCAATGTTGAACCCCTCAGGCATGGCGGGGGACCTACGACGCGTGTCAGTGGTCCTCGGTTTCCCTTGAGGAGAGGGAGTGAGAGGCACACTTTAACCTGTGTAGGGAAAGGGATGGAGGTGAGGGGGTGGTGGAGGCAACCAAGGGGGTTGAGTGGCAGAGGAAGAACGGTGGGGGAGTAATAGGCTGAGGGGAAAAACGTTAGCTGGAGAGAGACACACACACACCAAGGTCGTGTGAGAAGAGGGGTCTGAGGGGAAAGTTTCTGAATTAAGGATAATAATAACAATAATAATAATCATCATCTGCCAACCTAGCAGTTCGAAAGCAAGAATTTGCAAGTAGATAAATAGGGATCACTTCGGTGGGAAGGTAACAGCGTTCCGTGCGCTCCTGTGTCTGGTCACGCCTGCCACATGACCACGGAAACGTCTGCAGAAGTAGACAGCGCTGGCTCTTCGGCTTGGAAACATGAGCACTGCACCCCAGAGTCGGATACAACTGGCTTTCGAGCAAGGGAAACCTTTACTAATACTACTACTACTACTACTACTACTACTAATAGTTTTGTGTCAGAAATTATTCTGGGCGGAAAGGTTTTTTTGCTGGAGAAACTGCACAGGGGACCCCCAAATGAGGCTCCTTTAATATCCCCAAGAGCTGGGACAGAGACAGGTGCTCAATCTGTCATGCAGTACCCAGGTCTTGAACTGCTGACTTGCTGGGCCTTCCCAGCTAACAAGGCGAGCTTCTTAACCACTGAGCCACCGGCGCAGATATCGGGGAGTAAACAAACAGACAAAAAAAGACAAAACCTTGTGCCACTTTAAAGACTACTGTATTTTAGTTGAAATGTTTGAAGCGGTAGCCAGCATACCTGAGAGTAAGCAGAACAGCTAAAAAAGACAAATGTTGTGGCACCTTAATAGGAGTTAGTCTTTAAGGTGCCACACATTTTTTGTCTTTTTTTTGCTGTTGTTTTGTTTACCGTACTCAGATATGCTCATACCTGTCAAGTTTCGGTAAATTTTTGTAAACTCCCCGTATTTTACACTCTTTCCTGCCGTCATCCCATATTAGTTAGACTGCAATTAGATTGGAGTTAGACTGGAGGCCAGCACAGGATAAGCATAGCTGTCCAGTTTCCTGTTTTGGCCGGGAAATTCGCCTTATTTGACAGAAATTTCCCGAAACTTGACAGGTATCGATATGCTGTATTTTAATGTTCACTTTCGTGGACCAAGTCCACTTGGTCAGACGTAAGAGTAAAACTTCAAGGCATTGATTTATTCACATATACGTATAAAAGGAAAGGAACGGGGCTGCTTTTTTTAGGCTAGTTACTTAAAGCAGATCAGAGTAAACTGAAACAAAAAGACAAAAAACGTGGCACCTTAAGGTAATGGCAACCTAGGGTTGCCGGCTAATCTTTCTCACAGTAGGTCAGGTGAAAGGAACTGCAGAATGAAACTGCCTACGTTTTGGCAGTTTCACATCTGGCCTAGACACAGAAGAGGGAAAAAAACTACTGTATTTTACTTAAAGTAGTAGCAAAGGCAGTAAAACATCTGTGCTGAGAAGAAATGAAGGGGGGGGGGGTGTTTGTAAACTCCAGAAAGAAAGGGAAGGAAGCAGAAATTAAGAGAAGGTAGGGGAAGGTATCCAAGAACTAGGTAGTCTAAGCAGACTAAGAAAGTTTATTATATTATTCAAATTGTCCTTGTGTTGAACCAATTATTCATCTATACTTTCCTTAACCTACCTCCCATTTCTCAGTGGATCATACTCTGTGAAAAGCATATGTCTTATGAGTCATTGGTTTATATGCAGAGTTGGTATATTTAGAGATACAATTGGTTAATTTGAATAAAGGCTGGCTATTAAAAAAATCAATTTGCTAACTTATTTCTGCCGTTGTTAAGTCCACTATCTCAAAATGCATACAAAACCTAGTACTGTTTGTCCACAGTTTCAAAAATACAAAGGCCATCTGGACAATTTATGTTTAGAACTGATCGGGATGGGTTTTCTTTAATAGATTGGCTCCTAATGTATAGGCTTTATCTGCTGGGCAGTTCTTAAAATGATGTAGAAAGAAATAATTTGGACATAGGCTAACTGTTTGTCTTCTACTTTCATTGTTTTGTCTCAGCCTAAAGTAACTTTCAGAGGCACCAGCCGCTATTTGAATAGTGCAGAACCCAATGGAAGATTGACGGACGTGTTCAGTAACGTTATCATGACAGGTTGCAGCTCCTTCTATGATTGCTACAGATTGCAGGTTCAGTCTTTTTTAAAACTAGAAATAATTTTCCATTAAAATGTACTATTGAGTAAGGGTAATGAAACACCGTTATTTTTATACTGGCTTTGTAATAAACACAATACTTGAGCTGCATTAGCAATTGTTTTCATGTCATTTCTGTATTTGATAATGAATTATATCCAGGTTTAGTCATATATGGCGTACACACATTGAAAGAAAAAGGATTTATGTTAATTGATTTCAATTTGCCTGCCCTATGTATGATTAAGTATTCTGCAACCCTAAAGAAACTGTTCGTGTCCACTAGAAGTATTATAGCATGCCAGGTTGGAAAAACCTGACCTATAGTAAGTATTCCATTTTGGGTACCTTTATGCAATCACTACACTGAGCATATTTCTGCAGTTCTTTCTCTACATCTCTCTGATTTAATAATAATCTAGAAAGCAGTAGGCTGCACACAATCAATTGACACATCCAGAATATCTAGGAAAGAACAATTCCAGATGAAATACCTTTCCTTTGTATTGCCACTTTTCTATACTCATTTTGTTCTAAAAAATGCTCCTGCTCCACTTCTCAGAACAGCAACAGAATTCAGCACACATGAACTTTAATAATTGATAGATATAAATCAAAACAGATCTAAAAGTTGAGTAAATTCCTAACAGTAGAGATAAATAAGCATCTTTGCATGCTTCCTTCTGTGTTTGAAAGATAGCTCTACTCATGTATTCCTTCTACAGAATGTTAAGATTGGTGTGAATAGCTTTTCAAGATGGTCTCCTATTTTGATAATGTTGAGGTTCAGACCTTATTTTCAAACACTTATGGTATCAAAAATTTACTTTGCTGAAGAGCCCTTTCTTTATATTTGAAACATATAGTTATACCCAGAAGGCTGTTAAAGTGAAAGTATATTAAGGAAGATCACAATAATTGCTAAATTCATGCTTTGCCCCCATATGAGCTGACCCATGCAGGTTGATATTTCAAAGTGCAAAGATAGTATGACACTGAATAATGGTTTTTCCAAACACTTTTGTATCTCTTCTCTGTTGTAAACTTTAGGTAGTTTTGATTAAACATTGTCTGCTCCTTTAGTTGTGGGCCACAATTTTAGAGTAGTGAGGCTTCTAAAAATTGATGCTGACATAAAACTGGAAACATTTCACATTTTAATGATAATTTAAATGGTTTTAAATACTTTGTTCATTAAAAATACTGCATAAGCATACCTGTCAAGTTTCGGGGAATTTCTGTCAAACCCCTCTATTTTACATCCCCCCCCCCCCCCCCCGGTCATCCCGTATTAGTTAGACTGGAGTTAGACTGGAGGCCAGCACAGGATAAGCATAGCTGCCCAGTTTCCTATTTTGGCCGAGAAATTTCCCTTATTTGACAGAAATTTCCCAAAACTTGACAGGTATGTGCATAAGTGATTAGATAAATGAATAGAAATACTGTACAAGGAAATGGGAAAGTTGTTTCAGCATTCCAAACTTTATTGGAAGCTTTTCTGTCTTGGCCTTTAACCCATCTATGGTGATACTGGAATGCTACTCTCATTAACTGTTTGGCATAATCTTTGTGGGAGGGGCATAGTGGGAGTTGTAATGCAACAGCACCTAGAGATCAATATGTTGCCCATCTTTCTTTGAGCCAAAAAATGCTCCCAGAACAGTTTACAAAGATTGAGTACTAAGCCATTTCCTTCCCTGAGGTTTTACCATCAAGGTTTTTTACCCATGAGCAAAAGAGAATTGACTGGCAGATAGGAAAAAACCTCAGGTTCTTGTTTGTAGTTACAGTTCTGGGCATTTCCAAATAGGATTGAATTACTTGTGATCGTCTGATGGAATGACTATTACTAGATCACACTTTTGGGAGGACAAATACCTTGGTTCCAATTTTCATTCTTGCTTCAGTATCACAGTACTGTATCCTTATATGCTTATTTTTGGGAAAAGCCACAATTCATATATGATAAGTGCAAGAGCAGCAGAAGTTGGTACACAAATTGTTACACACATGGGGGAAAATAATTGTGTATAAACCCTCATTCAAGGTTCTACATATGGTAGAGCAGGAATTCTGAACTTGTGGCCTGGAGGGCGGATGCGGCCAAAGGTACCATTTTATGTGGCCCATCACCACCTCCACTACATCAGGAAGTGTCATGTGGTGGAAGAAGGGCAAAATAGCTGTCCAGTCCCTGAAGCTGTCTGAGACAGCGTGACCCGGCTCTCGGCTTAAAAAGTTTGAGAACTGAAGTAGAGCATGCAACATTGGACACATTCTGTTACATGTGGTCTTCTGTTCTTTGCGTTGCAGATATGTCATAAATAACATACTGAATTAAAGTCATATAATGTACACATCATTTTTAGTTCTAGAGAGAATTAGCAGTTGATGTGTTGCCTGAATAATGTATGAAATCCAAATAGAACAATCTGTAATTGCAAGTATTATGTAGTAGGCTTTAGCCCCACGAGTTCAAAGCCATTAATGTGCTAAATTCTGCTGAGCAATCACCAGTTAACAGTCTTTAATTTTCAGAATTAATTCCTATAGTTAATTTGAAAACCGATCAGATTTTTACTATTACTGTATGTTCTTATTTCAATAGCAACTGGAAAATAAAGGATGTCGGATTAGTAAACATGTAATTGGTGAGGGGAAAATAATCTTAAGGTTTTGAAAAAAGAGTTCAATACATTTGAAGCAGATACCATGTGACATAGCATATCTCCCAAAGTCAAACCATCTAATTATTTGAGTGATATAATTGTCTTATTTTTAGCAGTGTGTCTGTTGGCTTTTTTTTAGCAGACATGACAATTTATTCAATTATATATCACATCAGAGAGCTGAATGTGATGACCAATTGACTTTTTACAGCTGATGTAGTCTCAATTTTGGAATCTAGCTATAGTATTTGTACAAGGAAATAACATAACATTTTAAAATTGTTTCATCTTGGGTTTAAAATGCAGAATGAAGAGAATGTAGACTTGCGGCAAACATACAGTACTTCACTTTCTCCTGCTTCTGAATGTTCAAACAGTGCTGACTCTTCTCTTTTCTATGTCCCATGGTCTACATATGCAGATGATACTAAACAACCTTCTACTTCTCAAATTAGCGTAAAAAACAGGTACATAATTTAAAAGTTAAGTGATTAGAAAGAAAATTACTGATAAATTGTTTGAGTTGACCTTATAGTTAATAACTCCAACACTGTACAGTCTAGGAATTGAATGCTACAGCGTTTGTTTTAATGTCCAAAGGTAAGGATTTAAGATATTTTGGAAGAGGCTCTTTATAGATTATTTGGGTGTATTTGGAAAAAATTGAGCTCAGAAAACTCTTGTGTGTCCCCCTTCAGAATTATCCACTCCCATTTTCTCTTACCTTTTTATTGACAACAGAGGAATAGCAATAATGGCAAGAGAAGTAAAAAAAGTTTGTTTTCTACCATCCTCTAGTTCTCCCCACTACCATCACCTGCTTTGTGAAAGCAAATACTACACTGCCTGCAGTATTTTCAAGAGCTACTACAATTGCAAGAAGTATTAAGAACTATAATTTCTGTTGGTCCTCATGTAAGGTTTGCATATCTTAACATGACTAATTGAGAAATAGCTGGGGCAACCGACATGCATAATCAGTTACATCGCTGGACAACTGATCAAGATGCAACCTATGACCTTGTCAGGAATAATTAGCTGTGGCACGTTAACACAAACCTAACACAAACAATAATAGGATTCTGGCCAATTGTTGTTGTAGTCTCACATTCTTTCATGCAATGATTTACTATGGTCCTCATTCATAAGTCTAAGGGTGTGACTAAACATCGGGGGAAATACACTTTGATTATGATTCACACATAGAAATTGGATTTTCCTGAGTCAGATTGCTGTAGCTATCTAGATAAGAATTGGTAGAAATCAGCGGGGGTAGGGGAGGGGCATTTTGGTTTGCTTTTAGCTACAATAGCAGAAACCAAAGCAAAAGTAATCACACATACTGCCCCATAGCACTTAGTGTCCTCTCTGGGCAGTTCACAAGTTAATTAGCATTTTGCCCCCAACATGCTAGATATTCATTTTACAGACCTCTGAAGGATGGAAGGCTGAGTCACTCTTGAGTCCTGGACAAGATCGAATTCACAACCTTTTGGTTGCAGTACAGCAGTTTAACCAGAAGCTGCCTTAAGGTGTTAACACGGACTAATTGGCAATTTCCATCTCTTTTATTTTATGAAAATCTGTCACAGCAAAAATCTGTTCCAGCACTGAACCTTTCTGTTTGTTTAAGAAATTGTTTGAATTCTGTTGAGGGGAACTGTCATCTTCCCAAATACCGATTTACATTGCATAAGGTGATCAGTTGGCAAAAAATGTATAGAAGCTATGTCAAATGAATTGCAACAGTTAAACCACCCTAGCTGGCTGAACAAAGATGAATCCTTGCTCAAAAAAGACAATTTTACAGCAAGCTTCCCTGCATTGAGCTTTATACCAAGCAATAACCAGGCTTTGATTTGAATTCATCTATGGCATTCTGACATAAATTGCAGGGTAAATGACCAATGTATTTACCTTCCTAAAACCAGAGGAGGGATAAAGTGAAGGGGAAAAGTGTATTCCATTGCTTCTTGTTACTGGTTCCATACTTGTAAATTAAGTTGGTATGATTATTTTAAAGATAAAGGGAAAGCTTAATGGGGTTAGAGTGGCAGATTTATATGCAAATAGATGAGATGGGGCTTGTGAGACTCATCTATCTCTTTAGGGTACAGTTTACACCACCCCGCATTTCATTTTCAGGGAAATGTAATTGGCATTGTGAGTTCTAACTAGGTTAGAGGGAATGTGATTTAATGCCAAATGTTTGATTTAGATTTTTTTCCAAGCTTCTGAATTTAAATCCTTTCTTTCATTTAACATTTGCGATTGTTTTTTTTATATCTTAATGTCTGGAGGACACTGTTGAGGAACACTGGCTTAAATTTTATTTAACTATTTGCAGTCAAATGTGATATGTGGGTCACATAAATTACTGGACTATCTGTGTATTGCCTTCGGCAGCAGCACATAGGACTTGTATTAGTCTATGGCCATGATGGCGAACCATGGCACGTAAGTCAGCATTCCTGTTGATTAGGGCTTCTGGGAATTGAAGTTCAAGAACACCTGGAGTGTCAAGGTTTGCCATCACTGGTCTATGGCAATGGTTTCCAACCTTGGGGCCCCAGATGTTCTCTCTATCCAGCTCCCAGAAATCTTGGCAGCACAGCCAATGGTGAAAACTTCTGGGAGTTTTAGTCCAAAAACATCTTGATTTTACAATCTAAACATCTTGATCCATGGGAATTCTTCATAATTTTTGAGTGTGTAGGGTTACATTCCAAAGGTCCATATCTATTGTTTTTCAAACTCATGGTAAACAAGTGAATTTTTTTGGGGGGAAATTATAGTTCTAGGATGTGATACTATGCTTTGTGTAAATATAGCTGGAGAGACTAAAAGCAAACGTTAATATATTTTTAGTCAGAATATAATCTACTTTGTTTGTCTTTAGGATTCAGACAGAAAGAAATGACTATGGCAGTGAAACAGACTTATATGGACTTGTGTCTAACATTTTGGAAGAACAAGATAAATCACAGACATATTTTAATGAAGGGTTAGTATGTTGTTCAACATCTACATACTGTACAGTAAAACCCCGAGTTACAAAAAAATAGTTCCCTGGCCTATTTTGTAACTTGAATTTTTCGGTAACTCAAGGCATGCATTAAAAAAGAAAAAAGAAAACGGAGAGATTTGCTACCTTCCGGCTGCTGCTGCTTCCTTTTCTTACACTTCTGGCGTGGCTGGGAGTGATTTTTAGTGCACAAAATGGTGCTGGTGCCATTTTGGGCGCTAAAAAACTGAATTTTTGAGTTACGATTTTTTCCGTAACCTGCGGTATTTCATAAATTGGGGTTTTCTCATAAGTCAGGGCCCCAGTTTAAGAAAAAAAACATTTTGTAGTTCAAAAAAATCATATCGAGGCGTTCGTAAGTCAGGTTTTACTGTATATCTATATATCTCTATTTATATCTATAATATCTATAATATATATTATATAATATATCGTAATATAACAATTTCTCCATTGTCATTGTCCCGTTAAAGCTAAGGTGAGGAATCTTTGGATTTCTGTATTTTTTAGCTTACAAGTCCTACTGGTTCTTCCAAATGCAGACTAGTGATAGAAAATTCTGTGAATGTTAGTATAAAATATCTAGAGGATAAAGAGTTTCCCACTACTTTGGTAATTCAGTTTTGCATCTGGCCATGATTGAACTGTTCACTTTCTCCTTTGCCTCAAAAATCGATTTATATTAACTTCCCAATTAATTTTACTCATATTTTTCATATGAGCATGGACTTTAAAAATAGTATTACACATTATTCAGAAGATTATCTCAATCAGCATACATGTTAATATCCGAAATTTGCAGGACAGGTATAGGGAGTATCTCTATTCAATTATATATGGCCTTCAATGATCATTTTTCCCCAAAATTCCCTTTCCTCTCCTATATGGTTGGAGCTAGCATAATAAATATCTAATTTAAAGGTTTCCCTTGCTCGAAAGCCAGTTGTATCCAACTCTAGGGTTCAGTGCTCATCTCTGTTTCAAAACCAAAGAGCCAGCGCTGTCTGCTTCTGCAGACGTTTCCGTGGTCATGTGGCAGGCATGAATAGACACCGAAGCATATGGAACGCGATTTACCTTCCCACCAAAGTGGTCCCTATTTATCTACTTCAATATCTTGCTTTCAAACTGCTAGGTTGGCAGGAGCTGGGTCAGACGGGAGCTCATTCCGTCCTGCAGTACTTGAGATCGAACTGCTGACTTCCCACCATCCAGTCAGCATCTTAGTCACTTGAGCCACTGCAGTCCCTATAATATCAAATTTAAATGTCAGTAATAGCTCTGATAGCTCATTAGGGGTGAAATATAAAAAATGTCAAATGTTTTAAGAGCCAAGTATGGAAACACACAACTGTTTGTGTTTTATTGTAGGTCATGCACCTCAAATTTAAAATCTGTATGGCCAGTCAGTACAACCAGATTTATAGAACACTCTGATTTGTTGTCGGAAACTAAGAGGCCAGTAGACGGCGCCATCTCTCAGCAAGCTCTTTATGCTGGAGAAACAGTACCAGTGTCTGAAAAACAATATATGCACTCTGGAGCTATAACTTTGCAACAGAAAGTGGATGACCTTTATAGTGGGCTCACTAATATAGACTTTGATGAGCAGTGGCTCTACCCTTGCAGGAATGATCATGTCAACTGTTACAATATTCAAACTAATGAGAATGCAAAACCACCACAGTTTCAAGATTATTCATATGTGAAGGCATGCTTTTCTCCACAAACCAGTCTTCTGGAAGCAATTAAAGACTCGGGAGGAGATATTTATGCTGCTTATGGAAGAGATAAAGTGAGTCCTAAGGGACATGATGCACAAATACAGCAAAAGAGAGCAGAGATGCTTCTTTCACAATTTAATAGATATGGTGAAGGTAATGATTATTGTAGATATGTCGATTACTCTCATCCTAATAAAATGAAACATAATAAAAATACAAATTATGGTGCCCAGGAAAGTAAAAAATTATCAACTGGAACATCTGAATTATCAGCCTTGGATACAGATAGTTATAGTAAACTTTTTCAAAATAAACCTGTCCAGAAGAAAATGGAAGATGTCTCTTCAGAACAGCACAATTTTATCTTTCAAAAAACCACAGGACTCATGCCAGAAAAACCATTTGTGAGTGAAAATTCATTTACCCCTGACTTTGCTTCAAAATCAGATTTTATCCTCAAATCTCACAATGCAGCCACAGGTAGTGGTGATTTTGCAACTGCTACAGAAAATTCAGAGTATTTCAAATCACTGAACATCTTATCAACAAACCCAGTAGCAACTACAGCTGGCACAAATATAAGGCCAACATGGATCAACATACAGACAAAAAACAGTTCCTCCATTCCTATTCGCAATCAAGGTACCTCGGTAAAGTTGAATAATCATTTATCTGCTGCGTCAAAATGTTCCAATCATTCTTACGACTTTTCTCAGTTGCCATCTACAAATGCAACTTTGAACAGCAATTTGTTACTTCAGAAATATTGCCAGGATCCCTCAACAGTGTTTTCCAGTTTTGATTTCAATGACACTGATACTGCAGACAGAGTTCAGCCTACAAGTCATACAGAAGGACTGAATAAGATAGGAGAGGAAGGCCTCTTTGAGTCCATGATTGACAAAAAAATTAAGCCATCAAATGGTTTTTGCGATAACTATTCACAGCAATATGGGATCACTGAAAACATGAGCAAGCACAATTTTCCTGTTAAGCCACAGAATGGACATTATGGTGCAGAGGAAGGACAAAAACTAGATGGATTAACACAAAATACTTATCAAGATTTACTAGACTCTCAAAGTCATTTCAGTAGCCACAGGCAGGGAAGTGGAGACAATAATATTGCCAGTAACCGTGTGAATCGCAGTCAGGCTTCTTGTTTTTCAAATAACTTCATGATGGGTGACTTGAGGCATAGCCCAAGTGTCCCCCAGCTTAGTTCAAGCCGATTGCCTTTGAAATCCTCTCATCCTTTTGGACATTCTGTCATTCCCTTGATGGAGTCCTATGATTTGTTCTCCTTTGATGATTTAAGCCACTTGTATCCTTATTTTAATGACATGATGTACGGAGACAATTGTTTCACAGGCTTTATGCCAACATTTGGATTTCAAAGACCAGTGAAAACTCGGAGTGGATCAGCCAGTGAGCTTCATGTTAGATTAGAAGAGTGTTATGAACAATGGAGAGCTTTGGAGAAAGAACGGAAAAAGGTAAGAAGAAATTATGCATATTGAAAGTAATTATATTAAAAAGTATATTATACTGACAGCTCTAAAGTTTCTGCTTTACTCTAGTAAAGCCACAAAACATAGATCAGGGTGAGACTAGGTAGATTTTAACAAGCTTAGTTATCTGTGGTTAGGATCACCAGAGGCAAGCAACACATAATCTTGTATGCAGTGTACTGGAAATAAGTACCATTGAACTCAGTAGGGCTCACCTCTGGGCAGACATGCTTAACATCCTATTATCTCCCAGTATAAATTATGTCAAACAGATCTTTGCCTCATGCAAGTGAATGGTAGCTATTTCTATGGGAAAGAGCAAAGCATCACTTCTGGGGACAGTTGCAATGAGGGCACCATTTCCTTGTTTTCCAGGTCTTGAGGCATCCTACCTTCAGTAAAATGAATCTCACTGGAGATTATGAGCGCACAGTAGTCCTGCAATATATAATCCTCTTTCTGCACTGCCTTTCATAATCAACATTTGTTTAATATTCTTTAAACCCAATTTGTATCTTACACATATGGACGAACACAGGGAAAACAGTATGTGAGAAATTGGGAACATAGGAGGAAGGTGCCTTATCAGGCTACTATCCATCTGGCTCAGTATTTTTTCCTTTCAGTAGTGCCGTGATGGCGAATCTTGGCACTCCAGCTGTTCTTCGACTTCAATTCCCAGAAGCCCAAGTCTGTGAATCCACACGAATGGGTTTACTCAGATGTTCTTGGACTTCAATTCCCAGAAGCCCAAGTCTGTGAATCCACACAAATGGGTTTATTGCGTGTACATGCAGTAAGCCCATTCATGTGGATTCACAGAGACTTGGGCTACTGGGAATTGAAGTTCAAAAAACGCTAAAGTGCCAAGGTTCGCCATCACTGCATTCACTTTGGGCTTTCAGATAGGAGTCCAGCTGTGAGCACAGATGCCAGAAAAGTGGGACTTTTGCTTATAAATCATAATATGTTATGCCCTTTCCAAAAATAAGGTAACCATGTGAAAATAATGGCAATACAGTATGTCATACTAGATGCATACATGGTATCATTCAGATGCTTCTGTCTTTTAATATACGGGCTGTCAATCCTCAGTAGCACAGTTTGTATTATGATTATGAAGTGGTTTTTATCTTTGCCTGTCCGATAATTCTTACATTATTTGATTAATTAGATAACATTTCTGTCAGTTTAGCTGGACAGCTCATAGGTAATGATGTTATGTGGTGTCAGTTTGCCTCTGGCTAACAGCAACCCTGTGAATGAGTGATCTCCAGCATATCATGTCCTTATTAGCCTTGCTCATCTCTTGTAAATTCAAGGCTGTAGTTCCTTTAAAAAGTTAATGCATCTCATATTTGGTATTCCTCTTTCCCTACTGGTTTCAACTTTTCCTAGCATCATCTTTTCCAAAGAAGTCTTCTAATGATGTGCCCAAAGTATGACAATCTCATTTTCAGCCTTTTTCCCCCTCCAAAGATAGTTCAGGCTTGATTTGCTCTAGGACCTACTTGTTCATCTTTCTGGCAGTCCAGGATATCTATAAAATTCTCCAGCATTGTATAGTATTTCAAATCAATCAACTTTTCTATTGTCAGACTTCTTCATTTCTCTCATTTCATGCCCATACATAGTGACTGGGAATGCAGTAGCGTGGATGAGCTTGGCCATGGTCTCCAGTGACACATCCTTACATTGGATGAAACTGTTAATTGCAAATTGTCATAAATTAAGAAATGTCCATAGGTATTATTTGTTGCTTGCTGATTTTAATGTCTCAGTGTGCAGTAAATAGGATTTACAGACATTTCTTAATTTATGGCAATTCATTGTTAAAATTATACATTCTGTGTAATTGCACAATAGGATTTTGGCCAGTATCTCACTTTTGTCCTACATAGCCATCTCTATATGGTAGGTACTGATGTAATCTCATATTTTTAGTGTAAACTATTCTGGTGACAATTTCATAAGCCTCTACATTGGTTTTGCTAGTAAACAAGTACATAAATATAATGGAGGAAAATCAGGAGGTACATTTTTGTACTGCTCATATGAGGAAGAATTCCCCAGTTGGATTTCACAATCTAGAATTGTTCCTATTATCTTAATTTCATTTTAAAATTCCCATTAAATATAACAACCTGCATGGGTTTTGACACTTCCAAAAAATGTCTTAAAATTAATTGTTACCTGCTTTATTTATTCTGACTGGGATTATATACCACACGGTCATAACTTTAGGAATTTCCCATGTTTGATGTATTAAATGATGTGTGCCCCTTATTGGGTCAGTCAATAATGTTTCACAGCACAATGTTTTATAGACCCCCTTGTTTCAAGGTTCATGCTACACTGCTTACATATGAGCATTCATGGTTGAAAAAATGGCCCTGACTATCAAATGGTACTTCTTCTACTGAGTTTAAGGCTCTAGTGCAGGAGTTCTCAATATTTTTAAGATGGGGGCTGGATCATGCTCCCTCAGACATCTTCAGGGGCTGGACAGCCATTTTGCCCTTCCTCCATCACATGGCACTTCCTGGTGTGGTGGGCCGCATCCAGCCCGTGGGCCACAGGTTGAGAATCCCTGCTCTAGTGCCTCACTTATTTCCTTGGTCTCTCTAGTTTTAGCAAGAAGTCCATGCTATTTCTTCTAAAAGAAAGCAGTAAACTTAGTTGTAATTTAGGGTGCTAGTGTACCATTTTACATCATTGAAGAAAGGTGTCTTCTTAGCTAATTAACCTTGAAATGTCACTTATCTTTAGAAATCTGAAAAATTACTAAGCAACAATTTATCTTAACCATTGAAGGATATTGCCTTCGAGACTGCTGACCTCCTAGAAAACATTTGGCCATAGAATTGTAAGTTGCACTACAGGAGCTTTGGAGGAGTGGATCAGTATTTGTATGCAATCATAATATTAACATTATTTGCCTCCCAGAAGAGCTTGAGCAGTTTTGTATCATGATAAACAGTAATAAAGCATTTTAATGTGACAGGTGTATGTGTCTTTTCAGACTGAATCAGCTCTTGCGAAGAATTACCCTGGGAAGAAAGTGTCCAGTACTAACAATACTCCAATTCCGAGACTCACATCTAATCCATCCCGAGTTGATCGTTTAATTGTGGATCAGTTGCGAGAACAAGCTAGAGTGAGTTATTTAAATGTCACCTTATTTTGACTGGCTTTCTAACCCTTTTCCAATTCAAAGCTATATTAGCTATTTCTCAGATGAACATAAACATATTTTCATAATCTGTCTCATCTGGACTAACCCTAGAATAAGCTTTTCTTCTCACAGTTAGCAAGATAGCTTGCTTTACTTTGTCATTAGGACATAAATGTTCAAGTCTTGGTTTTGCCAGGTTTGTGATTCCAACACTGAGGAATTCATGATATACATCTTAGATGGTATTGACCTGTCAAAATGCAGTTTGTTTAATTTAAAACATCCATCAGGGTTCATTTATTTTTCACCTATTCCTGAACCACTGTATTCTTTTGTGTTCACATGCGTGGCAGCACATATTGTGGCTCTTGATTTGCCCCATAAAGTTTGCAGTATTCCATGCAGCCCAAAAATACCCTTCCCCCCTCTTGATTCTTAGTTATAATGCTGCAATGGTTCAGTGGTTTGTTTCTTGTCATGCCAAAGAACTTTGAAATGTTATAACAGATAAAATAAAAATAATAATTGGTACCATCTGACAGGTGCAGAGCAGTGGCAACGAGAGCTGTGCCTGAGCATGGTGCAGCCATGAATGGCCCTGCAATGGAGTCGGAGGCAGAGGTGCCTACTGTGGAAGCAGTAGAACTCACCCACTCAGCTATACATGCGCACACAAAACACACAGAATGGAGGCCAACAGGTGGTAGTGATAATAAAAGAAGAAAGAAAAGAAAATATACGAGGGGAAGGGAAAAACTGAGAGGCTGCTTAGCAGTGGTGGCTGCAGGGTTAAAAATAATAACTGTTCAGGCAAGGTTTCATAAGGACACACAGACTGATACAAGCACCACATGACCTTAGCTTGATTAAAAATAATTGGAAACCTGATTCTTTTGACAGTCCCGATTGCTTAGGCACATAGCAATTGGAATTATATTGTGAGAGAATGAACATGCTGTCCGCTTTCAAAATCAACATTAGCCTCCCAAGTAGTTTGACAAATAGGCCTCATTTTTCATTCCCTCCTTTGTTTACCTCCTGGGTTATTTAGGAAAGAAAGGGTCAGCAGTGGGGAGGAAAACAAGCAGAGAGAGAGGGGGAGAAATGGCTGCCTTCATGGCCATCTCAGCTAACAGGCCCTGATCAATCTGGTGTTACATCCTAGAAATCCTAACAAAATATTCCCTAAAACCAGAGGAAGGGTTTGGGCTGCATGCTGAAAGCTGATCATTTCACATCTGTTCCTGACTACTTCCACACAGTCCTTCTTACCCTGAATAGGAAATTCATTGAAAATAGGTGTTCTGAAACTTCAATTCCCAGAAGCCCTGATCAGCAAAAGTGCTTTTGTCTTCTATTGTATATTTTGCTCTGTTTATTGTATTTATTTATGTTGTAAGCTGCTTTGAGTGGCACTTGTGTCAGGAAAGCGGGATAGAAATAAAACTTAATAATAATAATAACACTTGGAGTGCCAAGGTTCGCCAACACTGTCTTAGGGATTTGAATTCAACCTGTTCTGGAAGGGATTGCACTCCACTTGAAATAGGAATCTGGAAATACTCCTTGCCTCTCTCCTCTTGCTATACTCCCATGTGATAGTAGTGGTGAAGAGTGCTTTTGCACTAGTCCATTTAGCATGGCAACTATTATCTGTACTGTATATACTTGAATTGGTAACATTCTCCTGTCCTTTATTGTCAAGTTAGAGAAGTTGATCAACTACACTTGATGAGAGTGGTGCAACCAGAAGTAATAAAAAGATATCTGATTGTTCTAGCATTAACGTTTCTTGTTCCGAATTTAGCAAACTAGTTCTGTAAGTGAATGGTCACTGGGAAAGGTTCCATTTGCAAGTCTGATCGCTCAGACACAACTCTGTGATAAAACTGTCTTTGCAAGGGGAAAACATGCTATCTCTTAACCATGAGTTCAGCATTTTGTCTAATTTGGCTTAAGTTACACTGCATCTTGACTACTTTGATAGACTCTATTTTAAAAGACGATCTTTTGGTGCAGACTGGCACATGATAGCAAAATTATGTTAATCTAATACTGAAAAATTGGACTACTTGCCGGTTATATTACATACCCACCTCAAAGTGTTGGTTTTAACTTCTTAAGCACCAAATGACAAGAAGCCAGCCCATCTATGGCACTGCTTTTCTTGTTACAAACCTGACTAAATGATAAGATCATGGGGTGAGACCCTGTTGATCCTCCCACCTAGTCATACTAACATAGCGCAAACAGTGTAACATTTTGAGGTGAATTGTCCCAAGTTATGAAGTCACCATAGACATTGTCAGTTGCATATTCAGTTGTATAATTCATCGTGCAACTGATGTTTATTGTGATTTCTTAACTTGGGGCACTTTACTTCCAACAGGTACACAATTTGCTTACTATGTAAGAGGATTTTGGCTGTACTACTTTGTTGTGTTTTTTTAAATAAAAGAGCTGATACTGTATATAAAGTATGTGACTAAAATTAATGGTGGCTGTTATTTGAACAGATACTTAAGCCTGGTCAACATGGTTTTTCACTTTACTTAGTGAGAAACCAGTTCCATCCATTTCGTTTTTATGAACTGTTTCGAATCTGGCCTTAAAGGGATAGAACATGCTGTTTGGAAAACATAAATCTAATATCTGGGGCCACAGAAACACTATATATTCCTGTAAATAATATATTTCTGGTAATAGATTAATACTTGGCCTCTTCAGTGGTGACAGTATTTCATAGAAGCTTCTGGCAAGGGCCAATCATTTTTAAAATATTAGTTTATGCATGACAGAGGATGATAACTGAAATTGTTTAAGAGCTGCTTTGCTTTAATATTCCTAGGTTGTGACTCTGCTGGGAAAGATGGAAAGGCTTCGGAGTTCTCCTCTTCATGCTAATATTTCTACAGCCCTTGATAAGCACCTGGAAGCAATTCACATTGTGCAGTCCCGTAGGAAAGATGAAATTGTCAATGCTTCACATCGGCAAAGACAAGGGGCTCCTCGGTGTCAGGATGACAGAGGTGAGCTTTTTTTTCCTCTCTCTCTTAAAAGTTGCTCAATAGAAGTAACAAAACCACTTCACTTTGTTTTGAGTCGCTTTATTTAGGAGTTCTGCCTCAACCTCTTCTGACTGTTAAATTACTACATCTTCAATGTAGTAATGATTGCATTTCAAGGATGCAAATGATTACACTTCATGGATTTTATGACAGTGTTGAATACTGGTGCCAGATTTAGAGCTGAGGGTGCCAGATTACTTACTATAATGAGTTTATTAGAATTACTTTCATTAGGAATTAAAGAGCTAAAGAATACATAATACATACTGTATGGTGACAAATATAAAATTATTGTTCCTCTTTTTAATCTGTTCTTTGAAGCAGTACTTACTGCCAGACTCCATGTCAAGTCAGTTAAAAGTATTCATGTAAGATGCAATGACATCTCAAACTCCTTAAAAAAACAGGAGAACCTGTTCTCAAATCATAAATCTCTTCAGGCCTCAGTCATAAAGGGGCCTTCAGAAGTATTATGCCAGAGATCTAAAAGAATTTCTTGAAATTTCATCATAATAGATTTTTATCCTTTATGAAATAAATACCATTGCTTTGCTTACTCTGTTCCTTTAATGGTTTATAGCAGGGGTGTCCAAACTGTGGCCCCCGGGCTGGATCCTGCCCCTGATGCCTTTCATCCGGCCCATGCCACCCTCATTGCCCCCAGATGTGGAAGTAAAACATGCCCATATGGGCACATTTTACTTCTGCTTCTGGGAGTGACAAGGGCGGTGTGGGCCTGATCCAGCCCATGGGCCGTAATTTGGGCACCCCTGCTTTAAGCAGAGAAAATGGCAGCCTAAAATCTATTTCATCGTGTTGCAAAAAAGATTGCAAGGCTATTTTACTTCTTCCGGTGGGAGGAACCAAGTGACTGGCCTGCTGAACCATGTGACCGGCCCGCTGAACCCCATGACCGGCCCACGGCCCAAAAAGTTTGGGCACCCCTGTTTTATTGGGACACTTGGCTGACTTGTTTCGGACACATAGTTGACTAGCTCAAAGAATATGAGAAGATAATTCTAGAGTTTCTCTTTGAATTATTTCAGTTTGGATTGTGCAGTTATGAAGTGGGAGATGAGCAATGTGTTTTTTAAAAATTATTATACATAGTTCAGATATTCTCCAGTTCTACACTGCATTCAGTCTGCTTTGGACTGCTCTTGTGACATTAGGAGAAAGAGTAATGTAGCTTTGTATCATAAATAGTAGTGAGTGGAAGATGTAACACTTTAGATTTTTTCTCTATTTCACAGAAGTTTTTGCTCTTGCACTGTCGATTAAAGAAATGTGCGTAGCAACTCGAAAGGCTCGTACTATACTGTGGTGTGCTTTGCAGATGACCTTGCCAAAAACAATCCCAACACCAGGACCAACTGAGGTGGAGAAAGCTTTGCAGGAGCTAGTCCAATCTGAAGATAAGACTTATGAACAGATAAATAGCAGCAACCTTGTGCTCCAGAGAGGAGAAACCAAAAAACACTGAGGGGGAAAAGAAAAAAAAACCCAAGATATCACACTATAGAAAATATTGTGAATGAACTTTTAAAGTTTATTGTGCAAATAAAACATACAGAAACGTAATCCACCAACTGAGGAGCAGCTGTTAGCATAAGACAAGAGGTCTGTGCTTTAACAGCTGCCAGAGTCAATACATTGATGAGGCTGATTGAATAGGTTAGGTTAAACGAATCAGAATATTCTAAAGTGTTAAAGTAGACCGTAAATCCATTCTGCAGTGCAGGCATATGCAATGAGAATTTTGCCTGTATGGTAAATTCTTTTAGATTACATTGAAAAAAATGTTTTCAAATAATGAATTTGAATTACTGTCACACCCTATTGTGTGCAGTCTATTAAGACAAGTTTTGATTGTGGGAATGGGGGAAGTTATTGTCAATAAATACATGGAAACAGGAAGAGAACAAAGCTGAATATACCCAGTATGTAAGTTTAGAAATGAAAATATTTAAAAATACTTATTTATGAATTTGAAATCTAAATCTAAATACAAGTAAGAAAATTGACCAGATTTTCTCAAATTAGGATTATTATTGTAAAGCCACTAGCCAACCATGCATGTTTGGAAATATTTAAAAAACTTTCTGAAATCATTTGTACCTAGTATTTTAAATATCACTAAAATATTCCTGTTTCAAAGTATTTAAATGTAATCAAATTTACATTTATCTAGCAGTTGTACTGCAACTGAAATAATGAATATTATTTTAATACCCTTAAGTTTACTACTTTTAAAGGAGGGTATCAAGAAGTTGTAAAATGCACTTCCTTTGAGGTTACTCTTTAGCCAGTTTGGTTTGAGATTGTTTGGTATCTACAGTATTTTGTTTTCTCACTTTGCTTCAGTATACTTTAGCACTGTTGGATGCTAGGTGTTTTTTTTCTTAATATCTATTAATATATTTTTACTGGATGTGGGTAATTTATTAAATTTGCATGTTATTATGTGGCTTAGGAGATCTAGTGTTTTAACAGTCTAGCATGAAGTTAAACTATAATGTCTGGATAAAATTTATTGAACGGCCTTTGGCTAGGTGCACAGATATTTTAAGTATCTATTCTTCCAGTTTTTAGAAATGCTGGTATGCCAAGAAGTGTAATCAAACCACATAAATTGCCTTTAGATGATGTAAGAAACTGATTGAGATTGCAGGAAACGTAGAGGACCATTTTGATCACTGATATGACTTTCTTTGCTGCCAAAATAAACTGTATACGACAGCATACTCATACCACCACCATCGTAGTCACTGCACAAGGATGGATTGAGTTTTGACATTGATATGTTGCATGTTGTGAAAATAAACATTGTACTAACTTTACTCACTTAATAAACTGGCTTTTGTTGCAGAAAAGGGTATATCATTTCTAGTTGTAGATATTCCACGCGCCTTTTGTATATAATTTAAAGCTGTTGGCATGTACATCATTGTCAAATCAAAGTCCTGGGGCATGAGTTTATTTATCGTTCTTGGATACATTCATAAATGGGGTTTCTGTTGCTACCCAGGAACGGCAGATATTGCTTGATATAACATTTTTCGCTTTATCTCTTGGTTCCTCACCTTTCCAAAGATGACAATGGATATACTTTTAACAATGCCATTTAGTAGTACGGTATCCCATAACTATGGATGTCATTCAGAAGATTTGACAGAGTATGTTTCTTCTTGGTAGTCTCTGGAACAGACACACAGGTTTGCACCAAGCCATGGATGAAAGGGGAGGGGAAGCTGAGTGGTTTTTGTATGTTCAACAGGAAGAGTGTTGGTCAGTAATGGACAACCTTTTAGAGACTGAGTGCCCAAGGAGGAGGAGGAGGCATGTGAGCAGGCACTGCGCGTGCCCACACACCCATGTGAGGGGTGGTGGGGAAGCGGCACTGCCATTGGCGCAGTCAGCTGGCGGAGCAGGGCTTCCCCTTGATGGCATGTATGCCAACAGGCCTTTGTGTGCCATCTCTGGCACGCATGCCATAGGTTCACCACCACTGGTGTAGGTGATACTTTTATTAGACTACTAAACAATTCATACACAGAAGCTAGCTTTTAACCTGCACAAGTCTTCATCAGGTTGAGCACCACTTGTCTTGGTGTATGATGCATTAAAAGCAAAAGAAAAAACACCAAAAACCATGGATGCATGTGCAAGCCTGGCTTCTGCCCTTAAGGAACATTTTAAAATGGGAGCAAACCTAGGAGACCTTGTTGATCGTCTTACCATGCTGATTGCCTGTTCTCAATTGGTTTCAAGATTACTGTACTTGAATTGAAGTGTATATGTAGATCTCCAGTTTTCAAGATCACACAAACTGGAAAAACCCCAAACCTAGTTGGTTACCTCATGACATCAATCATTCATGCTCCCAATCAGTTTTGAAGTCCCTGATGGCTACGGATCAGTGTAAAACAGTGTACAGTATCCCTAACTTTGGTTTTTGGACTTCAATTCCCTGAATTCTCCAAAGTACTGATCAGCCAATGTACTGATTTAGGCTTCTAGGAATTGAAGTCCATGTGGGGCGTGGGTCCCATGTTGGGAATCACTGCTGTAGACTAGGCAACCTCCCTTAACATCACTATTTTTCCAAAACTACACTCAGCCACTTTCAGTCCTTAGTCTACAGTTCTCTCTTATTCTATGTCAGTACAGTATAAAGTTTCGTTCTTAACTATTTACTCTCAAGGCATTTAAATAACCATCTTGTTGCTTATAGGCTTTGCCCCTAAGTACTTAAAACCATTTGTTCTCTATTGTATGTGTGATTCATATAATTAGTACGAGCATCGTCTGAAACGTTATAAAGTTCAGTAACTTCTTTGAGGAAACTAACCCCTTTCTCCACATGCATAACCAGATTCATTTTAATGGCTTCTCTTCAGTTCTTTTCTATTCCTAATAACCAGCAGTATTGGAAAGAGTGTTCGTGAGCTGTACTTATAACAATATTTTTTCCAATTCTGTTACCTTCTCTTCAAGTTCAGCTTCCCAGCAATTTAGTTTACTTATTAGCGCCTGTTCATTTAATTTTTTTAAGTAGCATCAGTCATTTCTCAACCATAGGAACAATATATTATAAAGAACAATATATACTAAATATTCAAACACACCACATATTAAAGTTACAGAACTTTACTTGAACAGTAATATCACAGCCTTGATGAAATTACATAGAGATTGACCAGATCAGTCTTAACAAGTACAGTACAGTAGTAGCAATTCTGGGTTGCTTTTGGCTGCAAAAAAATTTAACTGGCATACCAGACTTTTAGGTTTTCATAAACCTATAAACCTTTCACCGGTTTACATACATTGGAAATTAGATTTTGCTCACAGTTGCATCAGCTTTTTTTAAAAAACCCTTTGGCTAGAGTTATTTGTGCCAAGGCAGTTCAAACTCTTACCCACAGTTTGGAAAAATCACTTTTTGGGATAACAACACCCAGCATCCCCCAGCCAGTTGATTTTCAGAATTTCAAGCACCAACAATTTTTTCAACCTTTGCTCTTCTCCATAACTTTTGTTCCCCCTGTATTGGTTAATAAAAGTACAAAATGACATGGAAGAAGTTGGGGGGGGGGGAGTATCTCCCATACAGTTTTTTGGTTTCAGATGTTGGCCATCAACACTCAGCTCAACACTTGGACAGCCAACTGTTTTCTTTCAATGTTTCACAGGGAACAAGAATTTCTGCCAGTCCATCCACAGCATAATACAGAAGACATGTTGTTCAGAAAGCACACACTGTAGTATTAAAAAAATGGGTTCTGTGTATTTGTAGGCACGCATACATGCACGCATGCTGGGTAATATATTAGATAACCAGGATTAGTGGGAAGGGAGGAGAAGAGTCCAATTCTGGCCCTGGCTACCGCTTCCTCTCGCCCTTTTGTGTCCTCTTCTTCTCTTTCTCCTTGCGTTCTTGTTTACTCAACTTGTCCTTCTCCCGTTGGAGTTTGTCTTGCTCTTTCTTCTTCTGCGACTCATCACGCATATGCTCCCTTTCCAGCTTACGAGCATTCGCCATAACTTCCAGATTGGTATTTTTGAACAATGCTGAAAGGACAGCATTGAAGAAAACAAGGAACAAACATGGATGCATTCCAGGTTCACTGCTTGGAACAGCGGCCTCAAGCAAATCTGAACAGGTGGAGCTATAAGGATTCAGGCCCAGCTGGGCTTACTTGCTGCAGGGAAAGGTGAACCCCTGGCCCACTGGCCTAAACTAGGATAGTGAAGAGTCAAAAGCTAACTTGCAAGAGGTTCTGCAAGACAAAGTAGACTCCAGGAACCCCTTTGAACACAGAGTGGAATCGCAACTTTAAGACCCAAACCAATTCAAGGTGGCAAGGTGGGAGCCAGCCGAGTAATTTATTCCCCCTCCTCTCTTTCTGTGTGGAAAGAAGATTATTATTATCCTGATCAGATGGCTGATTGTAGGGTTGTTAATATGGTTTCACAGTCCTTTACCCATCCTGTTTCCTCTCGTTGAGAAAGCATGGAGTGAGTGAAGCTTCTGGAAAACCAACCACAAGCATAAATGGTCACTAGCAGCCACTGCAATATGATCTGCAGCTCCCCATTCAATTTCTTGTAGTTGGGAAATGTAAATAATTGTTTCCTATAACAGGAGACAAATACGGCTGTACAACTCAACCCCCAATTAAATGCTCAGAGCTTGTTTTCCTCCCAGACCTCTAAAACTCGTCTGCAAGATACACCATAGCTTAATCAAGGTTTTAGTCCACATATATCTATCATCTATATCTAATCTATCTATCTATCTTCGCCCTCCTCATTACGCTATCATTGTTCTCAGAAAAGTTAAGACTCCACATATGACAGCCCAAGTGTATCCTCAAAATACTTCAAAGGATACATTTTTCAGAGTTGGTCACTCCTGTTGCTCCTGGATCATCCTGGCCATCTGTTTCAGTGTGTTGAATTAAGGTTAACTTTTAACTGTTTGGAATAGAAAGGAATAGAACATGAGAGAGAGAGCCTAGAAAAGGAAAATAAATGTAGTACATATAGTGCTATATTTTATAGATTCCATTCCCACAAGTGATGATGCAGGATAAGAAAATCTATTATTTAGTGATAATCATGACCTAGCCCCTGCTAGGTGAGAGCCTTGTTGAGGCACAGGGGCTTGCATGAGCGGTCTAACTAGGAAGTGTTGCCCAGCTCTTGTTAATGATGTTAGGCCAGGACTAAAACTCACCAGAGTGTCCTCCGTCGGATCCCTTGGGCAAGGTGAAAGCAGAGGGCATATGTTATGGTCCGCCTAGCCAGCAGGTGACGTGATATCCAAATAGCTAAAAAAACGCATGCAGGTAGACTTGATTACTCAAGTCCATTTGCATGTGCAGAATGTCATCGCGGAGATATCTACCATTGCATGGACTCCTCGCTGAATAACAACTCCAAGGTAATCATATTTGTAAGCTCTTTTTTTAATTCAACAGGCAGTTATGTCTTATAGTCACATTTTGTTTTTATTGTTCAGTCGCAGTCGAGTCCGACCCTTTACGACCCCATGGACCACAGCACGCCAGGCTCCTCTGTCATCTGCCCAGCTCTATACATACTGCATCAACAACGTTGATAGTCATATTATACTCATTTATTTACTCTGATGCTATAATGAGAGTTCCTGTATTTAAAAAAAAGACCTGTTCAGGAACAGCAGTCTGTTTATAAATCCATGTGCTCACTGTCAACTATCCCAAGTCTCTGGGACAGGGTGAGCCATATATGGCTTTTGTATTTTTAATATGTGTTTTTAATGTGTGAGTTTCGTCTTGTTAGTCACCCAGAGTAGAAAAACCTCCTAGATGGGCGGGGTATAAATGGAATAAAATAAATAAACAAATGAACAGGAAGTTCCTCAACTTTAGCACTTGAATCACCCAACTACAGCGTGGATCTAGCTAAATTTTTAGAAGTTGCAATACTGAAAGGATATTCCTCTTCATCTGTTACTTCAGCGTACTGGGCCAGGAGGGCAGCTTTCTGTAGCGTCTCCTCTTTGGAGACCTCTTTTGGCTTCACCACAATCTGTGCCTGCTTTTCAATGATGCTGGCAATAGCTTGGATCTCATCTAGCGATGGAAAGGGACAAACAAAAGACAAATATAGAGATATCAGCGAGGAAGACCATAGCAGAAATCTAAGGTCTTCCTTTTAAAAGAGATGACTTATGTTCTTATATCATTCATTCATGGGGAGTTTTATGTTCTCCAACATTTTGGATTTGTTGAAGCAACAAAGGAATGGCTTAGGCCAGTTTGCACACACTTATGGATGGAACTTAACGCTATTTGGAGCTCAAGGTAAGTAATATTTTATCTTTATTACCTTTCTCTCTGTCAGACTTGAGATTATAAAGCATTAGCTATTCTGTAAAGTGGCCATTTCTATTGGTCTGCTGTAGATCATAATAAAGTGATTGGTTGATTGATTTCTGCTGATGACACCAAATATATATTAGCAACAGATGGTTTTTAAATTGTTATTGGCAGGCTTTCTCAAGGTTTTCAGGTTGAGGGTCTGACCATACCTCCTGGACTGCTGATAGGGCCGGTCACGTGGTTCCTCCCACCTGGAAGCAGAAGTAAAATGCATGCTGTGCATGCACAGAATATTCTGTGCATACGCAGAACCCGTTTTAATTCCACTTCTGGGATCGGTGAGGGTGTCAGGGGCTGGATGAATTGGCATCAGGGGCTTAGTTTGGCCTGTGGGTCACCTGGTTTAAGGAAACAATGCTGACAAATCAAAGGCAAGTTTTAAGCAGAAAAATGAGAAATCGAAAGAAAAATACAGCAAGAGGAGAAAAGCTCTTAAAACGTCAAATTACCCAAAGTTAGAAGTCATACAGAAAGTACCTTGTAGCCATTCCAATGATTTTTTTAAAAAGAATGAAATACCTTTTTTCTCATCAGTTCCAGCATTTTCTGCCTCTGACCATTTTTCAACTATTTCTCTGCAAACATCTTGGAGTACATCTTCACCCTGATTAAGAAATATATTTTTAAATTAAGAAGAGCATGCTCATTATAAGATACAATTTTAAGTGCTTATATGGGTACAGCCATCAATCCATTAGGCTGGAAGGCTAAATCTAGGCGCCAATCTATAGCACCTCTACATGACCTGGTCACCTGTATTTCTCTACCAGTGCTTGTGAATAATGAATTCTCCTTTGTATAGTTTGTGAATCCCCACTATTGGGTTATGTGCCTGCGCAGAACCTGGACCGGAAACAAACTATATACTTGAAGAATGAAAGTTATCACTGGTAAGTGCAACAACTTTTTGTGGCAATGACTACCAAATTATGCTTTTTTAAAGTAACAGAACAAGGCCTCAAACTGTTGTCTTTGCTGATAGAAAATAAAGAGAATAACGTTACTTATATCCAATGCAAGGATACTTAGAACTGAGAGCTGGAAGGGACCCTCTCAAGGAAGCACATTAAGGAATTGAACTCCCAGGGTAGGGTTCTGCAGCCAAATTCCCAAGCCACTCAATTATCCAGCAAGGAGCTATCACTTGCCAAAAATCTGAGCTTTGCTTTCTGGCTGCGTCTTTCTTTAAATTAACAATCATAGGTATGCACAGCACTTTATACCCGGGATTCTCAACCTGCAGCCCGAATGCAGCCTGTGGCACCATTTCATGTGCCCCCCACCGCCTTCACCACACCAGGAAGTGTTATGTGGTGGAGGAAGGGCAAAATGGCCATCCCGCCCCCAAAGCTGTCTGAGGGAGCATGACCTGGCCCCTGGCTTAAAAAGGTTGAGAACTCCTGCTTTATATGGCTAGTACTTCTATGGGATGATTTGCAGAGGCACTGACAGTATAATTTTGGAGAGACCTCTATGGAATGATAGCCAGTACATTAGAACTACATTGTGCTTGGCTGGGAAGGGAGAACATTGAAAAAAACTTATACCTGTACTGAACTTCTGAAATCGTCTAATTAGTAGCATAGAAATTACACCATTAATGCACCGGAATTCATCCTGGAGCATTGTCAGTTTTTTCAAAGAAGCTATTCGTGCCCCACACAGCTTCAATTTTTCTTGGGACAGTCAACCAGAATGTAGAGATCAATTCTGTGATGAGTTCAGATGCAGACCTCTTGTTGGTCTCCAGGGGAATCTTTGTATGGGATTTCCAATGTAAAATCTTTGACATTATCATGCAATGATGGAATAAGTAATGAGATTCAGTATTGATCCCATGAATGGCAACTGCAATGGCCTGGATCAACATTTTAAACAACATGTAACTGAGTGAGTTCCTTTGTTTAAAATAATGTTCCTGCCGCTGAGTTCTACAGAATGTTAATTAAGGTGCTATATAGTGAACTATTTGGTAGGTTTCAATCACAGAGTAAATAGAAAATATTTACAAATTGTAAGAGAGACCTGGGAGGTCAACAGTTTGAGACCCAAGTACCGTGCGATGGAGTGAGCCCCCATCATCTTTCCCAGCTCCTGCCAACCTAGCAGTTCAAAAGCAAAAAAAAAAAAAAAATGCAAGTAGATAAATAGGTATTGCCACAATGGGAAAAGTAAGAGCATTCCATGCACTCTGGTGTCTAGTCATACCTGTCACATGACCACAGAAATGTTTGCAGACTCAAGACAGCACTGACACTTTGGCTTCTAAAGGGACATGAGCACCGCACCCTAGCGTTGGACATGGCTGGCTTTCGAGCAAGGGAGACCTTTACCTTGACTATTTTGATAATCATTGTGGGCTCCCTTATGAGGTTGACCCAAGCCTTACAGTAATCTCATAAAGTACAATAACATGATTATCCACCTGCTGCTGGAGCACAAAGTTGAAGAACAATGAGTTTTTCTGGCAGCATGAAGATCTGAATCAAGGATACCAA
Source organism: Bradypodion ventrale (assembly GCA_035047345.1). NCBI lineage: Eukaryota > Metazoa > Chordata > Lepidosauria > Squamata > Chamaeleonidae > Bradypodion > Bradypodion ventrale. Next base: position 37,471,792 of record JAWDJE010000006.1, read on the forward strand.
ATTACCCAAGTTTGTTAGTGTTCACACACATTGGAAAGAATATCTGTGTGAATCAGGGATGGGTGGGACAACTTACAGGTGAAACTCGGAAAATTAGAATACTGTATCGTGCAAATGTTCATTCAGTTCAGTAATGCAACTTAAAAGGTGAAACAAATATATGAGATAGACTCATTACATGCAAAGCGAGATAGTTCAAGCCTTACTTTGTTATAATATTGATGCTTATGGGTTACAGCTTATGAAAACCCCAACCCCCCTATCTCATGTACCCCATAAAGTAAAGCTTGCTGGAAAGCCAGACGTATCCAACTCCAGGGTGCAGTGCTCATCTCTGTTTCAAAGGCGAAGAGTCAGTGCTGTCTGCTTCTGCAGATGTTTCCGGAATCCGTGGTCATGTGGTAAGCATGATTAGACACCGGAGCGCTGTTACCTTCCCATAATCATCACATAATCTCATGTACACGGTTCGCCATGGTCATCACAATTATAACAAATTGAAGCATGGCATCTCTCGCTTTGCATGTAGTGAGTCTGTCTCATATATTTGTTTGACCTTTTTAAGGGAAATGAATGAGCATTTGCACGATATTCTAATTTTCCGAGTTTCACCTGTAGTTACTCAAGACGTGCTGCTAACTTTTCTAAGAACGAGTCACGTGCGGTTCGGTTGTTTTCGAAGTAATTAGCACGGACCAATTAACTCCATACATTAGGAGGGGCAGGGCAGGGCATGCCAGCCTTCGCTCCCTCCGTGGTGCAATGGAGGAGAAGGGGGTCTAGGGGACAGACAGAAATACGAATGGCTTCCCACCGCGGGCAATTCCGAAAGGGCTTCCACGCTCACCGGTTCCCCCGCTGCCAACACCCCTTCCAGTCCTTCCAGCCGCTCTGCGTCGCACTCTGCCTCTCGCAACACCCCTCGTATATAACCCCCGTAGACATCGCCGTCGAGCCCCAGCGCCTCCAGACGACCCTCCAACCACGGCTCGAACGCACAGGGCGCCGCCATCTTGGGGCAGCCCCGGTCCCCGCACGAGTGCTTGCTTGCGCATGCGCGCGGAAAGCGAGCCCAGCCCGCCTGTCATACAAGGAGAAGCCAGTGGAGAAATAGGGAATGAGAAGCTTTGCTGGCACTGCAGGCTAGACTGAGCTATATATATATATATATATATATGGGGAGGGGAGTAATGAAATGAAATGGAGGCTGTCCTACTCTGAGGGCGGCTTGAGAAGGAAATATTTGACTATTCTATTCATATGACTATTCTAAATAACTCCCCATCTGGGGATTCTAGTCTAAGGATGTTTTTAATAAGATGTATTTTAGCTGTCTCCTGCCAACCTTGCCTGAAAGCCAGTCGTATTCGACTCTAGGGTTCAGTGCTCATCTCTGTTTCAAAGCTGAAGAGCCAGCGCTGTCTGCTTCTGCAGACGTTTCTGTGGTCATGTGGCAGGCATGACTAGACACCGGAGCGCACGGAATGCTGCTTACCTTTCTCACTGAAGTGGTCCCTATTTATTTACTTGCAGTTTCTTGCTTCCGAACTGCTAGGTTGGCAGGAGCTGGGCCAAAGACGGGAGCTCTTTCCCATCCTGCAGTACTCTGGAATCGAACTGCTGATCTGGAAAACAATACAAACATACACAGAGTTGGTTCTGCAAGTGAGTCTGTAATTCTTGTCTAGTAATTTATCTGTTTAAGAATGGCAACTTTCAATTCTTGTGCAGAATGTCCAGCTAAATTAAAATGATTTGAGAGATGGAACTAAATGGGAAATAAAATAATTGCCCTGAGATTTTCATTCATTTTTGAAAGGGGGTGTTTAGGCCATACCTGTCAACCTTCCCGCATTGACCATTTCCCGCCCCGCGCTGCTGAAACCCCAGAATTTGGCAGCGGGGGAAAGGAGGTACTGCGCAGCCCTTCTGCACAGGTTGCCCTCTACGCATGCTTAGAATGGTTTTACGCTTGCGTAGAGCCCTTCTACGCTTGCGTAGAGCCCTTCTATGCATGCGTAGAGCCCTTCTACGCATTCTACGCATGCGTAGAGGGGGGCTATGCAAGCGCAAAACCCTTCTACGCATGCGTAGAAGGCACCCTGCGCAGAACCGTTCTGCGCAGGTCCCGGATTGGCCGTTGCCGCGGTTGACAGGTATGGTTTAGGCTCTTTAATAATAATACTAATTATGGGTATTTCAGCTGTGTACATGTTTGCTTTGTAAGATATATGTATATACTCGTGATGGCGAACCTCGGCACTCCAGATGTTCTTGGACTCCAATTCCCAGAAGCCCAAGCACCCTGTGAATCCACACGAATGGTTTTACTGCGATTCATCCGGCCCACGCTGCCCTCGTCGCTCGTGGAAGCAAAACGCGCCCGTATGGAAGTACGTTTTGCTTCCGCTTCCGGGAGCGACGAGGGCAGCGTGGGGCGGATGAACCGCAGTAAACCAATTCGTGTGGATTCACAGGGGGCTTGGGCTTCTGGGAACTGGAGTCCAAGAACATCTGGAGTGCCAAGGTTCGCCATCACGGGAGGGGACGTTTGATGGCGGCTGCGCACTCGCTTTCCCAGCAAACCGCAGTTTTAACCAAACCCCGAATTTAACTTCCGCCAAGTCCCTTCTTTAATTTGGCCCTTTCCGCTTCCTGTCCTTCCCAAACTCTTACGTAAGAGTCGTCAGGCAGAAAATTTAAACTTGCTTCTCTGAGGTAAAACTTCCAAAGGACGGCTTTGGCTTCCTCTGAGGAAACAGAGTTTATATGTAAGCAAAGCTTTTGAATCTTGGTTTTCTTAAGGGCGAAGGCAGGCGGAGAGATCCTGTGAGTCGCTCTTATTAAGGTTAGTTGTTTAATTCCGTTATATCGTTAACGACCTCCTCTCTTTGTCGAATTTTTTTTGGGGGGGAGGGGAAGTCTCGTGATTTCGAACAGTTTCCTCACACACACCTTGTGTTGATTATTGTTAATTAACGTAATTATGTCCCTCGACACCCGATTTGGGGGGGAAGAGGAAGCGAAGAAGAAGGTAATTATGGTTTATCTTTTACAGTCCTGTGGTGAGGAATTCAGTACGTTTAATCCTCCCCCCCCTCAAGTTTGGAAATGGGCATTTTTTGGCTGCAGTGTTGAGGATGTAAGACTGAGGGCTCTCTTCATGGGCTTCAGGGATGGGCTAAATACTGTACAGTTGTCTTTCCCTCTGGATCCCTTACGACAGATTTAACGATTATATTTTTTAAATAGTAAATTTTAACTAAATGTTAAAATTTTATCTCTTGCTATACTGTGCTGGTCGTAGACCGCAATAAAGTAATATACTGTGAATGTGGAGGGGTATTTTAACAGTTTTCAATGCTAGACCGCAATAAAGTAATATATTGTGAATGGTATCTTTCCTGCTTCAGGGGAAAAAAATGCATTCTCGGATATAAGTTGCTGCTACCGCCACCCATGCATTCACCATTTGAACAGAATCAGATGTCCCCAACTCCTGTTGGCTTTACCCAAGAGGTCATCTTAAAAGCTGCTGTGCCACCTTCCTTATACAACACTAGCATACAGGTTCCACACAAGTTCAGAGGAAATCTGTCTCTTCTGAACAAAAGTGCCTAATACATCCAATCAGTTTCTTCTGAAACCATTAACTCTGTACACTGACTAGCTAGTCTTGCATGTGGAACAAATAAAGCCTTTTGCATTCCTTGATTGTAACTTCTTATTTAAATAGCACTGTCTGTGTGCTTTGTGTAACAAAGTGCAATTCAATTCGGATCATAAGCTTTTTGGAATAAAACTTGTTGTAACCTGTGCTTAAACTTTGCTTCTTGGTCCAAATAACAACTCCCTACGTCACTGCCTCTTAGGTGCATCACGAGGACTTCTGATATCTCACTAGCACAGTCTGTGAGCCTTTCTAAGCAAATAGTGGTCATCCCTACCTTCATAGCTGGCAGGTAAGTCACTTGGTGGTCTGCAAATAAATAGCTGTATTTTCAGTTGTTACTTTGGGTTATGTGTTACCTATCTTGGATGTATATTTCCAGAACAACAAGATTCCAAACTTGTACAAGAAAAGATTTGACTGCACTGGCCTCCCCCAGTCTAATGCTAAACTTAGTTGCTTCCTATTATGCTCATAGCTTACATCTTGTAGCTCCTCTTATATTGATTAGGGAGGATTTGGGTCCCTTTTGGAGGCTTAGTGGTTAAGATGCTGAACTTGATGACTGGAAGGTTGGCAGGTCAGCAGTTTGAGACCCGAGTGCTGCATGGCAGAGTGAACCTCCGTCTCTGTCCCAGCTCCTTCCAACCTAGCACTTCGAAAGCAAGAAATTGCAAGTAGATAAAATTAGGTACACTTCGGTGGGAAGATAAACAGTATTCCGTGCACTCCGGTGTTTAGTCATGCCTGCCACATGTCCATGGAAATGTCTGCCATCACAGAAAGTGGCTCTTTGGTTATAAACAGATGAGCACTGAACTCTAGAGTCAGATATGACTGGCTTTTGAGCAAGGGCGACCTTTACCTATCTTCCACATTTCAGCAACAAATGAAAGATAATGCTCAGGACTGAAAAGTACTTCACTTTTGTGCTTAGTAACAATATTTTCAAGTACTGTATAGAAAAACCCCAACTTACATATGCTTTGAGTTACATAAAATTTGACTTACATAATGATTTTTGTACTAAAACCATGTCTCGATTTACATAAATGTCCTGATTTACATAACACAATTTCCTATGGGTTTCCTTCGAGTTATGTAAAAAATCATTTTTCTTATGGGTTTTCTTCGAGTTATGTAAAAATTCATTTTTCCTATGGGTTTGCTTTGAGTTAAGTAAAAAACCGATTTACATAAAAGCCTTTTTACATAAGTAGGGGTTTTACTGTATTCCTGGGATTTCAGCATCTGAGAATATTCTAAATGCCAGAGCTTGGCTCTGGAATCAGTAATTAAAACAACAGGAGAGTGGAGTATCTATAATCAGAGAAGAAAAGGTAGAAACTAGAGAGCTATGTTCTTCTTCGTGGTCCCTGTGAAGCCACACTAATGAGTTCTTCCCCTGTGAAGCCACACTAATGGGTTTTCCTGCGCATGCCCAGTTCAGTCCGGAAATCTTCCATAGCTTTGTAGGAGTCTCAGACTCCGCCCTTCATGCCAATCAGGAGCGAGCCCGCCCCCAATCCCCAGTTCTTTCTTTGCCGCCGCAAGAGTCAGTCGTGTCTTCCAGAGCTCCCTTCGTGCCCAAGACCAGCGGTTTTTCCCTCCTTTTTTTACTGAGAGCGATTTTGTAGTTCTTGCTTAATAATTCTATTTGTTAAGATTTCTTACCCCCTATGGGTCTTTATATGTCTTAAATAGTCTCTAGTAAGTTCTTAAATAATTTCTAGATAATGTTATTTACTTAGATTTTTCTCATAAGGATTTTATATCTTATTTATTTTCCCCATGCTATTTTTTGTTATGGCTAGTAATATTTGGATTAGCAATCTTCAGATTGATTGCCCTTAGGGGTTTTTACATTCTTAATTAATTTATTGATTACTTTACTACGTTTCCTAAATGCCATTATCTAGTTAGATATTTTTATCTAATTACCCTCTTAAATATCTCTGTTTTTGAAAACACCACCACTACGAAATAAATAAATTCAGGGGTGCAGTGCCTCCTTTGAGGTCAGCCACACCTTCGGTGTCATCTTACAGAGACTGGAGTCTGGTGTTTTTCCTTGCATATCGAGAAGGATTCATTGTGCAGTGCCTCCTTTGAAGTCAACCACACCTTCGGTGTCAGCTTACAGAGACTGGAGTCTGCTGTTTTCCTTGCATATGGAGAAGGATTCATGTGTGCAGTGCCTCCTTTGAGGTCAGCCACACCTTCGGTGTCAGCTTCCAGAGACTGGAGTCTACTGTTTTTCCTTGCAAATGCAGAAGCTTTTCACGTGAGCAGTCTCTTTTCAGAGCATGGCTTCCACGTTGATATCATCTTACAGAGACTGGAATCTGCTATTTTTCCTTTCAAATGCAGAAGCTTTTCATGTGAGCAGTCTCTCAGAGCATGGTTTCCACGTTGATATCAGCTTACAGAGACTGGAATCTGCTATTTTTCTTGCAAATGCAGAAGCTTTTTACTTGAGCAGTCTCTCCTTTCAGAGCATGGCTTCCACGTCGATATCAGCTTACAGACTGGAGTCCAGTCTGCTGTTTTACTTGCAGATGCAGAAAATTCCAGTTATGCTTTCCTTGCACATGGATAATACAGGAATAAAACTTCATGTGAACAATCTCCAATTGAGAACTGCTTCACCATTGATAATCAGGTTAAAGAGTGGAGTCTGTCATCTCTCACTGTTTGCACTACACAGAGATGTAGAAAATATGGGAGCAGTCCCTCTGATTTAAAGTTACCTCACCATCGATATCGGGTTACAGAGTAGAGTCTGTTATTATCGGTCCCTCCTATTGAGGGCAAATGCACCACTGATGTCAGGTTGCTGTTCCCTCCCTTGATCTGGGATTGAGTACAGATGCACAAAATGCTAGTGAAGTGTTTCTTCTTGACAATATTGTCAGAACATGGGGTAGAACATATTGACCTCCAGACACCAACATACAATTCATACAATTCATGTTGAGACCTGGAGTTAATCTCTTAGTTATCAATTATCCCCTCTTCAGACTCAGTCTTTACCATCAACCTCGAGGTCTACCTCTTGATGTCACGTAATGGAATGGAGCCTTTACTGTCCACATTTATATCTTAACCTATAAAACCAAGGGTTAACCATTGGAACGTGCTATAGGTTGCTATGCCTCACCCTACTTGCCTGCACTCACCCTTCATGCACATGGCCGATCTGGGTCCACAGATCAACAAAGGATTGAGAAAACCGGCAGTGGGGCAACAGTCCAGCAAACGCGAAAAAAGGGAAACAAGTTCATTTCCCAACATTCCTTGCGCCGTGCCAGAGCCAATCAGGCTGAGAGGCTCTCGCATGGCGCGGTGCAAGGAACGTTCGGAAACGTGCCGCGACCAATCAAAAGAAAACCATTTTAAAAAAACGCAGCACAAACACAAAGCACAAACCCATAACTGCAAGCCCCAGCGTCCTGCGCGCCATGAGCGCGCAGAACGCTGAGGAAGCCGGCGCGCAAAAAAAAAACCCACAAAAAAAACACCAGGAGAGCAAGTCCGCCAAGCCGCGGGAACCAAAGCCCCCCTCCCCAACGGCGCCTGAAGCTCCTGATTAGAGTTTCCCCTTTAATATCACTGGGTGGGGGGGAGTGTTGTGCTCCCCTTCTCTACTGGCTCCCCTAGGGTTGGGAGGGTTGGGGGGACAAAAGGAGTCTGTCTCCCCAACCCTCCTGACCCCAGGGGACCTGGCAGAGAGGGGATTCCCCTCCACACACACACACACGCCCCATATTAAAGAGAAGAAACCAAGCGGTTACTTCTCTTTAAAAATGGAGTTTTTTGGGGGGAATCCCCCTCTCCGATGGCTCTCCTTGGTCCGGAAGGGTTGGGGAGACAGACCCCTTTTCTCAACCCAACCCTCCCAAACCCAAGGAAGCCAGCGGAGAGGGGGATCACAACCCCCCCCCCCGATATTAAAGGGGAAACCACAATTGAGATTTACCTTTTAATATCAGAGGGCGGCCTGGATTCGATCCCCTCTCCTGGGTCCCATGAGTCTGGAAGGTTTGGGGGGACAAAAGGAGTCTGTCCCCCCCCCCAAGCCTTCCAGAGCCAGGGGAGACGGCAGAGAGGGGATCCCCCCGTAGGACACCAAAAAACACAAAAACAATCAATCAAAAACATCCAAAAATACACAAAAATAACACAAAAAAACAAAACAAAGTAAACAAAAACAAAAAATTCCAAACAGCCAGCACCCAGCCAATAATCACAAAATCCAACCACCACCACCACCCCAAATAAAGAAAAACAGCCAACTCACCACCACACGACCTCACTCCACAATGACTGGAAAAGAAATGTATAAAGAAAGAGACTACTTACTGGAAGAAGCTCCACCCAGAGGCCACGAGAGAAAAAACAGTCAAAATACAAGATAACCCCTACCAGCACCACTTGCTACCCACAATAGTAAAAAAAAATCAAAAAGACACAACAGCCCCACACAAAAGGCCCCAAGAGTAAAAACAAGTTAAAAAAAATAACACAAAATCACAGTTTTACACAAATCAAAAACAGATGTCAATAAAATAAAATAAAAACTATTCAAAAATCCTGTGCTGAATTTTTACTCAAATAAAAAACAAAAACATCAATACACAGTTTAAAAACATTTATTGTGAAAAACATGTATTTTCACATTTTTTAAATTATTACCTACGGTACAACTATTAAAAAAAATACTTAAAAATTATTGGGTTAAATAATTTTTTTGGAAAAAGTATATCATCCTTTGTTCTTTTTTTCATCCACAAAACCAAAACACCAAACAAAACTCATCACAGTTTATAACAGGCCACCAAATTTTTTTTGTATAAATAATTTTTTTTAAAATTTCAATTATAGACTAACCTCTTCTTTACAAACATTAACAACAACAACAAAAACTTTCCAACACCATTTAAAACAGCCCGGCAACGCTGGGCAACCTCTGCTAGTACTTTCTATAGGAGAAGTTCTCAACCTTTTAAAGCCAGGGACTGGGTCATGCTCCCTCAGGTAGCTTCAGGGGCCAGATGGCCATTTTGCCCATCCTCCACCACATTGGCATTTCCTGGTGTGGAGGCAGTGAGGAGCCACATGAAATGGTGCATGGGCTGTATCTGGCCTAGGGGCCACAGATTGAGAATCCTAGTTCCATATCTTATTAGTTAGGTTTCCCCAGAGGTCACTTACTTTTGTTTAAAATAAATAAATAAAAAGGACCCAACATGTTGGGCACAAAATACTAATTGGTTTGTGGTTCACCCAGACAGTACAGTACAGTGAGCGCTGTGCTGCAATTATTTTGCCTTTTTCACCATTGAGGTTAGGGTGTGGAGTAGAGCCCTTGCCTACCCTCTGCTGGACTCTTCCAGCACTGACCCACTATTGACGTTATGCCTTGGAGTACAACCTGTTCCTTCTATTGCAGTTTTCACCAAAGGCCACAGTTTGTGTAGCGGAACCTATTGCATCCCACTGATCTGATTCACCACGTAATAGAGTCCACCCCACTGTTCTCTCCTATTCTCTACTGTTGGTGGATCATTTAGACAATGCTTACCCATTTCCATCTCTTTATTGAGTGGAACCTTTGGATGTTTTTCATTGTTCCAGTGGCACCATGCTGCCAAGGTCTATAGGACAATGCTATAAGAGCACTCACTTTTGCTTTACTCTGCCTCACCATCCACAATTTAGAGTGGATTTGTTTCCCCCGTCTATTTCATTTGGGGACATGAATGCATAGATAAATAAATAAGTGCAGTATATACTTTTATCACACTAGAACAGTTCTTTTCTGATTCTACAAACGGTCCACTTCAAAAGCTCGACATCCTGCATAGAATGCCTGAGGGCATATTTTTCTACACAAAAGAACACTTACAGTTCTCTACTGTGCTCTATATCAGGTAACAGACAATCAATAATATAATGCCAAGCTATTCCCCTCCTATGTCAAATCCACATTATAACTCTTCCTGTCTTTCTCAATCATCGTTCCCGGAACCTAAGGCCATGGGTGCTAGTTCTGCATCCCTCACTAAGGATTTCTGTTCCTACACAGATCTAATCCTAAGTATTAATAATCACTTTAGATATGGACCGCCAAGATCTTTCATCCCATCCATAGCATCCACTGGCATGATACCAGCGTTTCTGGACGTATAAAGCAGGCATGAGTACACCCTTCCACAGAGTACCTAATCTAAAATTTATAACTTGTATAAAGGGATTATAGGCATCACTATCGGAATCCTCCCTAACTGCACTCACCTGGACCTAACCCTGATTGATGTTGCTCCCGCCTATGTGTGCTACACATGGCACTGTGTTTGACTATCAGGGACACCTAACTTTTTTGGTTACGTTGATACCTTCATTTATGTACATAACTTATAAGATCCTCCTCAACCAAGGAAGGTTCTTCTATACATGATCCATTAACATTCAAGTCTTCTAGTTCCTAAGATATCTGAATCTATTTTAGCGGATTACGCATGACACCACTTCCCATTGTTCTACAAGTCACTTTACTCACCAGGCAGACAGATTTCTATTAATATGTAATTCCGTGTCTAACCCTCTCTTTCATTGATGGTGGCTTGACATAGATATATTTGGCCTGGCCAAGAACCGCCTACCCCCGGACACCCATAATTTCAATTTTAGCATAATTCTTTGGTCTCTTTACACAGACATCATCGTTATACAACCAACCATTAATTTTTGGTAATACTCACCAGGAATACTTTGAACCACTGATTATTATCTGGGCATTTTCTCTGATGTATCGGTACTACCTATTATTACCTATATAGAGAATCTACATCAATATGTCCTCTGTATACTGTTAACGCATTACGGGATTCCATTCTTCCTCCAGTGAATCTTATCACAAGGCAACACAAATACATTTCACCGTCCTTCCTAGAACCTTGACTAGGATAACCTTTACTATCTATCTTAACGACATTCTATCTAATATGCCATCTACTGAGGTCTACTTATTATATGGATTTCTTTTTTGCAACTAGGAGATAGGATAAGGACTTCCCCATATACTCCATGCATCAACCTGGTATCACATACCTCCAGGTCTGTTCCACCTCAGCTGTACAGATGTCCATATTGACTTCCTCTTTGCTAATACAGTACTTCATTTCGGGGTCACAGCAACCATAGTCATACCATAACTGCTCCCAACCATTCCTCATTTTAGTCCGTATGTAACACATCTGCATAGTCGTGATCGGTAATCTCTCCCGTAGTATGTGCTATGACACCATTTTACTCATTGTAACTGGCTTTCTACACACATCCTATCTCCCAGGTGGCATACATGTCACTCAAATGACTTATTGTACTTTCGATCTAGAAGTTAGTCCTTTCACAGGTATTTCCACATTTTCCTCCAAAGGGGTAATACAGTGTAATGTATTACCCAAAGGGATAATATTGCGTACAGACCCCCTTTTTCTTCAGGGGTCACCATACCCCCTTTCTCACATTGGGACCAACCAATCTATCATTCCTTATCCATATATAGTGTGTGGATATATATTATACGCATGAATTTCACACATGAGGAGACGCTTCATCCTCTACATTCTGGGTGGCAATTAACCTGTTATTAGGACATTAGCCAACTGAGGAGATTCTTGGTTATCATTCCAATCAGCAAGGGTAAGGCTCTTTATCCCAGCTAATATTCTCACTGGACAGTGGGAACTATTGAATTATCTCACCAATTGCTGACAAATTAGCTGCATTCACTTTAGCTGTGCAACTTCTATCTCTAAGTCAGCCTACTACCTGTCAAGATTTGTTTGACACTACCGTGTCAATGCCAGATGACATACTAGCTCTTGTGAGGTGTAGGGGTGGTAGCTGCGCCACAGCAGTGACAACCCGCCAGCCTGGTAGTCAGCTTTTAATCACCCATTAGTGTGGCTTCACAGGTACCACGAAGAAGAAAGGTAGGTTGCTTACCTGTAACTGATGTTCTTCGAGTGGTCACCTGTGAAGCCACACGTTCTCTCCCATCCTCCCCACTATTGTCACTGCCAGCTGTCAGACCTTTTTTCTGCGGCAGCAACATTTTGAACTGGGGATTGGGGGCGGGCTCGCTCCTGATTGGTATGAAGGGCGGACTCCTACAAAGCTATGGAAGATTTCCGTACTGAACTGCGCATGCGCAGAAAAACCAATTAGTGTGGCTTCACAGGGAAAGAACTCATTAGTGTGGCTTCACAGGTGACCACTTGAAGAACATCAGTTATAGGTAAGCAACCTGCCTTTTCAGAGAAGCAATAGCTTCTCACTTGCCAACCCTATGTTGCTCCAATATATTTTCTGCTTGCATTTTCTGTCTTCTGAAGTGATAATATAGCTTTAAAAAGCTGCAGGCCAAGCTTTGATAAAGTGATTGACTGGGGAATTTTGTCCTTGGCAAAGTCTTGGGAGAGTAAATGCATCTATGATGATGTCTAAGTGACACTTAATACACTAGCCAAGTAGGAGCTGATGGTCTGTTCTAAAAATGGAAGCTTGTTCACTGCATCTTTCTCTTGCTTGATTAGTCCTTGGCAGCAATCCCCAAACCGATCCAGAACATGCTAATAATGTTCTGTGGCAGAACTGTTTTATGTGAAACAAGAAAGAGAAGTAATACAAGCTCTTGTGGACTCGAATATCTTTTCAATGATCTTTATCTCATTCTTACTCTGAAGTAAAATGTTCATTATAAAACATATCTTAATCTAAAATATGTAGACTAAAATCCTGTTGCTTAGCGTAATAAATTGCAACCAGAGTAAGCCTATTGAATCAGTGGGGAGTTTGAGTCAGCTCATCTGTAAGTTCTATTTATTCAATAGGCCTCTGGTTATGACTTACTACGCTAACCAACTAGATTTCAGCCATTTTCTGATTCCTTGTATAATTTATGACGTTTAAAACATACAGATGTAGTCTTAATTAAAAATTGCTATCTGTATGCTTAATACATGCTAATATGTCCAAATAGTCTTTGGAAAAACTGTGTGACACAAAAGAGTTCCTGTAGGTTAAATCTTATTTGATTTTTTTTTTAAAAAAAGATGACTGTTCCTAATAACATTATTGATCTCTTTATTTCCATTCATTCTCAAATACTGTGTGGATAATGTGTGTGTGTGTCTTTCTCTGTCGCTCTGTGTGTGTATATGTATACACACACACCCCCATTTATATGGGCTGTGGTGGCTTAAGTGGTTAAGACACTGAACTTGATGACTGGAAGGTTGGAGTTCGATTCCTGAGTACTGCACAATGGAGTGAGCTTCCGTCTCTGTCCCAGCTCCTGCCAACCTAGCAGTTTGAAAGAAAAAATTTGCAAGTAGATAAATAGGTACCACTTTGGTCGGAAAGTAAACAGTGTTCCATGCATTCTGGTCTCTAGTCATGCCTGCCACATTTTCATGGAAACGTCTGCAAATGCAGACAGAGTTGTCTCTTTGGCTCTAAACAGAGATGAGCACTGAACCCTAGAGTTGGATATGACTGGCTTTCGAGCAAGGACGACCTTTACTTAAATTTTTAGCAAGTCAAAAGAATGAAAATAAGTCAGATTGGATAAAGTATCAGAAAAAAATTAAATAAATTAAGAAGTGTACAGTACTTTAAAAAGTCATAATATAATGAGATAATATCAACAGAGTGTTAACAAATAATGGATTGTATGCAGTAGTTGTGATTAGAATGAGACAAGTAAAACATTGCTAAAGCCTTAGTGACTTTAATGTGGTTAATGCATAGCTAAGGCTGAAATCTTATACATATTTCACTGAGAGTAAGTCCTGCTTTAGTCATTTGAAATTACCTCTGAGTAGTCATAGATAAGATTACAAGGTAGTGTATCTGACTCAACATAATAATACAATACAGTATTGTACAGTGGAACCTCATACAACAATCACCCCGCATAGCAATGAAATCGCATAACAATTAGATTTGGGGGGGAAACGGTGTCCCGCATAACAATTTTCCCTATGGAAAAATCATACAACAATTTCTCATTGGGAAAGCCACTTAAAGAAAAAAATCATTGTACGATGCATCCCATTGGGAAAATCGCTATATGATGCATGCATCGTATAGCAATTGTTTCGTACAACAACGAGCTCCATGGAACGGATTAAAATCGTTGTATGAGGTATCACTCAATATAGATAATTATAGAATTATTAAATATATTTGCAAGGGATAGCCATCTTAATCTTTTTACAAAAAAACCCCAATAATTTTACTAGCAAAAGTATTAACAAACAACAAAAAATGTTAAGGCAGGGGTCCCCAACCACTGTTCTGCAGGTTGTCCCGAATCAGGCCGTGTGTGTGTGTGTGTGTGCGCACAGTGTCGCTGGGTCTTCCTGGTGGACGGGCAGGGGCATCAGACACAGCAAATGGGTGGGTGGGCGGACCCCTTCCCCACATTGCTTAACTGTGGTGGGGCTCCGCCCCCCCTTGTGTACAGTGTGATGCTTCGCTGCCCAAGTCGGGCTGGGCGGTGTGGCTGGTGGGCGGCTGGGCCTCCTTGTTTTTGGGCTGCAGTGGGTCTCCTCCACCTGCACGCAGTGTGCACATCGTCGTATTTTGTTGTGCATTTGTGCCACCTGGTCCCGTCACCCCCACTTGCTGGTCTGTGGAAAGGTTGTTTGGCATGTCCGTGGTGCGGGAAAGGTTAGGGACCCCTGTGTTAAGGTATAAAATAAGGAATGCTCAGTATCCCTCTTAATTTGCAGCTAGAGTGAATGCTGGAGCTCAGAAGACACAGATCAAATGTGTGAGGCTATGAGTTCAGCCAGGAACAGTCCTTTGGCTGGGAAATCTTTTTACCTGGACATCCCCAGGGGCAAGCACTTGGAATTTTTGACAGAGAATGTGAAACGACTTGGTGGAGTAAGTACAATGGATTTATTTCTCTTGAGGGTTTAGTTTCATACTGTAGTTTCTTGGGGAGGGAAAGGCTGAGCCACCATTATATCTAGTCAGGCATAATAGGACCTGGAGCTTAAACAAGAGCTGGTACTACAACCAGTTTACTAAAGAATCACGAGTGAAGCAAACATCATCACGAGTGAACCAAATCACGAGTGAAGCAAACATCATTTGCCCAGGAATAATAGAGACTAGTGATGGATAAAAGTGTTGGTTTCATTTTCTTCCACATCCGAATTATTTTAGTCTTAAATTGATTTATTATTATTATTATTATATTTACATTTCTATACCGCTTTACTTCCCCTAAGAGAACTCAGAGCGGTTTACAGCATGTAAAATAAAGTAAAAAATACAATCCAAAATACAGAAACAGTATACAAATCAAATTCAGACAAAATACAAAATCACAATTATAAGATAGTATATAAACATCAATTAATCGCATCAAAAAGTACATAATATAAAAAATTCAAAACATCAAATACAAATCATCACAGAGTAACAACATCAAAAATATACCCCGCACAGTCCTTCTAGTCCTTCCAGAGGGGGAATGGGACAAAAGCGTGCACCAGTCCTGGAGCTCCTAGTCGACCGGCCTCCTTGCCTCCACCGAGGCCAAGACCATAAGCGACAATGATGGCAAGTCCAGCTGGCCGCGGCGGCTTCATCCTTCCATGTTGGCCCGAGGTGAGGACCGGGAACGCAAGGAAAAGAGGGGATGAAGCCCCTTCCCACAACTATAATCACAATCCCCGGGGCGGCGATGGGCTTCAGCATGATGTGGCGGCCCACAGCTGTGGCAATGGTCCTTGGGGCGGCGGTGATTGCTCCCTCAGCTGTCCTCACTCCCCGCCGACCCGGGGGGAGGAATGTGGAGCTCAGCGTCCAATGTTGGGGTGGTGGTGGCGACAGCGCTTTTGAGGGCGCAGTGCACCCCCAGCTGTTCTCACTTCCCGCCGACCGCCCAGGCCGAGGGAAGGAATGCGAAGCTCCAGAGTCCGGCGACCGGTGGTAGGGTGGGGGCGGCGGCAGCGCTTTTGAGGGCGCAGTCCACCCCAGCTGTTCTCACTCCCCGCCGACCAGCCGGGCCGGGGGGAGGAACGCGGAGCTCCAGAGTCCGGTGGTAGGGTGGGGGCGGCGGCAGCGCTTTTGAGGGCGCAGTCCACCCCCAGCTGTTCTCACTCCCTGCTGACCGGCCGGGCCGGGGGGAGGAATGCGGAGCTCCAGAGTCCGGTGGTAGGGTGGGGGTGGCGGCAGCGCTTTTGAGGGCGCAGTCCACCCCAGCTGTTCTCACTCCCCGCCGACCAGCCGGGCCGGGGGGAGGAACGCGGAGCTCCAGAGTCCGGTGGTAGGGTGGGGGCGGCGGCAGCGCTTTTGAGGGCGCAGTCCACCCCAGCTGTTCTCACTCCCCGCCAACCGGCCGGGCCGGGGGGAGGAACGCGGAGCTCCAGAGTCCGGCGTCCGTTTCATCACATTTCTGGAACAAATTTGCAAATTTTGGCGAATTCTCTCAAAAAACGAACCCGATGATTCTTGGCCATCTTCACTGGCCAATGCAACATGGTCCAGTTTTCCAGTGTATAGAAGACTGCGTTGCACCTGCCTGCCATGCAGCTGTTAAAGATGAGTCTGTCAGAAAAAAGGACTTAGCAAAATTAATTGGTGGTACCTGATGTGGTGTAGTGGACAGAGGGATGGACTAGAACTCTGGAGACCAGGGTTCAGATCCCACTCAGCCATGGAAACTTGCTGGGGGAGTGGAGCTGATAAAAACCACTTCTTCAGTGTAAACTAGCTCAGATGTGACAGCTTATAAAAATAAACAAAACTAATTGAGTTGGATATATAGCTCAGTGGGTTACATGGACCAAAAGGCTGTGGGGTTTGATTTCCCACTGTGCCTCCTGGGAGAAGAGCTAGTCTGTACAGTCATGGGAAAGCTGCATAGACCCAGGGCACCTGCCAATGAAGGAAATACACTTCTGTATATTCTCTTCTATAGACAACTCTGGGAAGGGTTTCCATAAGTTGAAATCATTATGGTGGCAATGTAAATGCATAAAACTAATTAAGCACCCTGAATATGGTTGAATACACAGGGATTCAAATCCAATCTTTCTGAGAGCCAGCTTTCCTAGAGAAGAATTTGTTAGTGCCACTTCCATCCACATTAAAGAATTTTCAGTATCAAATTGTTTCTAAATTGTTTCAAATTTGCAGTTCTTACAAAACAAACAAACAAAATTGTTTACTCACTGTTCCTTCGAATTTGAGTCCAACTTTTTTCGTTGTCAATTAAATATTGATAACGTGGCACCAAAAGAATAGGACACCCGGCTAGTGTTCTGTCAGTCATTGTTTTCAATATGGGGACATACTGTTGTCTCAGACAAGAGGTATGTCAAAGGAAGATGAAGTAAATTTTTTGGGCAATGGTTTTCAAGATCCGTTAGTCACCATGGCCTATTGTCAGTGATGGCGAATCTTGGCACTCTAGCTCTTCTTGGACTTCAATTCCTAGAAGTCCAAGTTCCTGTGAATCCACATGAATGGGTTTACCGTGCATACATACAGTAAACTCATTCGTGTGGATTAACAGGGACTTGAGCTTCTCTGGGAATTGAAGTCCAAGAACAGCTGGAGTGCCAAGGTTCGCCATCATGGGCTTATGTCCTGGCCATGCTTACCAGTGGAGTTCTGGAACTTGTAGAACTTTTTTTGTGCTGTGGGATAAACATGATCTTTTCGTAGTTTATTAGTACTGCCCATCTGATTGCTGTTTAAATGGAAGAAAGGTTGGGCTACACAGTTTTATCTAAGCTCTGTACTTAAATTAAGTAGTTCTGGAATTCTATCAGCTATCCCAAGAAACCAAAATATTTCTTTAAATTATTACTTTCATGAACTATTGCTTGCGATCCTAACAAGGTGAAAATTCACTTAGTATTATGAACTGTATAATGTGTGAACATGTCTCTATACATGGGCATACTCAAACTATTTAACCATCTTTATATTTCCATTGCTCTCTACCACTTAGTTATTTTTGCTGGAAGCATTATGTCTCTATTGTAGGATCATAATTACCATGAACCGCTTGAGAGTCCACATTTAAAAATGGGCAAGACGTTTGTTCTGTGCATATTTAACAAACTTTATCTAATTTGCAAACCAAAATATAGTTTATGCAGCATCAGTCATTGATTTCGGTCATAAAGTGTTTGTGTAATATATGTATACATTTAAAATGTGCACAAAAATTACCCATTTATATGCAGTACTTAACTCTTCTACAGTATGTCAGTGAAACAAACTCCTTTCTTTCCTCCTCCTCAGGTTATAGAGAGTTTTCTAAGTAAAGAAGTGACCTGTGTTGTCTCCAGCAGCCAAGAAGCCAAACAGGAGAAGCGGGCACAAAAGCAAATTTGTGCAGCATTGAGGGAAACCCAAAGTGAAACTCGACCTTGTGCAGATGCCCCCAAAGAGTGCAGAAGTACTTTATACAAGCCATTGGACACAGTAAGAACAGGAATCTGGGACTTGGTGAACCATATGCTTTACTTCACTGCTGGATCAATAAAATAATAGTTATTGGGGATAATGGAAAACATTTTATGGCAAAGTGTGCTTTGTAATTCTGGTACCATTGATTTTGCTACTGTTTAACACAGGCGTTCACAACCTATAGCCCGTGGGCTGGATGGCAAATCATTTGCCATTTATGATGGCAAATCATTTGGCCTGTGGCAATGACCTCGGAAGCGGACGTGTTTGCGACAGCCGTAAACACGCCCGCGTATGCCACGTGTCCAGCCCGCTCACCTGTCTGGGGGAGTGGTCCGGCCCGTGGTGCAAAATGGTTGAGAACCCCTGGTTTAACATAGTTAATCTGCACATCTGAGAGCAACTATATTCTGCACTTTATTAATTTCTAACTTTATTTCTTGTAATACACCTGTGCTCTTCACATTCAGTGTGAGAATTAACTGGGTATTGCAGTGAAGCTGTTTGTTTGTCTGCTTGCTTGTTTTGAACATTTGTAAAGAGCAGGGACTCTTTAGTGGTTAAGATGCTGAACTTGATGACTAGAAGGTCGGCAGGTCAGCAGTTCGAGACCCGAGTGCTGCACAATGGAGTAAGCTCGCGTCTCTAACCCAGCTCTTGCCAGCCTAGCAGTTCAAAAGCAAGAAATTGCAAGTAGATAAATAAGTATCACTTTGGTGGGAAGGTAAATAGTGTTCCATGCACTCATGTCTGCCACATGTCCACGAAACGTCTGGCGATGAGCACTGAAGCCTAGAGTTGGATATGATTGGCTTTCGAACAAGGTCCACTTTTACCTAAAGATTTTTGGATAACTGGAAGCCTCGATTCCAAACCAATTTTTATGCAAGACATTAGTCAAAACTAATCTTCTCTAACCTTTAGATATGTTGACAATGCCCCATTGTATCTAACCAGTAGGGCAACTGTGCAACAGGCTGAAAAATGCTAGTCTAGGAGAATAAATGAGAAAAAATAAATGAAGAATGTAGCCCCACTAGTGCAAATCACCTGTTGAGATTTAATTGCTAGATGAGCTCTTTTTTTCCATTGTGTTGATTGGCTGAGAGAAATTGCTACAGTTGCTGAAAAAGAGAGAAAGGGGGGTTTATACTCTGTTCCTGTTGGTGTAGATGTTTCCATTGTAAATCAGCATTTTGATGGAGTAGGGTGTCAGATCATAATGCTGCATCCCACCATTCCATATGACTGGAACAACTGTTCACATTGTGATAAGTACCAAATCTTACCTTTAAATCTCAGATCTACTCTTCTAGTCCTTCCTCTTCTTAGGAAGAGAAAAATAATTGGGTGACATTCCAGCTCCTAGATGCAACTTGTCTTTTGTGCCTCACCATATCTGTAATGTGTCTTATGCGCCTGAGGCACAGCTTCTGATCTAAAAGGTCAAAACAATTCAAAGAGATCCCTGACACCAGGCTGAAAAGACATGCATTGGATTGAAATGTCCTTAATTACATGGTTCCTTTTTCTCTGCCAAAGAATTGTTGCCAGATAATGCATTTAGCCTCATGGATGTTGTTGTGTATTAGGAACCGAGGTGTCTTTGGGTTGGCTGTTCAGGTAGATTTCCCCATTTTTACTTCCATAAGACTCTTTCATTTGGCCTTAACTTTCTACCATCAGTTATGTAGCTGGGCAAGGGAACCTTTGGTTTTCAAGATATTTTGAGCAACATCTCCTGACAACCATCCTAGCTAATGGATGGGGCTGTGAGAGTGAGAGTCTAAAATATATGAAGGGGCAGTAGTTCCTGATCTGTGTTTTAATATGGCATGGTTTCTAAACAACTTGAAAAGGACCAGCTCAAGAGGAATTCCTTGAAGAAGCTGCCAGATAAGCTATCTTATCATCTGAAGAAGTCTACTGTCAAGTGAGGGCAATTTTTATTCTTAATCTATACCTGTTTTGACATTGGCTTTCCTCTTTTTTCAGGCCCTAATTAGTCGTGGGAAGAAGCTCTTGCATAAAGCTATTGGCAATCAGGTGAGCATGCGAACAACTCTTCACTTGTACATCTGTGCATGGTAGTGTTTTTTGTGCATGTGTGCTTGATGGAGTTGATACATGAGAAAATGAAAGTGCAACTGTGACTTCCCCAGAGGTCATGTAAAAGGAAAAGTCCCTTGTACAGAGTCAGAAAGTAGACACCCAAAGAGCAGAAAAGCTTAAACAACTTAGTCCAAGCCGTCTTCTGCAAAGGAGATAGGAAACTGCTCTATGTCCAAAGATAAAATGATTGATACAACTATGTAAAGCAGCTAAACATTGACCTCTGAGAGAGCAGAACCAAACTCAAATTATAATAGTATATATGTTGGCTATTTCTGTCACATAGCTGGTGAGTTTCCGTGGTCCCAGAATTGTTTTATGAAAAGAATTCAATCTACATATGCACTGTTCACCAGCTGCAATTACTGTAAATAGGTTTTATCCAACATATATATGTTGGAGTCAACTTCCTTATTAAATTCATCCCATTTGGCTTTTTAAAAATTCCACCTTGGCTTTGGATGTGAGCATACAATGGGCACAGACATATTCCACCACCACCACTAAGAAGATCACTGCCATTATTAAACCTATGGATAAAAATAGTAAGCAATCCTCCCAAATCCATGCTGATATAACTGCCCCCTCAGTCCAACAATTAAAATCAAAACACCATGCTTGGGGCACTGCAATCTGCCGATAGAATATTCATTTTAATATCTCAGATGCCTGGATGGAACTCTGGCAACATCTATCTCTGATTTCCCATCATCACATAATCAAGAATCCCTGCAAATGGCCAGCTGGATTTTCCATTCCAAGATGGCAGTGGAGGATGCTGAACAGAGTGAGGACTGGCTGTGGTAGATGCGAAGCCACTCTGTTCACATGGGGATGGAAGTCCTCTTCCCAATGTGACTGAAGAAGACCAAACCATGGGCCGCATTATATTTAGGTGTCCTTTATGTGCATTTGGAGGCACATTGGAGGACTTGCATAGTGCTACAGATGAAGCCCTTCAATGGCTTTCAAACCTGGACATGGAACTCTAGCTAGGAACTTGAGATGGACAATTTGTGTTTACTGTACTGTAAATATCAACATTAATGTAGACAACAAGTTAATTACAGTGGACCCCCAAATAACGACAAAGCTTGGTTCCCCAAGTTGTGTCATTTTTCAGATTTTGACGTTGTGTGGGCGGATTTTTTTCTGCCCATTTCCGGGTCCCCGGCACTCCTGCCACCTCTGGGAGGCTCAGGGGAGGCAATCCAAGCTGTTTCCAACCCCACCGGACCTTTTCTGACACTGCTACAAGCAGAAACCCAGGGTAAACCCCTTCGTCTGCTGCAGGTTTTTGCTTGTAGCAGCGTCAGAAAAGGTCCGGTGGGGTCGGAAACAGCTTGGATCGCCTTCCCCGAGCCTCCCAGGGGTGGAGGGGACCCAAAAATGGGCGGGAAAAAATTCGCCCATTTTCGGGTCTCCGCCACCCCTGCCACCCCTGGGAAGATCGGGGGAGGCGATCTGCACCTCTGCTCACCCCTATGACGCGATCTCCAACTTTTGAAGCTGGAAAATCGCCGTGGGGGTGGGGGGGTCCCTGTTTCCTGCTCTCTGCCTCTCCAGCAGTGTGTGGGAGGCTGTGAGGACCTATTCTGCACTATTCCCACTTTCCTAGGTGCTCCCTGTGCTGCGCAACAGCTGATAATAATTGTGACTGCCATTTTGAAAAACAAAAAAAACCCAGTAAATTTTACTTTTGATGTAAGTCACCTTGGGTTGCTGAAGCGAGGAAGGCGGCCTATAAATTGAATAAATAAATAAATCTAGGAAGGCGGGAATAGTGCAGAATAGGTTCTCACAGACTCCTACACACTGCTGGAGAGACAGAGAGCCGGAAACAGGGGACACCCCCCACCCCCACCCCCCTGATGGCAATTTTCCAGCTTGGAAGGTAGGAGATGAAGCACGGCCCCTCAGAATAATGATGCTATGTCGTTAATCGATATATGATTTCGATGGAAAAAAAAGCGTCGTTAGTCGAAAACAACGTTAATCAAAAGCGTCGTTATTCGGGGGTCCACTGTATACGATAAATAAAATAAACAGCTGCAATGAGTAGCAATCCTGAACTCACTCTCTCTTTCTCCTTTTCAGGACAAGATTTATGGCAATAGCATTCTTGACAGTGCACGGTCTTGGGGAGTACAGGTTGTACATATAGATGGTATCCTTTTTATGTTGTTGCATCTGCTTTGAACAAATGATTATCTGAAACAACAGCATACATATGCTTCAATAAGATCCATGCATTTAAATTGGTCTAATTTCAAGGTGACTTAAATTACCTTGACTCCAGTTGGTGGCACTGCATAATACAAAATCTTGTTTTTCCTGTTCCAAAGCAGTAAAGTGCATCTGTCTTGCCAGAAGATGGCAGTCGAGCAGCAGATCAAGAGCTTCCATAGTATACGGATGTTGCTCTGATTTAGGGAGGTTGCCCCTTTGAATGTTTAGTGTTACTGGCAAGGAATGTAGTGGCTCAGTAGTTAAGAAGCTCGCCTTATTAGCTGGAAGGTCAGCAAGTAGGCAGTCCAAGACCCGAGTACTGCACAACGGAGTGAGCTCCCATCTGTCCCAACTACTGCCAACCTAGTAGATAGAAAACAAGAAATTGCAATTAGATAAATAGGAACTACTTCGGTGGGGAAAGATCTTGGGGACATGAAAGGAGCCTCATTTGGGCATCCCCTGAGTGGAGTTTCTCCAGCAAAAATCCTCTCAGCCCAGGATAATTTCCGACATAAAATTATTATTTATTAGTGTTACTGGCTTATTTATTGGTTCTAGCTTCTGTGCTACCAACAGATTGAGATGCATTTAGTACCAGTAATAACACTTGTATGGCACCAGTATTAACACTTGTATGTTGGATAAATTCACTTGATTTTTAATTATTTTGCAGGTCACACTATTGTTAGAGCATATCAGTTAGAATAGCTGTGTTAATGTATAGGAGCTGCTTTCTGGGTGGGTTTGTTTGATGTTTTGTATTTTATTGTAGACTCTGTCCAGAGTGGTGGATTTTTGCTAGATGAGTGGTGTACAAATGTATTAAATAAGTTGATAAAATAAACAAATTGCTTCTATGGGCACAGCCGCTGTGTCCATTAGAAAACATGGCAGTAATGGAATCCCCAGTTACCTAATCCAAAGTGACTGTGAAGCTGGCTTCTTCCCTAGTGTGAGTGTGCTTTGGTTCTCTCATTTACCTTTTCTCTAAAAAGTGGAACATGCTGGCTCCTTAACATTCTTCTTCCCTCAGAAATGGTCACCTACATACAGCGATTATCTAAGAAACGTCCTTCCAAGGTTGGTAGCATTAGAAATCGTGTTCTAATGGGAAGTTGATGGTTTTGTAGGTCTCGTTGACAGCAATACTGGGGAAAGGTGAAGACAACAGGAAAAGAGAAAGGCCAAGTAAGAGATGGATTGACTCAATAAGGAAAACCACAGCCTTGAGTTTGCAAGAGCTGTGTGAAGCTATTGACTTAATTCACAAGGTCCCCATAAGTCAAAGGAAACTTGGCAAGCAGCTTCTTAGAATTGTAATGTATTTACAAGACAGCCAGCAGGATAATTAGACATGGAATTGAAGAGAGTATGAGAGCATTTGTCTTCCAGGGTCCACAGGGTCAGTGTTTCCCAACCTTTGGTTTTCGGACTCCATTTCCCATAGTCAATTCCTCCAAAACACTGATCAGCAATGTACTGACTTAGGCTTCTGAGAAATGAAGTCCCCCTGTGGGGTGTGGGCCCCCACGTTGGGAACCACTGCTCTATGTCAGAGGTTCCCAACTCAAGGCCTGTGGGCTGTATCCAGCCCGTGGCGCCATTTCATGTGACCCCCAGCATCCCTCCAAGGGCATTTAAGAAACAAAATGGCCACACCCTTTGAAGCTGTTGGGACAAAATGGCCTCCCCATCATGCAGCCATGGTAAAATGGCCGTCTGGCCCTTGAAGCTGACTGAGAGTGTGTGACACAGCCCTCAACTTGGAAAGTCTGGGAACCCATAATCTAGGTGAGAGCAGAGTTTAGAAAAGACCCTTTGGTGCGATAGTTCCCAGAAACTCCCAGCTAAGAAAGTCAGGATGATTCTGGAATTTGATCCCGAAATCAAGATTTCCCCATCTCTGACTTGAGGACACATAAACACAAAGAAATTATTTCCCACAAGCCATAAGGTTTATAACCCATCATGTGACTGGTGGTACTGGTGAAGGGGCAGGGTTGTCATCTGCTGCTTCTGTGAGCTGTCTCCTGTGATGCATTTGCCAGGCACTTTAAGAACAAAACTGTTTGCCTCCACAGCAATGTTGACATTGCCCTGATTCAGGTCCCAA
The DNA here is from genome assembly GCA_035047345.1 of Bradypodion ventrale. Lineage (NCBI taxonomy): Eukaryota > Metazoa > Chordata > Lepidosauria > Squamata > Chamaeleonidae > Bradypodion > Bradypodion ventrale. Next base: position 37,496,430 of record JAWDJE010000006.1, read on the forward strand.
CCTTGTCAAGTGATGCTTCAAAACCTATCTTATGGCATCATTTTTATTTTGGAGATCACGAGGCTGTCGTGAGGAGATTTTCTTTTTGATCACTTATGCTTTCCCACCCTTACCATTTTTTGGTGTCCTGAAGTTTCTTGTAGTTAAATGATGAAACTTTTACTGTCTTAATCAGGGGTTCCCAACCTAAGGACCGTGGGCCAGATCCGGCATGCTACGCCATTTCATGTGCTCCCCCACCCCTCCAAGGGCATTTAAGAAACAAAATGGCCACCCTTTGAAGCTGTTGGGCCAAAATGGCCACCCCCATCATGCAGTCAAGGCAAAAATGGCCATCCGGCCCTCAAAGCTGACTGAAAGAGCGTGACCCGGCTCCCAGCTTTAGAAGGTTGGGAATCCCTGGTCTTAATATTTGCAGAAGACTCGATGTGCTTTTTCTTATTGAGTGTTTCCTTTAATCTAGGCGAAGTTGGGTGCTTTTGGGTTCCGGCCTCCAAAAGGTGAGTATGGAGACTTCCTTGGATAAGCATTTACACCTGAGTTGTCTCTCATAGGGACTGTGGTAGCTTAGTGGTTAAGATGCTGAATTTGATGACTGGAAGGTCGGCAGGTCAGCAGTTCGAAACCCAAGTACTGCACAATGGAGTGAGCTCCTGCCAACCTAGCAGTTTGAAAGCAAGAAATTGCAGGTAGATAAATAGATACAGTAATACCTCATACAACGTCCAAACTTGGTTCCACAAGTTAGGACGTTGTACGAATTCCGACTTTGTATGAGGCATGCAAAATCCTAGTCGCGATTCCTCATACAACGTCCAAATTATTGCCACCGATGCTTTGTATAACGTTGTTCCCATAGAGATACATTGTAACAGCACAAACTGCAGGGCAAAGTCAAAGAAACACAGGAAACTAACAGAATTTTAAGAGGGGCCAGAGGAGTGCGTTTCTCGACCAGCGAAGGGGGGGGGGATGATGCTGATGATAATAATAATTTATATACTGTCCGCAATTCTCTGCCCAAAGGGAGACTCAATGCGGTTTACATCTTCGAAGGGGGGGAGCCGCTTTTGGGGCCGCGGAGAGGCCAGCCCCAAGTGCGGCAAGTTCTTTCTTTCCCCGCCTCCTCCGGCCGGCTGCCGGTCGAACTCCGTGGGGCCTCCAAGCTGCAAGTCCAAACTCCTGCGGTAAAAACCCTAATACCTCATACAACGTCCGGCGACGTTGTATGAGGCAACTTATCCCCAAGAATTGGCAGACGTTGTATGGATCCGATGTTATATGAAGCGGACGTTGTATGAGGTATTACTTTAGTGGGAAGGCAAACAGCATTCCGTGCACTCCGGTGTCTAGTCATGCCTGCCACATGTCCACGGAAACGTCTGCAGACAGCGCTGACTCTTTGGTATAAGCAGAGATGAGCACTGAACCCTAGAGTCGGATACGACTAGCTTTCAAGCAAGGATGACGTTTACCTTTCTCTCATTGCCTCCCATTTCCTTCCCCATCTTCCAGCTTTGCATTGTGGCTTGGACACTTACCCAACTTTGTGTTGTATGCCTTGACCTTAAATGAGAAAAGATCGAGGAAGCTAGAGAAGGATGCCTGAAATTGATGTGCATTCTCATATAACTTACTGAAAAACAAAAAGTCTAATTTAGTGTCAAGAATAAACATTTTTCAGGAACGTGGAATGTTGGAAAGTTCAGCTCCACACAATAAGCTAGAAGAGAAGTGAAATGTCTTATGAGTAGATAAATGTTGACCCAGATGACCAGGCTCTGGAGAAGTTAGTTTTTTGGACCACAGCTTTCTCTATCTGGCCAGCGGGCATTGTGGTTAAGGAAAAATAATTGTTCCAGACTCTGGCTATGGAATGTCCTTTTCATGCTTTCATCATACTGTACCACAAAGGCACTTAATATTTTCCAAGTCTTTTGGCATTCTATAGTGATGAAAGTAGGCAAATTTATTTATTTATTGGAGTTATATAACCGCCTTTTTCGCCTAAGCGACCCAAGGCGGCTCACAACATCCGTTAAAACTCATACCCAATACTAATTAAAACTAAATACTATAAAACTATCTGAAAATGTCCACAAAACCTCCCCAATCCCCTTTAAAAGAAGAGCACCCAGGCAGGAGTAAATAAGAACCCTGGACAAGGCTAAATTAGCCAGCAGGGCTGGGTTGTGGTACCAGTTGTACAAATGTTCCTTATGCTTTCTTAATTATTTTAACTGTCATGTGTTTTTCAGCTTTGTATTTCTAGGCAGCTTGTTGCCTTTTGCCCTCCTCTTCTGTCCTTCCAGGGAAATGTTAACCGCTCTCTGGCATTTGAAACTGACTGATGGGCTTTCTTTGTGCAGGCAATAAGGTCCAACGCCATCTCCTGTTCCCTGGAGATGTGCTATCGCGGCTGTCAGCCCTGGACTGCATCCCACTTAGTAACAATGGAGTGTTGGCACAGTGCTGGCACTGTGTCCTGCCCATGAGACAGACTCTTGTTTTAATATAATAATTGCCTTGTTGCACAACGTTTAAGTAAAAGTCACCTGCAACAGCTTGCTGAGCGTTTTCTTCCAGAGCTCGCGGCATAACAGCAATTTCACCAACATCTGTCATGACCCAATGTTTAACTTTTAATGCAAGGTCCAGGATACTGTACTTGGCTCTCTTTGCCCTTTCTGTTAATCCATAGTTAGGGTGGGGGTTGCTATATCTTTACTTCCTCTGACATTTTAATAATAGATGCTGAAAGTTGCTTTTTGAACAAATTTCTATGTTTCCATTCCCCAGTACTAAGGCTGAAAGGACATTTCCTAAAAATTGAAGATGCAAACAGGTAAACGTCATAATGTTCTTTTCTACTCTGTTGAGTTGAGAGCAAGAGGTGACAGGAGCCTTGGTTACAGGGAACTCCGTAGCAGAAAGCAAGATATTCCACCTGTTATTAGAAACCTGGCTCTTTCTTGCTTTCACAATGTTATTTCACAATGTTTATGGACTGCAGTGGCTAAGACGTTGACTGGAAGGTGGGAGGTCAACAGTTCGATTCCCGAATACTGCAGGATGGAGTGAGCTCCCGTCTCTTTGTCCCAGCTCCTGCCAACCTAGCAGTTCGAAAGCGAGACGTTGCAAGTAGATAAATAGGGACCTCTTCGGTGGGAAGGTTAAGCAGTGCTCCGTGCGCTCCGGTGTCTAGTCATGCCTGCCACATGGCCATGGAAACGTCTGCAGAAGCGGACAGCGCTGGCTCTTCAGCTTTGAAACTGAAGCACTGAACCCTAGAGTCGGATATGACTGGTTTTCGAGCAAGGGAGACCTCTATGCACAGAATGTCTATGGGGCCGTGGTGGCTTAGTGGTTAAGATGCTGAGCTTGATTACTGGAAGGTTGGCAGGTCAGCAGTTTGAGACCTGAGTGCTGAGCGACAGAGTGAGCTCCCGTCTCTGTCCCAGCTCCTGCCAGCCTAGCAGTTCGAAAGCAAGAAATTGCAAGTAGATAAATAGGTACTTTGGCAGGAAAGGTAACAGTGTTCTGTGCGCTCCAGCGTCTAATCATGCCTGCCACATCACTATGGAAATGTCAACAGATGCAGACAGCACTGGCTCTTGGGCTGTAAACTGGAGATGAGTTCCGCCTCCTGGAGTTAGACATGAGTGGCTTTCGAGCAAGTGAGACCTTTACCTTTATGCACAGAAAATGGATTGTAAGAAGAACGAGGACGAATATTTATTTATTTGTTCCCACTTGTATTCCATCCTACTTGCAGAGTGACTCAGGGCGGCTGACAAAGTATTGCAAAACGTCACAAAATATAAATTCAAACAATAAAACACATTGTCCTCTGCCGGCACCGCAGCTGGACGCTAGTGAGGCCCTGGGGTCAGAGCCCGGGGCTCAACGTTCTCCACGGAGCCCAGGGCTCAAAGTCCTCTTTTGAATATGATCTCCTCAACATAGATATAATCTAAAGGAAGAAGAAGAGCTTCTAGGAACTCTGCTACAGCCATACAATGGTAGCAGGACTTCTCATAAATGTATGGCTCTCGATCCATTTTTCTTTTCTATTGAGACACAATGTTAGCTAACTGGTAATACAAGCAGCTGTTCTTTTTCTCTCATTGTGGCTTTTGTTTTTGCAACATTACTGTTCTCTGTGTAGCAGTTAAAGAGTATTGGCCACTAGCCGTGGCAGTTGTGGGATGATGGGAGTTGTAGACCAAAAAGGAATTTTCTATGTTTCATGTTTGAAGAGGTGTTTTCAATTAGTCTTGTATTTTGCTCTTCAAACAAGTTCTTAGAGAAGTTTATATGTAGAAATCAGAAATATAATAACAATAAGAACATTTATTAGAATAAAAATAATACAGTTTAAATGCTTGGCCATCCAAAAACTGAAAAGAGCAGCATAAGAATCTCATGGATAGAAAACACTGTAAATTAGTCAACTGACACGGTTTTAAGGATTGTGGTATATTGTTTTGTAAGAATCTGGCTAGTGCTTTCTTAGGGACTGTTCCTTTTCATCTCAGGGCTGACTCAGACTTTTTGCTTCTTGATCTAGGCAACTTTGTCCCGTCTTTAAACACTTTAAGAATTTCCCTCAGCTATATTTCCTGGCTCAGAAAAGGCACAGCCCATTTGTACCACCGCAAGCATTTTCCGTCTCAAAGTAAGTGTTTGTGTATGGGGGGTGGGGGATAAGACAGTCAATAGGTCGATGGATAACTTGTGGTTAGGAAATGTCTGACAGTAAATATCCAGGAGCCTATGTGGTAAGCAAATAAGGTAGACAGTTACAATCCTGCCAGTTGTATATCTATATCAGGGGTGCCCAAACTATGGCCCGTGGGCCAGATCCAGCCCCTGACACCATTTCATCCGACCCACACCGCCCTTGCCGCTCCAGGAAGTGGAAGTAAAATACGCCCATAAGGGCACATTTTACTTCCGCTTTCTGGGGCAGCGTGGGCAGGATGAAATGGTGTCAGGGGCTGTATCTAGCCCACGGGCCGTAGTTTGGGCACCCCTGGTTTAAACAGAGAAAATCGCAGCCTAAAAATCTCTCCTGTTGCAAAACAGATGGCAAGGCACGTTTTATTTCCACTTGCGGTGGGAGGAACCAAGTAACCGGCCCACTGAGCCACGTGACCGGCCCATGGCTTGAAAAGTTTGGGCACCCTTGATCTGTATAAAGATATAGAAGTGATGATGAAACTTAGAAGTCAAAAGTGCAAACAGGTGGGGCTCTTAAGTGCTGAGAACAGATAAGGTGACCAAATAAAAAATGAACATAGGGCTCTTGCACCTTTAATAGCTGTGTGGAAAAGAAAATTTCAGGAGGTGTAGCTTGCATGGAAGCTGCAACTGATGTAATTTCATCTTCTAAGCAACCCCTTTTTGGCTCGCCAGATTATCCTGCTATGGTAAGAGTAGACCATACTGCCAGAAACTCAACACTAATCGTCAGACAGCGGTTAACTAACCTGATGGGGTACACAGAAAGAGTCTTCTCGAAGATTGTGGTATTCTTGAACCACAATCAGGCGTACTCTGGTAACGGCAACCTTGTGTTGCTGGCTGATCTTTCTCACATTAGGTCAGGCAAAAGGAACTGCAGAATGAACTCACTAAGGGGTGCCTTCATTTTGGCATGTAGACACGGAAGAAGAACTATCCTGAGAACCCTGAGGACTAATGGCCTTGGGTACTGAAGTCCACAGGACAGGGTGATGGTCCCCATGTGGATTAAATCCCACTTGAATCCCTCTTGATGGAGGGCAGCAGCTTCATCAATACTGGCCTGGGGCCGAGGAGGACATTAGGGCTCAGGACCAGAAAGTGACTCACGGAAATGGATCAGTAGTATGGGTGTCATGGTGATGCAGAAGGCAAATGGAAGGCCAATCCTAGGACAATCTTCATGGCTGATCGCCATGATGATCACCAATACAGTAAAACCTCTGATAACGAAGGGTTTGGATAACTAAAAAAATCACATAATGAAAGGAACTTAAAGAGAAATGGAACCCTTGGATAACAGGGTTTTTGTTTTTTTTTTTTTGCATACTGAAAACGTTTCCAGGGGTTCCCAACAGCGCCAGTAGAGTTTTGTGAGTTAATCCGCTCCGTTTTTGGGATGTTTCGGGGTGTTCACTCCCAAGACTCTACTTGTGCTGTGGGGAGCAGCAAAGACCTCTAAGGACCCGGTAAAAATGGCTTTTTTCACCTTCGGAACATTTATTGTTTTTCAATGCGTCCCAATGGGAAACTGCATTTTGGTTAACAAACATTTCAGTGCACGAAAGATCCTGGAGAACACATTAACTTTGTTATCTGAGGTATCACTGTATTCAGAATCGGATATGACACAAGAAGGAGAAAGCAACTGCTGAAGATAAACCCTGTTCCCCATTCCTCTGGTCGCTCTAGAAGTGAATGTTGAGGTGGGTAGAAGAAAATATAGGACTAGGTTTAGAGGAATAAAAGATTCTGACGAATAGTTGCATCTCTCCTTTTGCAGAGAACCCAACAGCCGAGTCTCACTGAATGGGCCTAGCCCTCTTGCTGTCAGCTGTCTTGTGCCCAAAACACGGAAAGGCTATTGTGAATGTTGCAAAGGACCCTTCACAGATTTGTATGCGGTAAGCAAGTTTTTCACCCTAACTCTGTCTGATAGGATTTTTCCAGAGAAAAGAGAATCATTTCTGACAATTTTAACTTTTTTTTTTTTGCCATGTACCCTAAACTCGTATGTGTTCAAGCTAAACCGGATCTTTAATTTTAAGAAATGCAGTCTTTATTCCTTGATGTGACCTGGGCCAAGCTAGGCCAGATGCTCAGGTGTACCTAATTTGTCAAAATGTTCAAGCATATCTGGCTTCTGAGATACCATCAGCACTAAAAATACAATAAAACAATGCATACTTGCATTTTAATGGATTGGCCTTTTTTGAAGCTGAGATTCTCAGAAAGCTGAAATCTGCAACCAAAACCACATCTTGTGGTTTTCATCTGTGGTTCGATAGAATTCCGGCATATATGCAGCTTTATGTTCAAATGTTTTCTGGGACCTATAGTGATACCCAGTGCTGTATAACTGGAGATGACTCCTATGCCTATGTTTCCCCCACCATTGGTAAGTCTGAGAAGCTTAATTTGGAATTCTGTCATTTTCTGTTAAACCCAAGCAAATTGCTGGACCACATGATAACTGAAGCAAGGCTAGCTAAAATGCCAGTTTCTTTACTATCAGTGTAAACTTTCATTGAATGGCTGTCTTAGAATTTGCTCCTGATAAGAGTTTGCAGATGTATCTTTTTGGAACTACAATTATCAGAAGCTCTTACCTAGCATGGCTACTAGCCAGACTGGTTAGGGCAGTGGTTCCCAAATTTTTAAAATTTTAATTTAAATTCCAATTTGTATAGTCGCCGACTCAAATTGACTCAGGGCGGCTCACAGCATTAAAAACAATACAACAACATTAAAACAACACCCATAAAAACAAAATTTAAAATACTACAAAAATTAAAAGACCAAGGATTAAAGAAAGAGGATTAAAAGAGGGAGCGATGTTGCTGTTATTTTATCAGCCAGCAGGCGGGGGTCACCACATTACCGGTGCCTCACACCTGCCTTGCCTCACCCCACAGGGGACTTCAATTTTCTGAAGCCTAAGTCAGTACATTGGATGATCAGTGCTTTGGGGAATTGACTTAGGCTTCTGGGAATTAAAGTCCAAAAACCAAAGGTTGGGAAAAAGTGGGTTAGGGGATATTGGAAGCTATAGTCCAAAAATCAACATTTCCAAAGTCTGCTTTCAGGACATTCCTGGCCTTTTTCACCCTTCCCTCCAAATCAGTTTCATAATAATAGTAACGTGTTATTAAGCTGATCCCAACTAAGGGCAACCCATTCCAGGGGGTTCCTACATCTGGAGTATTCAGAGGTGATTTGCTACTCTCTTCTTCGGGGGCACTTTGGAATCTTGTGGCTTGCTGAAAACAGCACAAGCCAGCTCTTCTGTGAGGTACAGTGAAGGACTGTGGTGAGGGACACTGCAGCACTGCAGTGGTTTAGTGGTCAAGATGCTGAGCTTGAAGACTGGAAGGCCGGGGTTTGATACCCGAGTGCTGCATGATGGATCTTGGGGACATGAAAGGAACCTCATTCAGGTGTCCCCTGAGCGGAGTTTCTCCTGCAAAAATCCTTTCAACCCAGAGTAATTTATGATACGAGTTTATTATTAATAATACCTATTTTCCTGACCGTAAGACGCACCCAGTTTTTAAAGCAGGAAAACAAGAAAAAATATTCTGAACCAAAGAGTACTGTATTTGCACCACCAACCAGTGGTGGCGCTGCAGGGGAAATGGGCGGGCAAGCCAATTGCACTGAGGTAGGAAGCGTTGCTCTAGCCTAGCCTCTTGCTCTCCCTGCAACCAGGAAGCATGGCTTCCCCCTCCATTTTGACCACATGGAGCAGGGACAAATGCAAGAAAGGTAAATGAAACCCTTTCTTTTTATGCACAGGTTTGATTTCCCACTGAAATGCATTGGGAACATACAAACAGAAAAGCTTTAGAATACTGTACAAGAAATTGATTTCCAATGCATTTAAATGGGAAATTGCGATTTGCGCCCTCTTGTAACTACCTGTGGTAATGGCCCGCCACACATATGTTTTTCTTTCCCCGGAACAGCTGTGGTGGCAGCGCTGGAGGTCTTCGGCCAGCCGCGGTTGTTGTAAAATATCCTTTTACAACAGCCTTGCTGGACAGCATTCGGACTATAATACACACCCTCATCCCACCCCCACTTTTTTTTTTGGGGGGGGAGCGTCTTATGGTCCGAAAAATACGGTCATTTTGTGTCAGCAATTATTCTGGGTTGAAAGGATTTTTGCGGAAGAAACTCCGCTCAGGGAATGCCCAAATGAGGCTCCTTTCATGTCCCCAAGAGATGGGCACTAAATCTGTCATGCAGTACCCAGGTCTTGAACTGCTGACTTGCCAGCTTTCTAACTAACAAGGCAAGCTTCTTAACCATTGAGCCACCGCAGCCCCTATGAAATTTATTATTAGTGGGGGACTGAGCTTTTGATCAGTGGCTCCATAGCCAGGTGCTGTAATGCACTGAGTTATCTAGCTAGCTCTTAAGTCAATTTGGCTTTGTTGAATATGTTTCTGAGATCGTACCAGGCTGCCTAGTTCCTATGGAACAGTGCTTGCTGTCCCTTGGATGCTTGATCAAACAGGAAGAGAGCAAGATACTTACTGGCTCAGCATCCTCCCTTTTTTGTCATCTTCTCACATTTTCTCACATTGCTTATTACTCTCTGACACTGCTCTCTTGTTCTCACAGCACCTTCAAAGCCCATGCCATAGGGCACGTGTGATGGATCCTTCACATTATGCTCACGTGGATAGAATCATCTCTCAACTGACTAACGATTTTGTTCCTTTCTCCTCTAACCCAACACCAAGGTGATCCCTCCCACACACTCCCTTTAAAATGTCACTCAGTTATTTATCTACTTTGGAGGGTTACAGTGGTTCCCAAACTTTTTTGGGCCATGCCCCACCTACATTCTGATTTTAATTTTTAAAATGTGTATGTCATGAAATATATTTATATACTGTATATCGGGTTCCAAACCCTTGGCCTGCGGGCCTAATCTGGCCCATGCATATCATTAATCTGGCCCACAGTGACCACCTGGGCACCTCTAGACCCTCCCACCACCAGAAGTCGCAATGTGTGACTTATCGTGGCAGCAGAAGAATCGCACAATTTCTGCAGATTTTTGGACAGGCTCCGCCGCTTTCTATGGCAGCAGGAGGATTTTTGGAGCATGTTCGCTCCAGTTTGGTTTTTTTTTTTACATTTCTCCACTGCGCTTTGGCAGCTACACTGTGATTGTAGGTGACTTCTGGTGCCAGGCAGAGCTTATGCCAGCACCTGAGATATCAGCGCAGAACTATGAAGTTGCTCATGGTCACACTGTAGCTGCCGAAGTGCTGCGGAGAAATGTCGGAAAAATCCCAAACCAGAGCAAACATGCTCCGAAAAGCCTCCCACCGACCTGGGAAGCGGTGGAGCCTGTCCAGGAACTCGCTAAAATGGCATGAATGATGATGCCAATGGCAACGAAAACGTAAGTTGTGGCCGTAGCCCCCACAGTTGTGGGGTAGGTTGTACCTCCAGCCCCCACAACTGAGCACGGTGGCAGGAGCTGGCCCCTGCTGTATATGATTCCCCTAGAACGGTAAGAAATGCAAAAAATTCACTGTTAATAACTCATTCTCAAATTGCCCCTCTGTGGGGTGTGTGCCCCATGTTGGGAACCATGGGTCTTATCCAAGGAGTGATGTGCAAGGAACTCTAAAGCCATTGGCTATTTATCTGATCCATGTTACAGATGCAGGGAAGACCACCTATTGTATGGCCATGGTTGTGGATTTTGAATTAGACACTCGGGTGGTGTGGGGGCGGAGGAAGTACTTCTTCACACTGCATGTTATCCATTTAATTTCTGCAGAGTATGTTATAATGGCTGTAAATTAGGAGTAGATGCAAGGTAGACTGGGTTTCACCTGTCAAAACCTTCCCAAGCACTGTTACGGATAATTCCTTGCATTACTAAGAGTAGATTAACAATGGTTTTGGGCTCTCAATGGTTTAACAATAGCCACAATAAAAATCCATATTTGTTTTGGGGAGAACAGAAGTAAATTTATATTAACATGTGGGTAGGGGTACACAGAAAGAGCCTCCTAGAAGATTGAGGTATTTTTGAACCACAATTGGGCATACTTTGGTAACTGCCACCTTGTATTGACGGCTAATCTTTCTCACACTAGGTTGGGCGAAAGGAACTGCAGAATGAACTCATCAAAAGGTGCCTTCATTTTGGCAGTTTCATGTCTGGCCTAGACATGGAAGAAGGAGAACATGTGGGTACAAGATTCATGTTCTGATACTGAAAGCAAATTCTTGGGTAGAGCTTGTGTTTGTTCTGCCATTCCATCCATCTTTCTAAGCCACTCTCTTGCACCTGGTCCTAGGATGTGAATTCCAGAGTTTGACACTGCATGGCATGAACTCTGTTTACCTAAATTGGCATGAGATGGGATTAATGTATGCCTAAGCATGCATTTTCAGGGGCAAAACAGATCTTTTGGAGACAAACAGGGAGTGGCTTTTTCCAGCCTGCTTTGTTATTCCTGCCTCTGGCTAGCTGTTATTTGTGCACTCGAGTCTATCGGTGAAACAACTCACTGCCTGATGGTCAAAGGAGGCAGGAAAGCCCTTTGGCTACTCTGCTGTCTTGAATGACAGGGCTGTGAGTAGAGTGCTGCCTTTTCATATGTTGAAGGGTTCTTTTACAGTGCCAGTACTCAAGCGCCAATCTGGTCAGCTTTTGTAAGTGGATAAGTGCAGAGCTGCCATCTTGGTTTTGACCTCAGGCAGCAAAATCTCTTGGGCTAGCTCTGCAATTTTTGGTGAGTTCAGTCTGCAGCTCCTTTCACCTGACCCAGTGCAAGAAAGATTAGCCGGCAACACAAGAGAGCCTTTACCAAGGTATGCCCGATTATGATTTTAAAATACCACAATCTTTGAAGAGGCTCCTTCTGTGTACCCCAGCTCTACAGTGACCCCAGTTGTGAATTTTGGGTGCTAGGTGTTAGCAGAATAAAATTGCAATCGTAAGTACTTTGACTTATCGAGTTCAGTGAACTATACTTCTGAATAGACTTGCCTAGAGTAGGATAGTTAAGCCTTATGTGTAGCAATCGGTACTACTAGCTTTTACTCAGTCGCCCTGAGTAGGGATGATTTTCCCCCTAGAGCCGTGATGGTGAACCTTGGCACTCCAGATATTCTTGGGCTTCAATTCCCAGAAGCCCAAGCTCCCATGAATCCGCACGAATGGGTTTACTGTGATTCATCCGGCACGCGCCACCCTCGTAGCTCCTGGAAGCGGAAGTAAAACGTGCCCGTACGGCAGCGTAGGCCGGATGAATCACAGCAAACCCATCGTGCGGATTCATGGGGGTTTGGGCTTCTGGGAATTGAAGTTCAAGAACATTTGGAGTGCCAAGGTTCGCCATCACAGCCCTAGAGGGGCGGGATATAAGTGGAAATAATAAATAAATAATATACGGCTCAAGCTCTGGGAACACATCACTGCTGGTGTGCTAAGAGTGGCTAAGAGATTAAGCTGTGAAACTCGCTTCAGACACACATTTAATCACATGTAAGACATGAAGATGGCCGTCTGCTGTATGTCATTGGTGACCCATGTTACAGCATGGGTCATGTTGCAATAAAATAATGTAAGTGAAATACAATTCTTGGAACTTTTGAAAATGTCACATTTTCATATGCCCTCTTCTTTTTCTCAGGATGTCTCCGGGTATTTCTGGAATTCAAACGGAGGCTGCTGAGAGCAAAGCTGTCCAACTCCCAGTTTCAGGTCAAGGACTGCAGTGTTGTGGGTCTGCTGAGGGCCCTGGGGATTCATCCCATTTGCTTGTCAACAGCCATGGGGATTTGGCTTACTTGCTTGAAGACCAAGGCATTCCCCAGCTAACAGAGCAATGCTTGGAGATGCTCCCTAGCCCTGTCTCTCCTGCCTTACAAACTTGTGGACCAGCATCTGATCCCCATGAAGGGGCTCAAGTGTTTGCAGAAACTGCCCCAAAGGCCACAGCCACTGTTGAGGTCAAACATGATGCCCTCCCACTGGAGACAGGGCTCCTGACAGAACCCATTGTGCTCTCTCGCAAACGCAGTCTCTCCTGTAGCCCGGATAGGCAAGCAAGCAAGCGGCAAGTGCTCATGTCAGACGAGAGGCAGAGAGATGCGGTTTTGCTCCCTGAGGAGCAGCATGTTGGTGCAACGGGATATCTTTTTGCCAAGCTAAGTGAAAGCCAGGCTGCTCCTAGACGCCCTGGCCAATCTACAGGTCCACTGTGTACCTCCGGCCTTTTTGCTGCGTCCTCACAATTACCTCAGGAGAGCCTTCACTGTCTCTTGTGTAACTCTGTTGCTATAGACGCTGAATATCTCAAAAGCCCAGCGCAGCTGCTAGACCGCAAGGAGTTCCCTGCTTTCCAGCTATGGGGCGTGTGCCAACGTTGCAACTTTTCCAGGCCTCCTCTTGGATTAGGAAGTCTGCCTGGCTTCCCGGTGGGCAAATACATAGCCCCCAAGCTGCTGGGATCTGTAGTCCGTAGTTCTTCACTTGACATGCCTGATGGAACTCAGGTTGTGTCGCCAGAGCAACTGGACCTAGGCCCTGGCTCTTGCCTACCTCTGCCTTCCAACCCACCAACTCATCCCTGTGCTGAAGAGAAGAGTTCTTCCTCCATTTCGGAATGGGATGGGCCACTCCTTTGTGTGCTAGCGGGTGCCTCTCATCTCCCTTCTGAGACAGCAATTGATGCGGCCCTGCTGGGGACCTGTGTCAGCCTGCAAGACAGCTGCTATGAATCTCGCCTCTGCTCTGTGCTTCACCAGACACCAGCCCAAAACTAGGCCTGCAAAAATCGTCGTCCACATGACCAGAAGACCCACGTGGAGATGGAAAGGGCTGCCTCGAGAAGTGAGCATGCTAAACATCCACCTTCCTGCCTCCTCCACTACTACCCATGTGACATTATGCAACTCCATGATTTTTATTGTTATTTATGGAAATAAGTGGTTTCCTTTCTCATTTCCCCAGAAGTGGGCTCAAAGGGTTTTGGAGTATTTTAGCTGCACCCAGTAGCTCCTGTGTAATGGCTGTCTTCCCGTTGGTGCCTTGAATAGAAATAATATACCATGAGGCATGTAGAAATATCAGTACTATACATCTTATCCCAGTGGTGCCTAAACTTTTCGGGCCGGGGGCCGGTCACATGGTTTAGTGAGCCAGTCACGTGGATTCCTCCCACTGGAGGATGTTTTGCAACAGGATGAGATAGATTTTTTAGGCTGCCGTTTTCTCTGCTTAAACTAGGGATGCCCAAACTACAGTAGACTATAGTTTGGGCACCCCGTCTTATCCAGTGGAGTATATTTTCCTGCTAAGTGCTGACTTTGGATCCTGTTTGTAGAAATGACATGTAGAAAGTCAGATTCCCACTTGGAGTTCTAGTATTTGCCTGGGATAAAATGCTTTGCCAGAAACTAAAACCAATCCCAAACGTTTTGAGTGGGGGTAAAGAGATCTCACCAACAAAAGTGGAACTTGAACATTCTGCTTGCCTGAATTTGAACAAACCTGTCCCTCTATGCAAGCACTGCTGTTTGAATTTGTATAGCTGTCTTCTTGACAAAAGTGATGGCGAACCTTGGCACTCCAGCAGTAAACCCATTCGTGTGGATTCACAGGGACTTGGGCTTCTGGGAATTGAAGTTCAAGAACAGCTGGAGTGCCAAGATTCGCCATCACAGGCATAAGAGTTTGTGATCTTATATGTATATGGGAAGGAACACTATTAACATTCCTGGTTTGCTTTTTCCTTTAACACCTAGGCCTGGGTTGAGGCAGGCAGACTAGCATGAGACCTCCCGATCTGATCACAATACTGGCTTCCTAGTGTTTGCTAACTAACACTATTAGACAAGAGAAAAAAAGCCAGGCCTGTGATGGCCCATTACTGCAAATAAACTGACCTCCATTCTGGGTCTTTAAAGAAGAGGAGGTTAGAGTAGAAAAATTGTTTACTGACCTCAGTTTTCCCCTGTTGTCTTCTTCAGGTCTCTTTTTAAGTACTTCCCTGTTACAGAGTATAAATTTGTAGGGGTTTAATTTTTTTTAATGGCACATTTTCTCTTTGCTCCTTTTAAATAAATAAATGTAAACCCAGTGTCTCTCAGCATCTTTTTTTTCCATAGGGCTTTTTTCTTTCCTTTTTGTGACTATAGCTATGAGTCTTGGGCAGAGAGGAAATTCTGGCACTTTTCTTTCCTACAGTGTGTATATGTATGTACCGGCTGTGTGTGTTTAGCTGCAGCCAGCTGAAGTCACATGGAGAGCAAAGAGGACAATGAGCCTAAACTTTCCCAGATGCTATACAAAGATTAAAGAACAATGCAGCTTCTTCCTGCAAGCCGGTCAATTAATCCTGCCTCCAGTCTTCCCCAATCCACTGCCTTCCATGTCCATTGGTCGTGCCGGGTGGAGATGATCATACCTGTCAAGTTTCAGGAAATTTCTGTCAAATAAGGGAAATTTCCCGACCAAAACAGGAAACTGGACAGCTATGCTTATCCTGTGCTGGCTTCCAGTCTAACTGCAGTCTAACTAATAGGGATGGCGGCGGAAAAGAGTGTAAAATACGGGGGTTTGACAGAAATTTCCCGAAACTTGACAGGTATGGAGATGATAGGAGCCATGGTCTAGCTCTGTAGGTGAGAAAGTCTGGCTAGGTAGACAGAAAAAAGGGAGCAGTAAAATTTCCTCTTGATCTCCTCTTAAGGAGGAATAGTGGTACAGAAAGGGGGCAGATAACGAGACAGAAGTAGAAGGAGAAGCTAAGAAGTATGATAGAAACAGGGAATAGTAAAAATGAGAAAAAGATAGATGCAGTTGCCAAGGAATCTAGGTGGGAAGACAAAAGTAGAGTATAAAGTTGATGGTCCAGGTAGGAAAGCTAGAAGCTATGGAGACCAAAACAGCTATGTTAGAAATGAGCCAGAAGAGAATGCCATTGTGAGCAAAAAAAGAGAGCTATAATTGAATTGATTCATACCTGTTGTATATATGTATAGGAACATTCACTGTGGGAGAGTGGGATAACATTATATAGTACAGTGAAAAAGAACAGTAATGGAGCCTGAAGAGATGATTATGAGAAGTAGCAGAACAGTACTAGTCCAGCCTGGGTAGGCTGATATTGTAAGTCAGGGGTCCACAACCTATGGCCCATGGGCTGGATCCAGCCCATGGCACGAAATCATCTGGCCTGTGCCCTCCAGCTGTCGCTGCCAGAAGTGGACACATTTACAACAGCTGTAAAGACAATTATGACAGCCACAGATGCGTTTATGGTGGGGGGACCACCAGTCCGGCCCCCTCAACTGTCTGAGGCAGCAAGACCCGGCCCCCAGCCTAAAAAGGTTGTGACCCCTGCTGTAAGTGTCTGAAGTAACAATAATCACAAAACATCAGAAAATAGGTGGGATGATGCCAAATGAAATGGTGAGATACAACAAATTTGCAGTATTGTCTTCATTCCGTGCAAACCAATTATGAGACTGGGAGCTGGATGGATAGCTCAATGAGTTTGGTTTCTGGTTGTGGACCCAAAGGTTGGAACTTATTCCCCAGAGGGTCTATGGAAAGAACTGCCAGTGTGTGTATCCATGGGCAAGCTTTACAGTCCATGGGTATCCTCAGGAGGGAATGGTAAACCACTTCTGAGTACTCACTACTCTGAAAACGACAGGGTTGACATAAGTCAAAACTGAGTTGATGCATGAAATTATTTTAATTAGTAATTCAGGACTAAATTGCTGGCATAGAAACACCATAAGTGTGGCTTTACGCGGCAATGTGGGGAAAACAGTTTCTTGAGTGGGGTCCAAGTTTCTTAAATTCTGCTACTGTATTCTTCCTTGATGACCTCTGTCATAGATAGCGGCCCCAGCCACCAAACGTACATCTTCTAAGTAAGCCTGCATCGCATGAAGGCAAATGGCAATCCAGTAATCACATTTTATGCCTTGCCAGGTAACTGAGGCCAGAAATAGAGATAACCCATAATTAGAGCTGAAAGGATGTTAATATTGCAAAGAGGAGATTGAAGTGGCTGTTCGGTGCTTATGAAATCAGACTTCAAAGGAATCCTGGGTTTAAATCCTGAACACCAATCATTTAAACAAAGCAAATTAATCCCTAACACAATGCCTGGCACAAGAAAAGCTCCCACTGTGGCACTCAGGTGCTTGTATTAGTTAAGAATCTGCCTTTTCTAGTCAGAGGCTATTACTCACACGTTTCTGGGCTGACACACATTGTTTTCACAGTTTCAAGATGTTAGTACCTGACTGGTGCACTCTGTTGTGACATGGTGAGGCCCAAGTTACGTGAGGGCTGGTTCTTCCGTGTCTAGGCCAGATGTGAACCTGCCAAAATGAAGAGGCGAATTCATGCCATAGTTTTGTTCCTTTCACCAGACCCAGTGTGAGAAAGATTAACCAGCACAAGGTTGTCGTTGCCCAGTGTATGACAAATTGTGGTGCAAAAATACCACTATCTTTAAGGAAGCTCGCTCTGTGTACCCTAGGGCTGGTCTAAACACTGGTTTTGAGGTAAAACACAAGCTCACTCACAATAAACATGGTAGTTGTTAATGAAATCCTGGTTATGATTTGGGCATTAAATAATCCACAACTCTCATCAGTTAGAAACTGTTTACCCCTGTGAACAGGATGTGGTGAAGAGAATCGGTGCTGCCCGTTCTGCCTTTGGACGTCTATCACATCAGGTCTTCATGAACAAAGATTTAACAACCCAGACTAAGCTCATGGTATACCAAGCTGTTGTTATCTCAGTGTTACTGTATGGCTGTGAAACATGGATCCTCTATCGCCAAGACATCAAAAAACTTGAGTGCTTTCACCAACAGAAGCTAAGATCCATCTTGAACATCAAGTGGGATGACTATGTCACCAACATCGCAGTCCTTGAGAAGGAAAATCTAAACAGCATTGAAGCTTCTATCATAGGCCATCGTCTTAGATGGATAGGCCATGTCCACCGCATGGAGCTCCTCTGAAGCATTATAAGGACCAGCTGAAACAAACTATGAAGGTGTCAGGTATAAACACACAAACTTGGGAGGCAGTGGCCAAAGATCTCCCACTTTGGCACCAAACCATCTCTGCTGCTACCGATCACTTTGAATGGGAACGCCGCATACACGAAGAGGCTAAGTGACAAGCACGGAAACTTTGTCAAACTCAACCACCCCCTCCACCATCAGTGTAATGTGTGTGATCGTATGTTTCATGCCAGGATCGGCTTATTGAGTCACCAGAGACACATCCATCAATGGAGAAAATAATGGCTTTCAGGAAAAATGTATGCTCAAACAGGAGCAACGATCCCTGGCAGAGACCTGCAAGTGATGGTGTGGAAGAATCAAAGGTGGAGTATTCAACCAATAAAGAAACATGAGCTTCCTTCAATTCCGATTTCAACTCGTTCAACCCTGCAGTTATAAACTAGTGAGGAGTTCAACTAGATTTTCCTTCTAAGGTAAAGGTAAAGGTTTCCCTTGTTCGAAAGCTAGTCATATCCGACTCTAGGGTGCAGTGCTCATCTCTGTTTCCAAGCCGAAGAGCCTAGCGCTGTCTGCTTCTGCAGACGTTTCCATGGTCATGTGGCAGGCATGACTAGACACCGGAGCGCACGGAATGCTGTTACCTTCCCACCGAAGTCCCTATTTATCTACTTGCAATTTCTTGCTTTCGAACTGCTAGGTTGGCAGGAGCTGGGATGAAGACGGGAGCTCATTCTGTCCTGCAGTACTCAGGAATCGAACTGCTGACCTTCCGCTTCCCAGTCAGCGTCTTACCTACTTGAGTATTTACCTACAGCTGAGTATTTTCAGATAGCCCTTGCTTGTCTTGCACGGTGGCAACATTGTGCTTGTCCATCCACCTGTTACTGGCAGCAGCTGTTACTTGTTTTGGTAGGTGGGGCAGAAGCACAGTACCCAATGGCATGTATACAAGCGTTCAAAATACTAATAACAAAAGAACTTATCACTGGGGATTTTAAAAACAATCTCAGATTTGCTGAGAATCTCATGCTTTTTAGATGTCTAACAACAATAGCACCATATAAGAAAGTGTGATTCTTGACACTATTGATTTTGCAAATTATTCACAACTCGCAAATGAATGGATCACTACCTGGTATTCAGTGTACAGTACTGTATTTGTACTTGCATGTTTTGATTTACTGATAGACTTCCTAAAACAATTTAAGAAGAGATTAGATTTAATCATGGAACTGTATTAGAAGACACCTTTACCTAATTCCATTTAACCCATCCCCATATGGCAAGGCAGGGTGATCTATCTGCCAACATAAACGGTACATGCTCAACACACCTGTTCATTGAGAACTGGGCCCAACACACAGCCGTCACTTAAAGTATTTCTGAGCTCCTTTTCCCAGGTTTTAGAGGGGACACTTTATTCTGGCTTGATCCATCAGGAGTAGAAGAGTCTGATTTGGAAGACAGGAACAGAATTCAAAAAGATCTTGATAGGCTTTAACACTGGGCTGAAACCAACAGAATGAAAATTAACAGGGAGAAGGATCTTGGAATTGTTGTAGATCACAGGCTAAATATGACCATACCTGTCAACCTTCCCGGATTGGCCGGGATTTCCCGTTTTTCGGCACCTATTTTCGCCATTTCCCGCCCGGAGCTGCCGAAACCCCGGAATTTGGCAGCAGGGGGAAAGGCGTTACTGTGCATCCCTTTTGCGCAGCTCGCTTCTACGCATGTGTAGAAGGCTTTTACACATGCGTAGAACCCTTCTACGCATGCGTAGAAGGCTTCTGTGCAGAAGGGGATCGTAGAAGCCTACGCATGCGTAAAAGCCTATGCATGCGTAGAAGCGAGCTGCACAGAACGGTTCTGCGCAAGTCGCTTTTACACATGCGTAGAAGGCTTTTACGCATGCGTAAAAAGCGACCTGCGCAGAACCATTCTGCGCAGGTCTCGGATTGTCCGAAGCCGCGGTTGGCAGGTATGAATATGACTCAACAGTGCGACGTGGCTGCCAAAAAAGGCCAACACTGTTTTAGGCTCCATTAAGAGTATAGTCTCCAAAACCCCTGAGGTACTAGTCCCGCTCTATTCAGCACTAGTTAGACCACATCTAGAGCACTGTGTCCAATTCTGGGCACCACACTTTAAAAAAGATGCAAACAAAATAGAGCAGGTACTGAGAAGGCAACAAGGATGTTTTTTGTTGTTCGGTTGCACAGTCGAGTCCGACCAGGCTCTTCTGTGATCTGCCATCCTCCATAGTCCACCCAGATCTACGCCCACCACATCAACGATGCTGTCTAAACATCTTATCCTCTGCTGTCCTCTTCTCCTTTTGCCTTTGATCTTTCCTAGCATTAGTCCTCCCTTCTCATTTGGTGACCAAAGTACAGTGGAACCTCGGTTGACGTAATTAATGTGTCCCCCGGGAAGTTTCTTTCAGTGAAACGAATTTCCCATAGGAATGCATTAAATGAAATTTTCTATAGGAATGCATTGAAAACCAAAATACATTACCGAAATGTAGTTTCGCACAGGAATGCATTGAAAACCAATTAATGCGTTTTGGGAAAAAAATCTGTTAACGGAGCCACTATTTTCTATGGATTTCCTTTTGTTATGCGATTTTTATGTTACCCAAGCCGTTTGTTAACTGAGGTTCCACTGTACATGAGCTTCAGCTTCAGTATTTGTCCCTCTAAGGAGCAATCAGCGTTGTACAGTACAGTAATACCTCATACAAAGTCCGCTTCGTACAACATCGAATTCATACAACACCGCCTAATTCCTTGAAAAAGTTGTCTCATACAAGGTTGCATTGACTTTGTATGAGGCATTGGGGTTTTTCCCAGGTTGCATTGTGCCTGGGCAGTACATATGCATGCATTGCTCTTGTGTGTTTTGCACGAGGCGAAGAGTGTTTAGGAGTGGTTTTGAGCATGATTTTGGATTTTTTTGAATTTTTTCGTCAGAATTTTTAGAAGCATTCCTGGGATTTTTGCAGCATTCTTCTGTGCTGTTACAGTACATTGTATCTCTATGGAAACGATGTTGTACTAGGCATCGCAGCAAGGATTTGGACATTGTATGAGGTATCGCGGCTAGGATTTTTCATGCCTCATACAAAGTCTAAATCCGTATAAAGTCCAAACTTGTGGAAACAAGTTTGGACGTTGTATGAGGTATCACTGTACTGGAAACCAAGCGATATGAGAAAAGGCTGAAGGAACTGGGCATGTTTAACCTTGAGACAAGGAAAGTGAGAGAGGATATGATAGCACTCTTCAAATACCTGAAAGATGATCATAAAGAGGAAGGGAAGGATATGTTCTCCAATCATCCCAGAGTGCAGGAGGTGTAATAACGGGCTGAAACTACGGGAAGCCAGATACAGGCTGAATATCAGGGGGTGGACGGGACCTTAATGGTTAGAGCAGTATGACAGTGGAACCACCAGCCTGGCTGTTGATCGCTCCAACACTGGAAGCATCCAAGAGAGCATTGGGCCGCCACCATACCCGTCAAGCGTGGCTCCTTTGCGCATACGCAGAACCCCTTTGCCTCTGATGGGCGCGCATGCGCAGTAACCCCTTTCCCCGCGGTTCAAAATACAGGACGGCGGCGGGAAAGGGGAGGAACGAGCGCTGAAATACGGGAAATCCCGGCCAGTACGGGATACTCGACAGGTATGTCCGTCACCTGTCAGATGTGCTTGGATTCAGTCCTGTATTGAGCAGGGGGTTGGGAGGGAGACCCGATGGCCTAAAACAGGGGTGCCTAAACTTTTTGGGCCGCTGGCCCGTAGTGTGGTTCAGGGGGGCAGTCACTATAGCCTGGGGGGCTGGATCCAGCCCCGATGCCAATTCATCCAGCCCGCGAAACCCTCATCGCTCCCGGAAGCGGATGTAAAACGCGCCCGTACGGGCGCGTTTTACTTCCGCTTCCGGGAGCGATGAGGGTTTCGCGAGCTGGATGAATTGGCGTCGGGGCCGCCTGTAGTTTGGCCACCGCGGCCTAAAAGGCCCCTTCCAACTCTGTGATTTGCTGGTGAGCCGACCAGGCAGAGGGAGGCCGATCCCCCACGCCGACCTTCTCGCTCCCGGATCGCCAACAGGCTCCGCGGGGGCGCGCGTGCGGGCAGAGGGCGAAAACGCGCCGGGGGCCCGGGCTGGCCTCCGGGGGCGGGGGGAAAAAGGGCGGGGCTCTCACGTGCCCCGCCCTCCTCCCTCCCTCGCTCGCTGAGCCTCTCCCTCGCATCATGCCAAGCTCCTCTATCCATCACTGCAGCGCCAGGGTGGAGAAGCCTCCCGTCTCTTCTGCCCACCCATGCCCAGCTCTACTGGGGCTGAAGGCACCTGCTTGGTGGGGGATCGGAGGCGCGCCTCCGCTGTCTCTCCTCCGTAAGGATTCAACAGGGTGGGGGGAAAGGCAGGCGAGGCGAGGGAGGGAGGAGGAAGGACCAGAGAGAGAATCCCGGACTCTCAATGCAAAGCCAAAGAAAACGGAGAAAGGGGACCGTCACCACCACCACCACCACCATCATCACCGTGCCAGCCTTGGTTCCGACTATGAAGGCATTATGAGTTGCCCGCTACCAAACTGGGTGTTGACAGCTCTCCTCTATCTGCTGCTTTGTCATTCAGGTGAGGAGAGTCGTTGGGTTGGGTTGGGTTGGGTTGCCTTGGGTTGGGTTGCGTTGCGTTGGGTTGGGTTGTCCACCCTTTCTTCCTCTCCACAGTTTCTCCTCTTGCATGGCATGTCATGGCATGGAATGGCATGGCATGGCATTGCGGTTGGGCTTGGGGCTGATGACCCTCTGGGGTGGGAAGACCCTGGGGAGGGGGCTGTGGCCCAATGGAACTGGCCAAGAGAGTGGGAGTTACAGTCCTTGCCCTCTCTCCCAAAGTCCACCACCAGCTGTCCAAACACTGCCGCCTTGGGTGACTTCCTCCACCTTGCCTGGGTTGGACGCCCGGGCACTTAATTTAATTTTAATTTAATTGTCAAATTTATATACCGCCCACTCGGCCAAGGCCCACTCAGGGCGGTTCACAATCGCAATTTAAAAACACGTTAAAAACAGTTAAAACTACCCACCCCCTAAAACAAGGGGTACAGGATCCAAAGGCACCATGGGGAGGAGTTCTTCTACACCAGCCACTCAATGGAGGTTACCCTTCCACCTGTACCCCACACTTGGCCCGCCAGCCAGGAGGAAGGGCTGCCTGTTGTAAACATCTTCCTCATTGCTTTTTTTTTTTAAATGACATCCATCCCTTTCTCCCTGCATGCGTTTCTACACCCACATTCTTCTCTCTCCCACCCCCTTAAAAAGAAAAGGCTAGGACTGCAGCCTTTTCTGCTGCATAGACACATTTTTCTGCAGTTGCTTCCTGTTCTAAGGTGGGAGATGGTGGGTGAGCAACAGCTAGAGTGGAGAATCACTGGTCTTGAGCAACAGCTGGAGGAGAGAATCACTGGTCCAATTTTGCCTGGGAATTGCAAAGGCGAGGTTAGCAAGGGATGGAATTGGTAACCCCCTTTCCCCCCCAATACCTTTTTTGTGGGCCAGGTTGCGAATAAACTGTAGTAGAGTGATGGGTGAGAATTCAGAGAATTGGGACCCCCTGAAATGCTAGGGAATAAGCCAGGGTTCAGCCTAGGATCCCAGAAAGAACCATGATCCTGAGCAGGAAATTTTGGTGTGATGTTCTAAAACCTCCTCCCACCCTGCTCAGTTCACAAGCAAACCTTGTGCATGTATGTCTTTTATATACCAGGGCTTAGCCCGGATGACAGTAGTGACACAAATTAAAACACACACACACAAGAAGATCCTTGAGCATATGCAGAGTGCATTCTCATTACCCTTGAGCAACCACAGCCCTTCCACAAATGTGGGGTTGCTGGGCACAAGACGTGGTTTAGGACTCGTGAGTTCTAGGAAGGTTTTACTTAGTTAGTTTCCTTGCCTGCTTATTGTTAAATAAAACACTGTTGCAGAGAAGCATGCTAGGAAGGAACATGCCCAATACAAAGCTAAAGCGGAACCTTTTAAAGCAGGGGTGCCCAAACTACTGCCCGGGAGCCAGATCTGGCCCCCAATGCCAATTCATCTGGCCCACAACGCCCTCATCAATCCTGGAAGCGGAAGTAAAATGTGCCCATATGGGCACGTTTTACTTCCGCTTCCAGTAGTGACGAGGTTGTCGCAGGCCAGATGAATTGGCATCAGGGGCCGGATCTGGCCCCCAGGCAGTCATCTGGGCACCCTTGAACCATGTGACTGGCCCGCAGCCTTAAATGTTTGGGCACCCTTGTTTTAAAGTGTCATGTCCTTGGCAATATGGAAAAGGACTTCGATTGATGCTGAGGTTGCTGGCAGGATTCTGGCTAAGAAAGGGGAGTGTGTGGATGGCAATCTGTTGTTGGGTTGTAGCTCTCATCAGCCCTAGCTAAGATAGCCAGTGGAGAGAAATGGGGGCAGCTGCAGTCTAACCACACATATCCCATCCCTGATCTCGGGCCTCTGTATTGGTCTGCTTCAGAGCCTGGAAAAGTTATTTTGAAGCTACAACTCCCTGGCTTCCCCAGCCAGCATGTTGTCGTCCAGAAAATAATTCTAGATCTTCCTGTCTTCTGTCAATTTCTATCTGGTTTACCACACATGGTTTAATTTCACTAAGAACAGGTCAGGAATCTGCACTGAGGTATAGCCTTGGAATAATGAACTTCAGAGCAAAGGGTGTACACCTGGGCATATTCAAATGTGTTTTATGAGTAAGGTAAAGGTCAAAGGTTCCCCTTGCTTGAAAGCCATTCGTATCAGACTCTAGGGTGCGGTGCTCATCTCCTTTCACAGCCAAAGAGCCAGTGCTGTCTGCGTCTGCAGACGTTTCTGTGGCCATGCGGCAGGCATGACTTGATCCTGGAGCACACAGAACATCAGTTATCTTCCCATCAAAGTAGTACCTATTTATCTACTTGCAATTTCTTGCTTTCCAACGACTAGGTTGACAAGAGCTGGGACAGAGATGGGAGCTCACTCTATCGTGCAGTACTCGGGCTCGAACTGCTGACCTGCCGACCTTCCAGTCCCTTATTTAATGAGTACAACTAGGCTATGCTCTCCCTGAAAGGCTGAGCTTTTATTTGTATATCTGCATATCAGAATGGGAGCCAGCATAATATGGTGATTTGATTGGGACCTAGAAAATCTAGGTTCAAATCCCACTTAGCGGTGATGCTCCCTGTGACCTTGAGCCAAATACTCTTTCTCAGCTTGGCTTATCCCAGCTCCTGCCAACCTAGCAGTTCGAAAGCAAGAAATTGCAAGTAGATAAATAGGGACCACTTCAGTGGGAAGGTAACAATACTCCGTGCACTCCGGTATCTAGTCATGCCTGCCACATGACCACGGAAACGTCTGCAGAAGCAGACAGCGCTGGCTCTTCGGCTTTGAAACAGAAATGAGCACTGAACTCTAGAGACAGATACGACTGGCTTTCAAGCAAGGGAAACCTTTACCTTTAACCGTTAGTGATGCTGCTTGTCACCTGTAGCTCCTTAGAAGAAAACTATGATACAAATGAAAGTATAATGAGTAAAAGAAAAGAAAACACTACATTGATTAAAATCCTTATCAGAAACAGCCCTGCTCAAAGTCAACACTTTCCCTCTTTCTTTTGCAGCACTGACACCATCCTGTCTTTCCCCCTTCTCTCTCTTCGAGCAGGTTTTGTTAAGGCCGATACACAACCTGGTGATTTGCGGAGGTGGATCCCAAATGCCAGCTGGCGCAAAAGATGGGGGGTTTCAGAAATCACCTACCCCACTCGGCTGATGGAACAGAGTTCTGGGGGAGAAATTCAGAAGCCTCAGCTGGATACCTGGGTGAGAAAAGAACCTGGCGGCAGCAAAGGAGGAAAAGGCGACAGTCCCGTAAGTGATACCTCCAGGACCTGTTTCCCCACCATTTCTAGTACATTTTGCTTTCTTTGGCTGGGCATTATGCTCAAGCATTCAGCATCCATGTGCGGGGGTTGTGGGTGGGTGAGAAGGAGCAGACACCAAGCTGTTCTGTGAAGACAGATGGTATGCATGCCAAATGGTTGGGTGGTACGGATGACTTCCAACTTTTAAATAGGATCCTGTTATTCAGTGTCATGGCAGAGCTAGGCAGCCTGTTAGACAGCTTGAGCCTTTGTCCAGGCTATATTGACAACAAATCCCATGTGCCGACAGCTGTGGGCATTCTATGGACACTTCTACCCGCTTCATTGCCCTGCAATGGATCTTTGGTGGATTTTGGTGCATCTTAGCCTCTGGGTGTATTTTCCTACCTGGCTTGTTAAGGGGAAGGATGCACATTTTGCCCTTGAACATCAACCAGAAAATGCATGCACCTCAATCAATAAACTATACTTGGGAGACAACTCCTGCAGTTATATATAATGGTAACATATATTTAGCATTTTACAAGTGAGCAACATACAAAGGAATTCCCTCTGGAATGGAAATGTGAACATAGCTAATCACACATGGAATGTGTTGGCTTGGGGGAAGGCTTTAGGTTAGGTTGTAGTGCAGCTAATTGTTTGTCATTTATTATGAATTGTGAGCTGTCCAGAGTCGCTATGGCAATAGGTGCAGCCATATAAATCTAAATAAATAAATAAATAAATATACCTTGGAGTCGTATTCAACGAGGAGTCCACACATTGGTAGACATTTCCATGATGACATTCCACACATGTAAATGGACTTGAGAAATCAATTCCATTTGTATGCAGGTTCTTAGCCAATAGGATATCATGTCACCCGCCAGCTAGGCAGACCATGACATGTGCCCTAAGCTTTCACCTTGCCCAAGGGATCCGAGGGAGGACCTTTGGTGAGTTTTATTCCTGGCTTAACATAATTGACAAGAGGTGGGCAACACTGCCTAGTTAGACTACTCACGCCCCCTTGCCCCGACAAGGCTCTCACCTAGTGGGGGTGACATATTTATATATTACATGTTATTATTCATATGTTCCTCTGATGAGCTCAAGGCATACATCTGTCCTCCTCCCCACATTATTCTCCAAACAATCAAGTAAGGTAGGTCAGGATGAAAGAGAGAATGACCGGCCCGAGGTGGGGACTAGAATCTGCATATCTCAAGTCCCATTTCAACACTCTAACTGCTACACCATTCTTGGATTCTCCACTATTACCCCCATCATTTGCCTCGTAAAAATAAACATAAGATTAATGTTAAATCTGAGTTGCTGGATAACTTAAATCTAAAGTATTGCCAGAGGCCATGGAAGATCATCATCCATTCAAGACCATCATAGAAGTTTTGGGGTGGGTGGGAAGAAACCAACATTTATAAGCAAGGTAGAATAATTAATAACACTGATCTGCCATTCAGCCTTAAAGCATGGCAACAAAAATTCCAGTGCCTTTTTGTGCCTTATCTGACTTAGCATACAGTTAGAAACAGGATCTGCTGCATTGAGGATAGATGTCTAAAGATCTATCCTGGTTTCCGTGTCACAGAATAAGGAAAATTCAAGAGCCAGAAAATGTTGGTAAGAGGGCAGAAAGTTGGTGAAGTAGAAGTCATCAGTCCAGATCCTGAAGAAATTACTTCTGTCTTCCAGAATCATTCACTAGCTGTCCTTGCTGAAGGACTCTTAAGGTCCACAAAATAGTGTTTCCCAATGTGTCCTGGTCCATGTCCCACAATCAATCTCCATATCCAAAACAGGACTGCAGTGGATCAAATGGCTAAGATGCTGACTGGGAGGCGGAAGGTCAGCAGTTTGATTCCCGAGTACTACAGAATGGAATGAGCTCCTGTCTTTGTCCCAGCTCCTGCCAACCTAGCAGTTTGAAAGCAAGAAATTGCAAGTAGATAAATAGGGACCACTTCGGTGGGAAGGTAACAGCGTTCCGTGCACTCGGGTGTCTAGTCATGCCTGCCACATGACCACGGAAATGTCTGCAGAAGCAGACAGTGCTGGCTCTTCGGCTTTGAAACAGATGAGCACTGAACCCTAGAGTTGGATACGACTGGCTTTCAAGCAAGGGAAGCCTTTACCTTTACCTTATCCAAAACAGAAATTACTTTGACAATTAAATCGCATCAGAAGGTGGTGGATGTTCCTTCCTTCCTTCCTTGCAGATTTGAAATAGGAGGCATAAAAGTGGCTTTTCTGCATCAGACAGAGGTTGAAAAGGATGGTCCTTGGGACCATTCAATTCTATGACATCATCTGCTACTTGTCCTCCATTTTTTCTCTCTTCTCCTTGAGCTTAGCTGCAATCCTCGTAGTAACTAGGAGAAAATTTATCTATGTATCAATGTATTGATACATAGTATCAATACACTGCAGTGGCTCAAGTCGCTAAGACGCTGACTGGGAAGCGGAAGGTCAGCAGTTCGATTCCCGAGTACTGCAGGACGGAAATGAGCTCCTGTCTTCATCCTAGCTCCTGCCAACCTAGCAGTTCGAAAGCAAGAAATTGCAAGTAGATAAATAGGGACCACTTCGGTGGGAAGGTAACAGCGTTCCGTGCACTCCGGTGTCTAGTCATGCCTGCCACATGACCACGGAAATGTCTGCAGAAGCAGACAGCGCTGGCTCTTCGGCTTAGAAACAGAGATGAGCACTGCACCCTAGAGTCGGATACGACTGGCTTTCGAGCAAGGGAAACCTTTACCTTTACCTTTATCAATGTATTGTTGCAGACAATCCCTGTTGTAATGTAAATATTTGAGGATGGTATAGTCTTGAGTGGGCAGTTGAGAGCTAGTATTTATTTATTTATTATTTAGACTTATATCACTGCCCACTAGCTTTACAAGTGATCTGTTCCCTGTTAATTGAGCTAGACAAATGCCAGTGTACAGTAAAACCCCGACTTACAAATGCACCGAGTTACATAAAATTCGACTGACATAATGATTTTGTGCTAAAACCCCATCTCGATTTACATAAATGTCCCAATTTACATAAATTTACGTAACACAGTTTCCTATGGGTTTGCTTCGAGTTACATAAAAAAAATCATTTTTCCTATGGGTTTGCTTCAAGTTATATAAAAATTCATTTCCCTATGGGTTTGCTTCAATTTACATAAAAATTACATTTTTCCTATGGGTTTGCTTCGAGTTACATAAAAAACCGATTTAAGCAAAAGCCTACAGAACGGACTTTTTGCGTAAGTAGGGGTTTACTGTATTTGTATTCTGTTGGAATGGGAGGTAGCTACCAAGCTGGCATGATGAATACCTACACTTTTAATTTTACCAGTCTATGTCATTGTTTCATTTTGCTTATTTCTATTTACCATTTTTGTATCTTCTTCTTCCTTTGGATTGGTGGAGTTAATGGAGGATTATAGGTGAGGTGGTGATAAACAAATATACTATACAGTACATACCTGTCAAGATGCGGTTGAGAAAATATGGGAAGCACCGCTGCCTCCGATGGGCGCACATGCACAGAAACCCCTTGCGCATGCACACCTCTGCCTCTGATGGGTGCGCATGATCAGTAACCCCTTTGTGCATGCACAGAAACCTCTCTGCATGCCCAGAAACCCCTTTGCACATGCGCAGAAACCTCTGCATGCACAGAAACCCGTCGCACATGCGCAGAAACCCCCCGCGCATGCACACCTCCACCTCTGATGGGCACACATGCGCAGTAGCCCCCCTCTGGCTGCTCCAAATTCAAGATGATGGCGCGACAGAGTGGGAAAGAGGGGTAAAATACGGGATTTTCCAGCCAGTACGGGACACTTGACCATACCTGTCAAGTTTCGGGAAATTTCTGTAAATCCCTCGTATTTTACACTCTTTCCTGTCGCCATCCCGTATTAGTTAGACTGCAGTTAGACTGCAGTTAGACTGGAGGCCAGCACAGGATAAGCATAGCTGTCCAGTTTCCCATTTTGGCTGGGAAATTTCCCTTATTTGAAAGAAATTTCCCAAAACTTGACAGGTATGCACTTGACAGGTATGTTACAGTATATATATATCCCATTATTTAGGCTGCAATCCAGTAGTCGAATATTAGTGCTACACAGAGAATAAGTGTCAAAGAAATTTGGACCAACTTTGGATAGTTTATTTTAAGAAGAATTGTTACAATGATATGCTGAAGCTCCCATAACTGAGCAGTGAAAGGATGATGGACCATAGGTCCTCATGTCATTATATTCTCCATAGAAGGAAATTTTCAAGCTCTCAGCTGATCCCCAATGTCAGGAAATCCAATATTCTTTTCAGCATGTAAATTTGGTAGAGGAAATTGCAAAAAATGTGTGTTAACTGACGTAACAGGCATTCTGTTATATGGGAGATTTCTGTAACATCCCATAGTAGTGAGTTCTGCTGGTTAAACATTTTCTTGACAGGGGAGAGCAAAGCTTTCTTATACACCTTTGACCCTCTCACCACTGGAGAGAGGATCGATCTAAATTGACAGAGTAATGGTGAAACTGAAGATTTTATAAATTGGAAGTAGGATCATAGAAGGTCACATTGCCTGTTCCTGTTTTCATATGCCAGCACTGAAAAAAAAAATGGGTTGCTCTGTATAATGTCAAATCTGTGACAGTGTTGATATGAATATGCTTTAATATGGTGGAATGGACTGAACAGGAATCAGACTTCCCTAAAATAGGAATTGTAGTACAATGCACTCAAAGGCACCTGGTTGGGAAACACTGGATGTAGTCTCCAGATGCATGAAGCTGCAACTCATAACATAAGCCCTTGTGAGGATGGCTGGGGATTATGGGAGTTGTAGTTCAACACATCCAAAAGACAACCAATTGGGAAGGTTTGACATAAACTGTTCTATATCTCAATGCTATTTAGTTCTATTCTAGACATACAGGTATTCCTCACTTACTTACTTTCCTATATTAGCATCTTACTCAGCCTCTTGTTGCTTCTTCTCTTTGGAAATCTCTTTCCAAACTTGAGCATGATGGACAACTTTTATCAGCCAACTCACCACCACACGACCTCACACCACAACGACTGGAAAAGAAATGAATAAAGAAAGAGACTACTTACTGGAAGAAGCTCCACCCAGAGGCCACAAGAGAAAAAACAGTTAAAATACAAGATAACCCCTACCAGCACCACTTGCTGCACACAATAGTAAAAAAAAATCAAAAAGACACAACAGCCCCACACAAAAGGCCCCAAGAGTAAAAACAAGTAAAAACAAATAACACAAAATCACAATTTTACACAAATCAAAAACAGATGTCAATAAAATAAAATAAAAACTATTCAAAAATCCTGTGCTGAATTTTTACTCAAATAAAAAACAAAAACATCAATACACAGTTTAAAAACATTTATTGTGAAAAACATGTACTTTCACATTTTTAAAATTATTACCTACAGTACAACAATTTAAAAAAATACATACTAAAAAATATTGGGTTAAATAATTTTTTTGGAAAAAGTATATCATCCTTTATTCTTTTTTTCATCCACAAAACCAAAACACCAAACAAAACTCATCACAGTTTATAACAGGCCACCAATTTTTTTTTGTATAAATAAAAATTTTTAAAATTTCAATTATAGACTAACCTCTTCTTTACAAACATTAACAACAACAACAAAAACTTTCCAACACCATTTAAAACAGCCCGGCAATGCCGGGCAACCTCTGCTAGTTGGCTATAAAAGGACAACAGAATCTTCTGAACTGCTTTGAAATTGTTAGTGAAAGGGGGCATATAGTATATTTGCTTTTTTTAAAGGGGAGTTTGAGAAAGCAATTTGCAGAAGAAAATGATCGCCATCATGACCTATTTATAAACTTCCTTGCTGCATCAGGTTGACCAGTTTTGATGAAAAAAGGATTTTTGACTAGAGAGACAACTGGTCTGAAAATTAAAAAAAATGAAAGTGAGTTATGGGAGCTTCAGTCCTGAAAATTTACATTTCTTAGTTGTAGCTGATTCAATAGGACAACCTCCTTTTTCTTGCCTGCTTTATTTATTCATGTCAGAGGCACCACCAGCATATAACATACAAAGCTAAAATTACAGTAACACATCTAAAAACAAAATAGAATCTTGCCTGCTTTACTATCCCATTCTTTACCCAACACAGAATAAATTTTGAGTGAGAGTTAGGCAAATAAATGAATGAATGAATGAGTGAATGAATGGGCAGCCTTCATATATTTTGGATTGCATGTCCCACTGGCCGCAGCAGTCATGATCAACATCATGAATAAGGGGAACCATAGTCGAAAATATCCAGACTTTTTTGGATCATCTACTCTTGATGTAGAAAATACATTGTAGAAAATTCAGATCTAAGATATGGGATGAGCTGCTTGCCTTCAAAGTGCCATGTTGGTCCTGTAGGTAAGATGCGCCCATGGATACTCCTGGAGTATTCAGAGCTTTGCCACATGCAAGTGGTTGGATTTCTTGTTGCTATCTCTCTCATGAAGTTTGGCCATAATTATCCTGCTATGGTAATAGAGTAGACCATACTGTCAGTGACTCAATGCCGAGTGTCAGGTGGCGGTTAACTAACCTGACAACCCTGAGGACTAGCAGCCTTGGCAAAGTCCACAGGGAAGGGTGATGGTCCCAAGTGGATTAAATCCCATTTGAAACCATTTTGATGGAGGGTAGCAGCTTCATCAATACTGGCCTGAGGCTGAGGAGGACTTTGCATGCCAAAAGGGCTCAGGACCAGAAAATAACTCACGGAGCTGGATCAGTGGTACGGGTGTCGTGCTGTGATGCAGAAGGCAGATGAAAGGCCACGGCATTATATTCACAGGACAGTCTTCATGACTGATTGCCATGATGATCGCCAACATTCGGAATAGCATACAGCACAAGAAGAAGATGATCTCTCCCACCCTCCTTCTCACAATGTATTTTTTTCTTGTACAAAAAACAATCCAGAAAATAGGGCTTTCAATCATTGCATGAAAATGGGGAGATTTGAATACATTTCATTTCATTTCAGGTTTAATTTCTATACCGCTTTACTCGACCCAGTGGGTGACTCAAAGCAGTGTACACAATAAAAGCAGTGTACAGTCACAATAAAATAGTACAATAACATAAGTAAATATAACTTAATACAATAAATAATACCATAATATCATCAAGTTACAAGATTACAAGTCAGAATAAAATACAATATTAAATACGAACACAAAATGCAAGCCCCATACTGTACATTGATTGAAGGCTGAGCCCTGGAGGCTACTACTCACTTTTGTCAATGCAGCTGGGGTCTCTGGGACAATCTCAGGAATGACGTGTTAGATTTAACATGTTGACTTCATTTGTAAATATATGGGAGAAATTAATCTAATTTTCAGGAAATAACATTTTGGACGCAACTTAAAACATTGTTTAACTTGTTTAGTCAATGTGTTATTTCTAAGTTCTTGTCTAGGATAGAAATGTCCTTAGCCTAGTGATGGCGAACCTTTTAGAGACCGAGTGCCCAAACAGAGGGGTAGGAGGAAGCGTCCCTATTGGGCTGTTGGGCAGAAGGGCGGGGTGAACTTTGTGTTGGGGAAGGAGGGAGGAAGTGCTCCCATAGGGCTGCTGGGCAGAGGGGCAGGGCAAACTCTGTCCTGGGGCAATGGTGTGCATGCTGAAAGAATGGGGTCTGCGTGCCGCTTCTGGCACGTGTGCCATAGGTTTGCCACCACTGCCTTAGCCCCATGGGAGAACCCTCTTTTCTGCTGGACACCATGTTAACCATTTCTCAGTCACTCTCAGGTGACTATCCTAGAGAGTTACTATTGCTCTGCCCAATTGCTTCTGAAAGTACAGATTGGCAAGGGGAAATATTGCTGTCCAGGCAGATAGCACACTGCTCATCTGACCGCTAATACAGGTAAAAGCATGAGGGGGCACAAGATAGACGGTGCAAAGGAAGAGGTTGGTTGGCCAAGTAGATGTAGCTGGCTCTGTCTCAAATGACCCTGTCATCAACCATACCGGCTCCAGTGGGTGTCAGCCTCCAGTATACAGGTGAAACTTGGAAAATTAGAATATCGTGCAAATGTCCATTCATTTCACTTAAAAGGTGAAACAAATATATGAGATAGACTCACTGCATGCAAAGCAAGAGATGTCATGCCTTAATTAATTATAATTGTGATGATCATAGCATACAGCGTACATGAGATATGATGATTAAGGGGTACATGAGATTGGGGGGTTGGGGTTTTCATGAGCTGTAAGCCATAAGCATCAATATTATAACAAAGTAAAGCTTGAACTATCTCGCTTTGCATTTAATGAGTCTATCTCATATATTTGTTTCACCTTTTAAGTTGCATTACTGAATTGAATGAACATTTGCACGATATTCAAATTTTCCGAGTTTCACCTGTGCAAGCTATTAACCATGCTGTCTTAAGGAGTCTGCATGTTGGATGGAGTATATCTTCTATGATCAGATACAGGAGGAGAAGGAGAAAGAACAGCTGTTGCTGTTATGCCTCATGAGACCCGCCCTACTAAAAACTTGTCAAACAGATGGAGCTTTCAGTTGGATCAATCAAAGAGAGTCCTTCGTCCTCAGGATCTGTCACTTTGAAGCCAGGTAACTAGAACTTGAAATAATAATAATATTTTTTGGGACAACAACTCTAAGAATTTTACAGCCAACATGGCCAGGGGATACTGGCTGAGAGTTTCTAGGCATTTTAATTGTGAAAATGAACCTTTTTAAAATTCTAGTCATGACAGAAATGCACATGCATACCACACATGCAAATTTTATATAACAGAGCCATACTCTGCACCAAAACTTCTTTGAATGTATGTTTGAGAAAGACAAGCTCTTCTTTCCTGCAAAGAATGGAGAGATGTTAATGGGTTTATTTTTAGTGTTGCAATGCTTTCTAGATATATCAGCATTGCAATTAGATCTGACAGTAACACGGAGAGATGGATTCTCACCCAATTTTTTGAGTTTCAGAGGTTCATGCGTGGGGCATTCTGCATCTCAAAAGTCATGTGTCATGGTTTTATTGTATCCCAGATTTAAAATGTTTACAAAACCTTTATTTCTGCCTTTGACTCTCTTGACCTTCCATCTGTCTCCTTACATGGAAGTTGTTGAGAAATTGTTTTTTGCTGGTATGGTAGCCTTCTCCAGTCTACTACCCTCCAGATGTGCTGAACTATGAACTCAATTATTCCCAGCTAGCATATCTGTGGTGACTGAGGACAATAGGATCTAGTGCAGTGATGGCAAACCTTGGCACTCTAGCTGTTCTTGAGCTTCAATTCCCAGAACCTCAATTCCCTGTAAATCCACACGAATGGGTTTACTGCACATCCAGTAAACCATTCGTGTGAATTCACAGCAACTTGGGCTTCCAGGAATTGAAGTTAAAGAACAGCTGGAGTGCCAAGGTTTGCCAACACAGATCTAATGTAATACATTTAGATCAGGGACTGGTAACCTTTTTAGGTTAGGGGCCGGGTCACGCTCCCTCAGACAGTTGGCATGGGCAGGATGATTTGGCGCTACAGGCTGGATCCGGCTCATGGGCCGTAGGTTGCCAACCCCTGATCTAAATAGTTCCATAATGGGGAAAACTGTTATATGGGGTTGCCATCTCTCTCTCTCCCTCCTCCCCCCCTCTCAGCTGCACAATGATTAAGGAATGCCTTTATGCTCTGCAATCTTTGGGTTGTTTCCGGAGAATTTGGAGAAAGACGTGCAGGAGAGGTTTACAGCCAGTCCA
Organism: Bradypodion ventrale; assembly: GCA_035047345.1. Lineage (NCBI taxonomy): Eukaryota > Metazoa > Chordata > Lepidosauria > Squamata > Chamaeleonidae > Bradypodion > Bradypodion ventrale. Next base: position 37,531,996 of record JAWDJE010000006.1, read on the forward strand.
AAACCACCTGAAGGATTCCTTGCTTTGTTGAAAGCTGGTTGATATCCCCCTGTAACAAATGGGACCCAGGGTGGCTGTGCTAGGAAATTGACACCTGGTAACCTAAGAACTCCAGCCCAATTTTCTCAGGGTAAATAGGAATATAGAAAGGAGAACAGCTGTGGAACTTCCTAGCAGGACTCAGAGCTTTGCCAGCCTTCCAGATGCAAAATGGCCTTCTTATGAAATACACAGGGTGCTGTTTGCAGATGGGCAACTCTGAGTAGGAGCAGTCAGAAGGGCTGATGTGCCACACTTCCATTTTTATTCCCTTAAATAAGATTTAAGTGGAAAGAAAATGAGGTGAGGGCAAGGAAAGGAAGAGCATTCAAGAAACAAAATGGCAATTCCCTTTGAAGTTGTTGGGACAAAATGGCCACCCCATCATGTAGGCAGGGCAAAATGGCCGTCCAGCTCTTGAAGCTAATTTGAGAGAGCATGACCCGGCCCCCGGCTTGAAAAGGTTGGGAACCCCTGCTATAAAGGTATCGCCTTTCTCCTGCATAAAAGTAGGTAATTCTCTATCAGGTGTAGTCAAATCATTCAACCCCTTCTGACACAGATACTTGCAAAAATCACTTATCCCAAAGAAGGCAAACGAAAGTGAAGACAGTAAATAAAACAGAGATATAGCAAACAACCTCCTTTGAGGTCACTGGAGCTTTTAATGAGTTGATTGCTATCTGATTGTGAATGTAGCTTCCTTCCTTCCCACACACTGAGAATTACATCTCAGTTGGTTTAGAGCAGGGGTGCCCAAACTACGGTCAGGGGGCCAGATATGGCCCTCGACGCCAATTCATCCAGCCCACTAAGACCTCGTCGTTCCGTACGGGCGTGTTTTACTTCCGCTTCCAGGAGCGATGAGGGCTTCATGGGTCGGATGAATTGGTGTTGGGGCCAGTTTCGACCCCTGGGCCATAGTGACCAGCTCCCTGAACTATGTGACAGGCCTACGGCCCGAAAAGTTTGGGCACCCCTCGTTTACAGCCAAGCTATATGTAATATAGCCAATGTAGAATTGAATCTCCCAATGTCAAGACGGGTTGTTTTCTGAACAGGTACATAAAAGTTTAAGGTCTATGAATTATTGGATTAGGAAAGAAAACTGGGATGTGGAAGGAACCTTATTAAAAAAACGGATTATATATCATTTTTTTCTGCTCGGAAGGTATAAAGTTCAAATTTTTTTAAAAAACAACAACACAAATATCCTTAAGGTCTATTTGAGGTGATTTTATAAAATGGTCTTGTGGGGGGGTTTTTTGCACTCAAACTGTCTGAGTATGAAAATGGACATAGGGGGTGGGAACAGGAGGTGGGCTTTACTTATAGGTAAAACTTACTACTAGGCATGCTTGAGCAGAACTTCAAAAAGATACTTTTTTGGACTATAATTCAAAAAATATTTTATTTAAAAAGTTCTCCTCTTGCCCCATCCTCACTAAGAAATATTCGTTTCCAAAGGTTTACAATTCACACTTTGCTCTTTCCTGGCTTCCCCTCCTCTACAAAACCTCTGTCACCGATACCATTAAACGCTCTCTCTCTCTGGTAGGTGTAGGCAAGTGTTAAGTGAGATTAAATGCGAGGTGTGCAGAAGAACTCATCCATAATGAACAAGATAATCATTCAGCCACAGTGGGGGCATAGCTAGTGTTGCCGTTTCTGGCTGGTGTGGTAGGTAGGGTGGGGGGCAGGGGCAGAAGAGGACAACAGAGCACCACCAACAGCAGTACGTGATTCAAACCCTGGGCTACCCAGACTCCATATTGATTGATTGATTGATTTATTCGATTTGTATGCCGCCCACTCAGCATACAGGGCGGCTCACAAAAATCACAACATAAATCAACAATATACAAAGTAAATATACAATAATACAATATACACCATTCAATCTAAAACATGCTGGTTGGAGTCTCAGGAGATGGCTCAAGTGGCTAAGAGGCTGACTGGAAGGCAGCAGGTCAGCAGTTCGATACCTGAATACTGCAGGACGGAGTGAGCTCCCGTCTTTGTCCCAGCTCCTGCCAACCTAGCAGTTCCAAAGCAAGACATTGCAAGTAGATAAATAGGGACCACTTTGGTGGGAAGGTAATCAGTGTCCTGTGCGCTCCGGTGTCTAATCGTGCCTGCTACATCACCACGGAAACGTCTGCAAGCGTAGACAACGCTGGTTCTTCGGCTATGAAACAGAGATGAGCACTGAACCCTGCAGTCAGATACAACTGGCTTTTGAGCAAGGGTGACCTTTACCTTTACCTTTACCCTGACTAGTGGATTCTGAGCGTTGTAGTCTAAAATAATTCTGAGCATGTCAGGATTAAAGATGCTATCTTTATATAATATTGTTCGGTGTAAAGAACACTTGATGGTTTTCAGTGTGCAGGTATCTTTCTTTTAAAGCTTTAAAAACTTGTTTGTGGTTTTTGTGGATTGCATTTAGCACTGAAATTGGATCCAAGAAAATTAATTAAAAATAAAATGGGACTCAGTAGCAACGACAGAAATATCTCTTTCTGTGTAAAAAGGTCATTCATTCATTCATATATTTTTTTACAGAGAAACCACACCAGAAAACTGCAAGAGTATTGTGCTCCAAAGTTTTTCATGTAGTTTTCCTAATATATTTTTCCCCCAGAGCTGATTTGAGGCAAAAAAAAATTTATTTTTATTTTTTGCTTTGGCAACAAAAGGCCAAGACTGTCAGTACCAGGAAATATAACTGAGGCACTATTGTGCCATTAATTAAAAGCTTCTTCCTATCATGCTATCTCCTGTTCAAAATGTCTTAAGAATTAATGACGAATTCTTCTGTAATTAGGTAATTGTTCTTCTTTGCCTGGAAGGCTAAGAATAGTTACAATATACAGGTGAAACTTGGAAAATTAGAATATCTTGCAAATGTTCATTCAGTCCAGTAATGCAACTTAAAAGGTGAAACAAATATATAAGATAGACTCATTACATGCAAAGCGAGATAGTTCAAGCCTTACTTTGTTATAATATTGATGCTTATGGTTTACAGCTTATGAAAACCCCAACCCCCAATCTCATGTACCCCATAATCATATAATCTCATGTACGCTGTACGCCATGATCATCACAATTATCACGAATTAAGGCATGACATCTCTTGCTTTGCATGTAGTGAGTCTATCTCATATATTTGCTTCACCTTTTAAGTGAAATGAATGAACATTTGCACGATATTCTAATTTTCCGAGTTTCACCTGTAGCATACTTTTCATTTTTTTACTATACTGTAAATGGAACCAGATGCTAAATGACAACTTATAATTAAAGCCTTCTCCTTGTGGTTTAGGAAATTAACTGGCAATTCATAAATAATGTTGCATCAAATGCGAAGAAATAATAGTCAGAAGTTGCTAGGAAGCTACAAATTAGTGTTGCAAAGGAGTTTTATTGAACAGGGCTTTTTAGCAGTTGTTAGAGAATGGTCTTGGCCATCGGAAAAATGCATTGCTGGATAATATAAAACTATATTGAGTGCTTCATCCATCTATTCTTTGTTTTCTGGTTGAGTCTTTCTTTAAACTCACACTCATAGGTATGCACAACACTTTATACCAGGATTCTCAACCTGCAGCCCGTGGGCCGAATGTGGCCTGTGGCACCATTTCATGTGGCCCCCACCTCCTTCACCACACCAGGAAGTGCTATGTGGTGGAGGAAGGGCAAAATGGCAGTCTGGCCCCCAAAACTGTCTGAGGGAGTGTGACCCGGCCCCTGGCTTTAAAAGTTTGAGAACTCCTGCCTTAAGCTGTCACTTGGCATAAGCTACAGTACTTTACTTATTAGTAAACTGGAAGCTTCCTCCCATTTTCCTGTGGAGGGGGAGACATTAGAAGATGTGAAGGGGTGGTGATAATAAACCAGGACTGGATTGATTGATGGGTCAGCCAGTTCAGCATTATACCACTTGGAAATGTTTTTTTAAAAATTAAAAGTTTCCTTCGTCTCTCCCAAGGAGACAGAAGAGAACAAGGAAGGGGATCTGTTTTTGTTATTCCCCCCTTTTCCTTTCCTTTAAAAGGAGGATGATCTAGTGTTTCTTGAAATGTGGTGGTTTTTAAACCCCAATTAGTGTTCCTTCACCCTTTATTTCAGTCCCTCATCTCCAATCTATCTGGAAGTTAGAGTCTGAAGCAAATGTGTTTTTTTTAAATCAGAAACTACACTTCCTACACAATACCAGCCTGAAGAAAGAGTTAAAATACTGCATGTTCTTTCTGTTTGCTGTGTACAGGGAAAGTGTTTTATCCTTCTGTCATCTTTTTGATTGCAGCTAAATGCGTTGCGCTCCTTCTGTCTCTCCGTGAAACATCTTGTTTTAAAAACCCTTTAAACATTTGTCAGAACTTCACCCTGAATTTCACAAACCCATGTGTACACTCGCAGACGCACACACTCCAGAGTAAGGCGAGAGCATACAACAGAGAAAAGGGAAGTGGCTCTAATATTTTGAGGTAAAGGTAAAAGTCACCCTTCCTCAAAAGCCAGTCGTATCCGACTCTAGGGTTCAGTGCTTATGTTCAACACTGTCTGCGTTTGTAGATGTTTCTGTGGAAAAGTGGCACTTTTTGTCTATCTGTTTTACTCTCCATGTGGGCGGGGTATAAATGAAAGTCAGTCAGTCAGTGTCAATCAATCAATCAATCAATCAATCAATCAATCAATCAATCAATCAATCAATCAATCAGAACATGCCAGAAATCTGCCTTGGAACAGTGAACTTCAGGGCAAGGGATGTACACCTGAGCATTTTCAAATGTATTTTATGAGTAAGGTAAAGGCCCCCCTTGCTCAAAAGTGAGTCATATCCAACTCTAGGGTGCGGTTTTCATCTCCTTTTACAGCCAAAGAACAAGCACTGTCTGCATCTGCAGACGTTTCTGTGGTCATCTGGCAGGCGTGACTAGAACCCAGAGCACACAGAATGCTGTTTACCTTCCCACTGAAAATAGCACCGGTTTATATACTTGCAGTTTCTTGCTTTTGAGCTGCTAGGTTGGCAGGAGCTGGGACAGAAACGGGAGCTCACTTCATCATGTAGCACTTGGGTCTCGAACTGCTGACCTGCCCGGCCTTCCAGTCATCACGTTCAGCTTCTTTACCGCTAAGCCACTGCAGTCCCGGTGAATTTTGAATAAACCTCTAATTCAGACTGTCATTCTAATTTCCATCATGTAGCCAAAAGTTGCATTAACCAATTTGCTGCTGTAGCATTTGTGCAGGGCTTAATTTGGGTGAGAAATCACTCCAGAAGCTTTTAGCCTGCTGCCTGACTACCTTTCCCTCTTTCCCTCCAGTCACTCTGGCTACCCTTTCAATACAACTTCAGCCTTTTTGCCAAAAGCACACAGCTCCTGCCTTTCTCTGGGATCTCTTGTCAGGTTGTTTCTTTGGCAGAATTGATCTTGCATGTATCTCTCAGAAGGTGCACTTAAATAAATAAATAAATAAATAAATAAATGTACATATAAATTGTGTTTGGCTATGGTCTCAGAACATTGGCAGCATGTTCTGGACTGTGAGGAGAAAGCAATTTGAAAAAGGTATCCATTTACATAATTTAATGCAGAATATAAGTGTAAGAATAAGAATATGCTTACAGGCTATGTGAATTTACAATTCACTTACAGAATTTATTTTATTATTTTATTCGTTTTCTGAGAAACGTAGTCCAGAAAAAAAGGAACATTTCCAATCAAAACCATAAGAACAATAGCTCTGTCCTTGGGCTACTCCACAGCAGAATATGCTAGTGTTGTATAGTATAAATCAGTACATATTAAGCAAATGAATATAGCTCTTAATGAATCATGCAGGATTATTACTGGCTGCCTGAACCCCCACCCCCACCCCCCACCCAGTTTAGTATTTGAGTGGCACTGCCCCTCCAGAAGTATTCCAAGAGATGCTAGCACAAACTTCATGGACACCAACACCCTAGCTAAGCCCTCATTGATCCCAGAAGCAGAAGTAAAACGCACCGGGATCTGGCCCCCAATGCCAATTCATCCGGCCCACAAAGCCCTTGGTGCTCCCGGAAGCGGAAGTAAAATGTGCCCGTTGGGACGTGTTTTGCTTCCGCTTCTGGGAGCAACAAGGGCTTTGTGGGCTGGATGAATTGGTGTTGGAGGCTAGATCCGTCCCCCAGGCCATAGTGATCAGCCCCCTGAACCATGTGACCAGCCCGCAGCCCAAAAAGTTTGCGCACCCCTGCCCTAGCTGATGGCTAAAATTGAGGAAACGTTTTCTGCACCTTTCTCAAGCTCTAAATATGAAACAAGAAGAGATTAAATCTGTGGAAAGCAAAAACAACACACCTTGCCAAACGGATGACAGCGAAGAGTGTCTTCCTACAAGATTCTGGCCGGACCATCTGGAAGTCACTTAATAGACTTCGAAGGAAAATAGAATGATCCAAGAATAATCAAGTAAAATGGGGCTACTTGGATACAGGACAAGTTTCCTGTGAACGTGGAGAAATACCATCAGTGCTTTGGATAAATTCCAGTTTGTGCATTTGCAACAGATGTACAGTCATGTTTCAGCCTCCTAACAATATGATTAAAGTAGTTATTACAATGCTACATTCAAAATGATACTAATATCCAGGTAGCAATAGCCAAACCTGAGACTGGCACCTGAGTTGCATAGCTGTGCCAAACAAAAAACTGCTGTCTCCCCTTATCTGGCTTGCAGACATCTTACTGGCTCCTGCCAGTAAATGATGTGCTCGTTCATGGAGTACAATAGAATTATGTTCTCTTATTCAGTGCTACCATATGGCTAGGCTGGTCATGGGATTGTGGAGTTGTAACCCAACGTCTAACCAGCTCTTTCAGGGAAGAATCAGCTGCTTTGAACTGTACATCTTAATTGGCAAAGGGCTACCCAACTAAAATTTGCACTGGCAGTACCTCCTCTCAAGCTGTCCTGCTTATTTCATAAATAAAGCTACCGTGGGTCCAGACACTGGCATGGGTCCAGACATCTAATGCCATCTAGGAATACACCTTAAAAATTAAACATATAGGATTTCCAGGTCATCTGAGGGTCAGGTTCTACAAATTGCATACTCCTCCTATTAAGACTAAATATACAGATGTGGCTGTGCTGAAGGCACACTTGGTGGTGGGGATAAAAGGTACTCTGCACATGTTCAAACAGATTCTTTAAAAAAAATGTCTGTGTCTAGTCATGTTGTAGGGCAGGGATGCCCAAATTTTCTGGCTGCATTCACGTGGTTCCTCCCACCAGAAGTGGAAGTAAAATGCATATGCGCGTAACGCTGCCATAAATGCATTTACGACAGCCATGGGTCATTTATCATCATTCATTCATTCATTCATTCATTCATATCCCGCCCATCTGGGGTTACTCCTACTCTGGGCGGCTAACAACAACACATTATAAACACATAATAAAATCACATAATAAATCACCTAGTAATTATGCGCACATGCATGCGTGTTTTACTTCCGCTTCTGGGAGTGGTGAGGGTAGCACAGACCAGATTAATTGGCGCTGTGGGCAGGATCCTGGCTATGGGCCCTAGTTTGGGCACCCCTGTTGTAGGAGGTGGATTTTTACATTAACACCATAGACCAGGGGTGGTCAGGCTTAGTGATCCAGATGTTTTTGGACTTCAATTACCAGAAGCCCAAGTCAGCATAGCAACTGATCAGGGCTTCTGGGAATTGAAGTTCAAGAACACCTGGAGCACCAAGGTTGGTCACCCGTGCCATAGATGAATGGCAGCATTGAAATATTTCTGAATACATTTTGAATTTTATTTTAAATACATTTTAATATTTTAAAATAAAACTGGAACGTGGAAGAAAAGGTTGATATGTGTGTGGGAAATGGAGAAGGATTTATTTTTACACCACCATGGCTGTACATAATATTCTGAAGCGTTAATAATGACAATTGCATGATGTCAAGTCAATTCTGATTGTGGTGACTCTTTCTAAGGTTTTCTAGGTAGAGAATATACATAAGTAGTTTACCAGTCCCTTCTTCTGGTTGTCATCCTGGGACTGTGCAGCATACCCAGGGCTGCACAGGCTGGTTCTTCTCACAGGAGGCATAGTGAGGAATCAAACTCCTAATCTTTGGCTCCATAGCCAGACACCAAAACCACTGAGCTATTTAGCTAGTTTCTCAAGAGTTACATTTGGAAAAAAATAAATCTACCCCACTAACATATGTTCCAAGGAACGTACAGTCTAAATTTTGATTGCGGGGGAGACAACTGTAGGAAAGAAGGAGGGGGTATGAAGAGTAGCAAGATCTAATGCAGGTTCGTGGGTCTAAAAGCTTGGATCTGTTGATAACTACTGTTGATTGCCCCATAAGAATTAATATATAACACATACAGTATAAAGATTATTTGACCAAACCCCTTAAAATAAAAGCAAAAGCTAGAAATGGAGTAGTCTCTCATATGTTCTCTCTGCTTCTGTTTTTCTCCTCCCTCCTTCCCTCAGGTTGTCCATCTGGCCCAGGTGAGTTTCCTCATCCATGCATTTGGCTCAGCCTTCACCCTGGACCTTGAACTGAACCAGTAAGTATCTTCTCTAGAGACGACCTTCCTTCTGGTTTAGATGGAGGGGAGGGGAAGAGAAGGAAAGGTGGAAGGGTAGTGAGGCATTAGTCAATGTCTGGATCATGCATATCCATCCCAAGTAGAACAAGGTGCAGGCTTAGCAAAACCGTGGAGTTCTTGATGGGTTGCACGAATTCAGAATTTTTTATTTGTATAGTACAATATACAATAAAAGGGACTGCAGTGGCTCAAATGGCTAAGATGCTGACTGGAAGGCTGGAGGTCAGCAGTTCGATTCCTGAGTACTGCGGGACGGAATGAGCTCCTGTCTCTGTCCCAAGTAGATAAATAGGGACCACTTCGGTGGGAAGATAAACAGCGTTCCATGCGCTCCGGTGTCTAGTCATGCCTGCCACATGAGCAGAAGCAGACAGCGCTAGCTCTTTGGCTATGAAACAGAGATGAGCACTGAACCCTAGAGTTGGATACAACTGGCTTTCAAACAAGGGAAACCTTTACCTACAATATACAATACATAAATTAAAATACAACTACAAATGTACACCCATCACCTGGGGACATTCCAGATTGTTCATAAAATCCACATAACCTCCTATTTTTTGACAAACTGTATGATTCTTGACCCAGTTTCATACCCTTTCCCTTAACAAATACATAATTAATATATCCTCCCAATATCTTTACACTCATTAATCTTTACCAGACCTTTTTTTAATTTTTAACTGATATGTCAATTTGTCATTTATAGCCACATCCCATAATCCTCACCAGTCTTCAAACCTAAAATTCGTATACAGTTTCTAATTTTTGGCTATCAACAGTCTCGCCACTTTTATCAGAATACTAATTAGACTCTTTTTATTTCCAAAGACCATTAGTAAGGCAACCCTGGGGCTCAGCTATACTTTTAAATCTAACATTTGGTTAATTTCCTTTAAAAAATAGTACCCAAATTCTATTTATTTCTTTGCATTCCTATCACATATGGAAGTATGCCCCATTACAGTGGAACCTCGGTTAACAAACGGCTCGGTTAACATAAAAATCACACACCAAAAGGAAATCCATAGAAAATAGTGGGTCAGTTTACAGATTTCCCCCCCGGAACAGATTAATTGGTTTTCATTGCATTCCTATGGGAAATTGCATTCAATGCATTCCTATGGGAAATTCGGTTAAAGTAGTTTTCGCTGTAAGAAATGTCCTGGAGAATGCATTAATTACATTAACTGAGGATCCACTGTATATTGTGTACATCTCCAACATTCTTTATTGTAATTTTTATCATACTGTATTGGTTTAATTGAACTGGTGTCATATACCATCTCCACAGTATTTTGTAGCAATGTTCCTTTATTTTCACCGACAACTAAGGAAGGAAGAGGTAACATTTCTCCAGATTAAAAGACACATATGTATGTTCACATCCTTACACATTCACCGTGCAGAGGAGGTCCATAGCAAATCATGTCAAGGGGCCCTTACTTAGATTTAGGATTTAGGATACTCACCCCGAGGAGCCGGGCTTAGCACTGCCCAGAACCCGTCCTGGAGGCAGGGAAGGGCGAGTGGGTGGGTTGGTGGTGAGGTGTGGTGCAGGGCCCCTCAAAAATGCAGGGCCCATAGCATTTGCTACTCTTGCTATATGGTTAATCCGGCACTGTTGTGCCTTGCATATAATGTCCTTTGTTCAATCTCTGTGATCTCCAGGTAGATCTGGAATAATGTGTGCCTCAAGTGATCATGTTGACCCTGTAGCTTGGCTGTTAATGAAAGTTCTCCGTTCCAGTGCCAAAATGCTTCTTTCCCCAACTGTCTCTGGACCAAAGAAAATTGATATTGGTTCCAAATAGTAGAGAATGCGCTGTGAGCATCAGTTTAGCTTGGCAAAAAAGCAAAAGGCAAATTGAGTGTCAAGAGTTATTAGGGAAAGGGATTGAAATGTAAACCATGAATATCATTATACTAATGTACGGTTCCATTTACAATGCTGGGTATGGTTTACATTGCCCTGTATAAAAAATTATCATCGTATAGCTAGGAAAAGGTGCCATAATGAGAAAGAGAAATCACAGAGGGTTGTTGGTTGAAAGAGTAGATGCGTAGACAGTTTCGAATCTAGGGGTCATGCAATGCAAATGACGGTTAATAAGATTTCAAAACAAAACAAAACAAAAAGAAGCACATCACCACACAAGGTGCAGTCAATTTGTGGAATGAACAGTTACAGTGGTGATTAGCTCAGGTGCCTTTTAAAAAAGGGTTAGACACATTAACCGTGCATTATTACTCATGATCTCAAAGTTTTACATCCGTGTTCAGTAGAAAATACACCTCTCAGTAGTAAACATTGTATGTAGCAGACATTGGGGCAAACTGCAAGATAATTTTGAATTCATGATGTCCAGTAAAGAATTTTTCCCCCCAGTATTTGATTTTTTAAAAAAAATATGGATGATAATGCAAAATAGTTAAGTGATACAGGTATTTAAGTCTTAGCCTTTGAAACTGTGAAATATACATATCTGTGGGCCATATATGATGGAAGTGAAAGATTTTACATTAAGGTGCCCTTTCTGCTCAGTTTAAGTGCCACCTACTGCATTGAGTGTATATAAAATGTCTTCTTTTAACCATCCTGTAACCCCATCTAAACTGCATGAACCAAATACTTTGAAAGATAGGTGAGAAAGTGGCATTGCTTGATGCAGCTTATCCTTTCATTTGGAAATGAAACTTCTAAAATACCTGGAAATATTAGGCAGAGCTGTAACTCTGTGACACTTGGGTTAAGTGTCCCCACCCACTCTGCCATGAGACATGGAAAGAGCTCCCCTTGAAAACGGAGGAGAGTATGTGGTTTACTTCCTCACCCCTACTGTAAAGGTAAAGGTTTCCCTTGCTCGAAAGCCAGTCGTATCTAACTCTAGGGTTCCGTGCTCATCTCTGTTTCAAATCCAGAGATCCAGTGCTGTCTGCTTCTGCAGACATTTCCGTGGTCATGTGGCAGGCATGACTAGACACCGGAGCACACTGAATGCTGTTTACCTTCCCACCGAAGTGGTCCCTATTTATCTACTTGCAATGTCTTGCTTTCGAACTGCTAGGTTGGCAGGAGCTGGGACAAAGACGGGAGCTCATTCCATCCTGCAGTACTCGGGAATCGAACTGCTGACTTCCTGCCTTACAGTCAGCGTCTTAGCCACTTGAGCCACCACAGCCCCTCCTCACCCCCACTTTAGTAAAGGATTAAAATTATTCTTTAAAAATGGGGAGTGAATAGGGCTGGAGGTTACCATTTGTTTTCCAAATACTCACTGGTAGTTTCACCTATAGATTTCAATGACTTCTAAATTTTGGTATCCTGGGGCAAACCTCTAGTTGCTCCAACATTGTTGCAGCTCTGACTTTACGTGTGGCAACTTATAGAGGTGTGTTTGAAAGTATAATAGGGGGAGCTTGAAAAGGATTGTGTGTGGATATGTATACAGGAAAGCCTGGGCCAATCAATACGATATGCAATTATACCCTGGATGTCTAGTTTTTAAAAAATAACGGAGGCATATTGAAGGTGAACAAATTTATTATGCAATAAACTTTCACGGAGTAGAGTCCAGTTCCTGAGGAACATGGAATGATAAACTCATTTATCAAATACATATACTAATGAAGAGAGAGAAAGAGATGTAAGCAGTGGGATCAAACGACCATGGACAATAAGAGATACAGTGGAACCCTGTATAACGAATGTCCACTATAGTGAAAAAAACGCACAAAGAAAAAAAAACCCAAACCCCCATGATGCCCCGTACAACTGAAACTTTCGCTATGCAATACAGCATCCCTATGGGGAAAAACCTACAACGAAAATCTCTATGGGAAAAATTGCATGGTGAATTTTTTGTTGTTGTACGATTTCCCCCATAGAGATATTCGTTAGTATAGGGAAAACATGTACCATGAAAAAAATTGCATAGCAAAAAGCCCCGTAAAACAAATTATTTTTGTTATATGGGGTTCTACTGTATAGTTATGGCAAACTCTACTATGTGAGATAAGCATTTTTAGCAATTCCCATTAGCAGTACAGTACTTGGTAATAATACATTTTCTGCAGATTTTATTATATAATGTGACTTCTATGAATAGGAGATTAAAAAAAGTATTTTAGACAATTACATTCTGCATTATCTGCCTCAGGTCCTCCTGTATTTCTAAGAAAAAGTATTGTTTTCGTACAAAAACCAAAGTAATGCTTTGATCTGGGGTAGGTGGCTTAGAAACAAAATGCTGGGTTGCATAATATCTCAGCAGAATCACTACAAAGTTACAAACTGGAAAGTTTGCCTTATGGGTCACATTTGAGTGATTTCATAAGGGATATTCTGCAATTGGGAGACAAGCTATGAGAAACCTGGGGAACATAGTTAAAAGTAGAGACATCACCTTGCAAACAAAAATCTGCATAGTCAAAGCAATGGTATTCCCAGTGGAAAGCCTTTGAAATGTGGTGTTGGAGGAGAGTTTTTAGAGTACCCTGGAGAGCAAGTAGAACAAATAGGTCTATCTTAGAAGAAATCAACCCTGACAGCTCCTTGGAAAGTTAAATAGTAAAGATGAAGATGAAGTACTTTCGACATCAAATGAGAAGAGATGATTCACTTGAGAAAACCTTGATGCTGGGATAGGTGGAGGGCAAAAGTAGAAGGGAGCGGCAGAAAATGAGATGGCTAGCTGGTATTATTGTTGATGCAATGGGCACAAAGCTGGGCAGGTTGAGGAGGATGGTGGAGGACAGAGGTGCCTGGCGGGCAATGGTCCATGGGGTCGCAAAGGGTCAGAATCAACTGTGCGACTGAACAACAACAACGACATTCTGCAATTCAGAGTTTTGAATTATTTCCTAGCTTTGTTAGGAATGGCTTTAGTGGAACAGAATAGTCTTTGCCATGTTCAAGCTCTTCGTCGAATATGAAATAGGGGCTTTCTTGGTTTTGTGGTGGATATTTAATGGCTGTGTCTTTCATATATTGGTGTGTGAGGCTTGAATGGCGATGGGTCTTCAAGTAGGAGTTTTCAAGATCCGGAGTGAATCTCTGTGCACACCTACACTTGACTATGACACAGTGTGACAGGATGAGAGGCTTAGTGAACATGTGCCTGTGCGCTGATTTTATATTCCTGATGGCACATCAAACAGGTGCAGCACGATGTATATGTGGGCTGTAATTACCCAACGGCTTATGCGTGTGCGGAGGGAGGAATGCATATATTTACATTATGGAAAGTGGCTCCTAATTATCCCATTCCTGTAAAGGGAACTACTTTGGAGTAAACTGGCTATTGATTACAGTTTGCCTGTGGTTATGACCCAGTATTAGGAAAAGGCCTTTTGGTTTTGGACCTGTATATCCCATAAGTACCTCAGCCAACATAGACCAGGGATTCTCAACTTGCGGCCCACAGCGCCATTTCATGTGGCACCCCCACTGCCTCCACTACACCTGGAAGTGCCATGTGGTGGAGGAAAGGCAAAACGGCTATCCGCCCCCCAAAGCTATCTGAGGGAGCGTGACCCGGCCCCTGGCTTAAAAAGGTTGAGAACTCCTGACATAGACACTTCCACATGTTGAAAAGTGCATGTTTAAAAGTCTCCTTTCCCCATCTTTGGCTTTGACATAGTTGATGACACCTTATATTAGCTGACACATCAAGGAAATGCATAGAAAAAACGGTACATTGCTAATTTTCTAAAATGAAAGCCAGTATTTTGCTATGTAGTTCTACTTGTGCAAAGAGAATGACATCAATGGCAGGAGCAGATTGCCCCTAATTAAAAGTTCCTTTTTCAATCTCAGGGTATGTGTGGCTTAGTCTTAAATCCATTTGAGTTGCATGCATCCAAAAAATGAAAAGAAACTAATTAGCAGCTATCTGCTGCTGTGATGAGTGACTTCATTCCCCTTGCATAGGCAGAATTATGAAACAGAACACTGGGCAAAATGTCATTCCTGAGGCTGAAAAGCTGTCTAGAGTTTGTACTTTCTACCTGGCCTAATTTGATTTCAAATGAGTTGAGACAAACGATAGTTGCCCGTCGGTAATGGAAAATCACTCTGCACATATCTAGTAGCACCCCTTTCTTGTGGCTTTCAATATTCTATAGCTGAGTACTAGCAATGAATTTTTGTAGTTCTGAGGTCCGAGTATATGTTCTGCCGATTTTTGCTTCAAATCATGGAATCTGTCTGGTATGTTCCCCAAGTTTTCAATGTGTGAGCATGTGAATGTGTCATCTTGTGCCATGGATGTGTAAAATAACACATGTACTTATCAGCACATAAGGGTATTTTAAGGAACTGGGGTGGCTTAGTGTTTAAGACTCTGACCTTGACTGACCTTAGTGTTTAAGACTTTGACCTTGACAACTGGAAGGTCAGCAGGTCAGCAGTGTGAGACCCGAGTGCTGCTTGATGGAGTGAGCTTCCATCTCTGCACCAGCTCCTGCCAAACTAGCAGTTCGAAAGCAAGAATTTGCAAGTAGATAAATAGGTACCAGTTTGGTGGAAAGGTGGGAAGGTAAACAGCATTCCATGCACTCTGGTACCTAGTCATGCCTGCCACATGTCCATGGAAATGTCTGCAAATGCAGACAGTGCTGGCTCTTTGGCTATAAACAGAGATGAGCACTAAACCCTAGAGTTGGATATGACTGGCTTTCGAGCAAGGGCAACCTTTACCTAAGGGTATTTTTGGTGGTGTCCCCATAACATTGTCTAGCTGGTGCTAGTTGTTATTGACTATTTGTGCATGATGGGATCATCATCATAATCATCATCATCATGATGTTTAATTTCTATACCGCTTTACTTGACTCAGCGGGTGACTCAAAGCGGTGTACACAGTCACAATAAAAACAACAACGATGTTCAAGCATGTGCATGACTGAGCTGATTAAGGTAAGATTGTGTAGCTGCCGACGGCCGTGTAGCCGTGTGGCATCAGATGGACATTTATATATGCATTTGAAAGCTTGTGTTAATAGATTAAGGGATAAATGTGTGAATTAATGTGTGACAATACAGCAGCAGAAATCCCCAGGATTGTACAGATTGATTTATTGTTGCATGCTTCGCACTTCACACATTATGTGAACACATTTGCCTTTTTAAAAGTCTCATAATTACCCATAGCGTGCAAATACGTCTAGGGGATGTGTGGCTTCTATCTCACTGCTGTGGCATGCAGCAGTCTCTCCGAAGATTAGGTGTGTGCCCTTGAATATTTAATGAGGCATCTGGAATCATTTCTGCTCTCTCTGTTCCATCCTGAAAGTAAATTAAGCTCAAGGCACCAGGTTACGGTAAAGCGAGGGGCCTGATGATGAGTCTTGGGATGTAACCAGAGATGGAAGGATTAACCAGTGTGTCAGGTAATTGAGTTTCACCCCTTGCTGCTAGTGCCAGCTTTCAGCCAGATGTCCTGACAATTAATTGTAGGCACAACTTAGTCCAGACATTTATTTCCAGTGTTAGGACTATAAAGACAATGGGAAGAAGAACACTTTGTCAGCAGCTAGAGTACCAAAAGGTGCTGGGTTATAGTGTGTGCAGGGGCATGCTGGCTACACTAAATGGGTGCTGGACAGGGAGGGAGGGGGCGGCGCCTATAGGAGGTATTGCACGATGTCATGGATTGTAGGCACTAGGTGACATACTTCTGCCCACCTCTGGGGGGCACCAGTCACTGGGGTGCACCGGGACCTGTTCCTGTGTCCCAAATGGCCAGCACGGGCCTGAGTGTGTGTTTGTGTGTGTGTTGTGTCCAAGCATTATTTATTAAAACCACTATTAGCGCCGTAAAGTCTATGGCGGAATAGCGCGCCTTTTGCAAAGGCGCCAATTTCAAACAACTGTTAAAATAGCTGATTCATCAGTACAAACTTCCCGCTTCTCCGGAAGCCCACCGAAATGTATCTACCTGTGTAACTGCCATTCTCGCTGTGTATAAGCTGGCCACCTTATACATGTTCCCCAGTCCGGTATCTCTAAGCTAAATAATAAATCACTTGTGTTTGACCCAATTCTACTGGTCAGAATACTTCTTAAGTGCCGGACTCAACAGTGTGTCAAAGAAAGAGCCTCTTGGAAGATTGTGGTATTCTTGAACCACAATTTGGCGTACCCTGGTAACAGCAACCTTGTATTGCCAGTTAATCTTTCTCACACTAGATCAGGCGACGGGAACTGCAGAATGAACTCACCAAAAGGGGTCTTCATTTTGGCAGTTTCACGTCTGGCCTAGACACGGAAGAAGAAACAACAATAAAAAGGGTAAGACTGACAGATGTATTTTAATGTGGGATTTTGTGGGCGTAAGCGCATGGTAAAATACATCAGTGCATCTTAAAAGTGCCACAAGATTTTTCTTGTGCCCTTTCTGTTTTCAGTTCTTGAAGGCTACTTTGTAGATCATTTGACTGAAAGGTGGGACATACTAAAGGTGGAGCAAGAACTGCTGGATGTGGCTGATGAGAGGAGGTGTGTGGTGATGGTGATACATGAATAGGGGTTTGAAGATTTTCCTTTCCATCCCATTTAGGTCTCCACCTTTCTGGAATAGGGAAGGAACAGCCTTGGTATTTCCCAAACCAGATTTGCCAAGGAAATAATCTCAGTTCCTACAAGTTGAGTTAAATCAGTCTGTCTTTCTTCCAGGGAAAATCTTCACCTGAACTTGTAAGAGAGTGTTCATATGTTCAAAAGGTCAGGCTAGAGAAGGTCTAAAGAAGCTAGCTGGTAAACTGAAGTGGTGGTGGTAGTGGTGGTGGTGGTGAAGGAGGAGGAGAAGAATCTCACAGATGCTGGTTTGGGAAGCGCCAGGGTTAGGATGAGGTGGTTAGATGGCATTGTCGACACTATGGGCGTAGATCTGTGTGGGCTGCAGAGGATGACGGAGGACAGAGGAGCCTGGCATATGGTAGTCCATTGGGTCGCAAAGTATCGGCCTTGACTGTGCAACTGAACAACAACCACTAATCTTTCTTATGGTGAAACACATCAATGCAATAAACATCCTGGCTAGGAACTAGATGCTAGGCAGCATCCCAAGCAAAGGCAGATGGATAAAATTACAATGGGAAGACGGACAGAAGGCAACTGGCATGTGGGTTTCCTCAAACCATTTAGTTAAGCAAGAAGGGAATGATAAAATAGGAAGGCAAGAAAGCAGTGTGAATCTCACAAAACAATAATGGTCTTCATATATCTTTCTCCTTCTCTTATCAGTCACCTGTTGTCTTCACATTATGTGGAACGCCATTTTGGACAGAACGGAAACATCAGTCACACCACGGTAAGGGAGAATGGGCTATGGGGGCTTCGTTCAGCTTTTTCCTCTGAGCATGCACAGTGTGTGTGTGTGTGTGTGTGTGTGTGTGTGTGTGTGTGTGTGTGTGTGTGTGTGTGTGTGTGTGTGTGTGTGTGTGTGTGTGTGTGTGTGTATAAAAAATTTATGCTGCTGGGCTGCAGAGCTTGGGGCTGCCGGGCAAGTTCAGCCCTGAGATATATTTTCCCTTTTAAAAGCAAATATATACCGCCCCACAGTGCTTAAAAATATCGGTCTCTTGCATCTGACCAGTTTTCTCATAAAACTCTGGCCTCAATGACTTGCTGTCACTCCAGGCAAGTTCTCTGGCTTCAAGTGTCCCCTTTAGGGTGAAAAGAGCTATTTGGGTGAGGCAGTGGGAAGACAATGAAGGAAGGAGGGCATTTGACTGTCTGTAGCTGCTCAAGCAAAGAGGTGCTTTGCAGACGACGAGTCTGAAAAAAAGATGAATGGGCACTCCCAAAATAGCTCTGCTCCCAAACCAGGAATGGGCGCAAACCAAAGCCTCACAAGTAGAGCATCAATAATGCTAAATACTTGCTAAGTGGTTGGTTGCGCACACTCACAAGCAGCAGCAGCAGCAAACAAAATCCTCTGAGCCCTCTCCTCTTTTCCATTGCATCATCCTCCCCACCAGTGGTGGGCATCAGCAGGTTCAAACCAGTATGCGCGTACCAGAAGTAAAAATGGCTGGCCGCGCCCTCCTCCTCCTAGAAGAGGCTTCGGAGGGGCTGGCTCCATTTCCCCCTTCATCAAAGGCTTTTCCTGGGCTCCATTTAACCCCAAAGCACATCCCCAGCCACTTTGGAGTGGCTGGGGAGGCACTTTGGGGTGAAACGGAGCCCTGGAAAAGCCTTGGACAAGAGGGAAATGGCTTCAGAGGTTTGCTATAGAGTGATGAAAATAGAAGATGCTTCTAAGAAGAAGCTTCTATTTTCATAGCTCTATAGCAAAGAGCAGCCACATGGCTAACAGGCCACGCCCACCCAGTCACATGGCCACACCCACAGTGTGGTAGGAAATTTTTTTATGCCCACAGTCCACCACTGCTCCCCACCCACTTACTCCCCTGCTTTGCAGTGAGCTCAGGCATCCCCCATCCCAGGCTGAGCTATACCTGAACCACATAGTCTTCCAGAGACATGAGAGGGGCTTGCTGCCCTGCTTTCCTGTCACTGCAGCAACCTTGAACACTGGCTTGTACAGTGACATATGTGAACTAGTATGTGGAAAGATGCAGATGAGGCTGGAGATGAGCGGGATCAGGAAATCAAGTGTACAGTTGGGGCGAGGGGTAGGTTCTATATGCTACTTTCTAGATGACGTATGACCTCGCCCCCTGGTTAGAGGACAGACCTCCACGAGCCCTTTGTCAAACAACAGCCTCCAACTATCCACTGATAGCACCACCGTTCTGTCGTTAAATCACTTTCTGTAACCCACTGACTGCGTCACTCTCCACCTCGGCTTTCTTTTTGAAAGCTCTCTTTCACCAGGATGAGCCTTGGTGGCGCAGTGGTTAAATTGCTGCATTGCAACCAAAAGGTTGTGAGTTCAATTCTGACCAGGGCTCAAGGGTCCTTCCAAGGTCGGTAAAATGAGTACCCAGCATGTTGGGGGCAAAATGCTAATTAACTTGTGAACTGCCTAGAGAGTGGACTAAGGGGCAGTATATAAGAGTGTGTGTGTGTCCCCCCCCACTTTGATTCTTCCCTGTAATCTGGTAACCTTTCACAGCTTTTCCTAATGCCTGTGAGCCACAGCATGCGAGACTATTCTGAATGTGGGATGGGGTTTGTAGTCCAATGCCCAAAGAGCACTGGGTTGAAAAAGGCTGTATGTCAAGCTTTGTTAAAAAAAAAATGCCCTGTCAACTAGAACTCAGATTCATACTCTGGTTGTCTCCTGCTCCAAGTTTCCTCTCTGTAGCTTTGTCACTGGACTTCAGCCAGAACTGTCTTGATTTCAAATGCCAACTTTGTTTGCTTCTCTTGTTGTTCTGCCTATGCAATGCCCTTCTGTAAATCTCTTCTCCAGCCTCCTATCCCCTTCCATATTTAACACAAAAACCCCTTGTTGTGCTTTGCTTTAAAGCCTTCTATGTCCTTGCTCGACCCTGGCTTCCAGCCTTTATCTCTCCACATGTCCCTGCTCTTCCAACTCTATTATCCTGGCTTTCTCTGAAGATAACTGGTTCTCTTAAATAGTTCTGCCATTCTTGCTTACTTTTTTTATAAATGTCTGAAAATGCTTTCTCAGAGCACTCATGTGGTACTGCTTTGTCCCCAGCTTCAAATACAAACCTGATCCTCAGAAGACACATCTTATTTTCTTACTAGGTCCTCTGCCTCAACTAAAGCTTTAGTACAGGGGTGTCCAAACTATGCTCCAGGGGCAGGATCTGACCTCCGATGCCAATTCATCCGGCCCACGAAGCCCACATCGCTCCTGGAAGTGGAAGTAAAATGCGCCCGTATGACTGGCTCTTGAGCAAGGGGAACCTTTACCTATGATCTGTTAGAGGCAGCAGCATGTATGTGCAGTAGCCCCTGTGCACATGCGCAGTAACCCCTTTGGCCAGGAAAGGGGTTACTGCGCATGCACGCAGGGGTTACTGCACATGCGCAGTAACCCAGAAAACCCTGCACACATGCACAATAACCCCTTTCTTGGCTAGTCAAATTACAGGATGACGGCGGGAAGGAGGGGGAAGGAGCGCTAGATTACGGGATTTCCCGGCCAATCTGGGATACTTGACAGGTATGATCTGTGCAGGGTCTACAATGCAGGATAAGGCACCATTGTCCTTGACAGATAGCTGTCAAGGAAGCTCCTTGTTTTTAAGAGTTAGTTAACAACAAAATTCTCCTTGGCTGAAAACAGCTGAAATACAACAATTCCTTGGAGTGTTAAGCTGCAGCGACAAGAAAGCTGAAAACCGGAACTAAGTCATGTGAAGCGGGTGGGAGAGGAAAAGAAGGGAGGTATTGAATGAGAAGGGCTTGATAATTATTTACAGTCAGCTGATGTGTTTTGTAACTATGTATTTCTTCTTCACAAACTGAAATTTTGAAGAAATTAACATCCTCATGGAGTCAGGGGTCATTCTTGCTATCTCAGAGAGCTTGGCTAGAAGCATAGCTGTCAAGTCTCCCGTATTGGCCGGGAAACTCCCGTTATTTACCCCTCTTTCCTGCCATCATCTCGTATTTGTATTTATCTGTAAATCTCCCGTATTCTATATATATATTTTAAATGGGCCGGGAAATACAGCCCCCATGGTGCCTTGCGTGGAAAGAAAAGGCAAAATCCGTACTGCGCATGCGCACTGGTGCAAAAGGGGCCAGGAACTACAGTCCTTTGGTGTATGGGACCGAAGACAATGAAACAGCCTAAGGGTTGGCTTAACACAGGTTTATTGCATGATGATCCGGAGGAACATGTGGTAATGGCGGATGGGTAGTTCAATATATACAGCTGGCTATACATTTCAATGTGGCTCGTTGACAGTCTATTGGTTGCTGCCTGCGTGACGTCATAGAAGGTCACGCCCTTCTTGTCCAGGTGTTGAGGTGGCGGGAATCTTCCCGCGCTGCTGATCCAGGGTGAATCTGAGCCATGAGAGCTGGACGCTCGCTATTGCCATCTAGTGGTCACTAGCTCGCGTCCTCTTATAGGGGTTACAGTGATACAGCTGAAGGTTATAATGTTGCACACAGAAAGGTTACATTGTTACCACATGGCTAGGTACATTGTTAAAGGCACAGCTTTACAGAACACAACATCCCTCCCCCCTAGGATGAGACGAAGTCTCTCAGCCAAGATGGCTTATTGCAAGTGCGTTTGGGCCGTGATGTGGGCTGACCTGCCCCGGGGGCGCTACCGCTTCTTTGTTCCCTGGTCCCTTGTCCTGAAACGGGGGAGGGAGACTTGTTAGCTGCTTGCCGTGGTTTGGCGGCTTTAGGGGAAGGGAAAAACTCCATTGTGGGCAGACCGGGGGCGCTCGGGGCTAACGAAAAACCCCTCTTCTCGCTTGGACGGGTGGGGGACCACTCCGAAAAACTCCCCCAGCTCTGAAAATCAAATCCTAACTCAGTTGGGGTATCCGTATTTGTGGGGGAATCCCGCGAGATATGTATGGGGTCGGGTTCCTCCTCCTCCGAAAGATCCTGCAGGATATCTATGAGAACAGACTCCCCTTCCTCCCCCCTTGGTGGGGACCCGCGGCCCCCCTCTCCTCCCCCTTGGGCTGAACGGGTGGGGGAGAACCCTAACGTTGAGTTTTGTTCCTTTTGGTCTGCGCCCTGCTCATCGGGGACCCTGCGCCGGAGCTGGTCCGCGTGCCGCCTCCACAGTAAGCCTGTGCTGGTCTCCACGCGGTACGACACGGGGCCGGTTTGCTCCACGACAACGCCCGGTACCCAGGCTGGGCCCGCGCTGGCGTAGTTCCTGCAATGCACAGGGGCGCCTACGCTGAAACTCTTTGTGGCCTCTAGCCCGATGTTCCGTCCCTTGTCTTCTACTCTCGTGGGGTCTAGCTTAGTGAGGATGGTGGTCAGTTTCCTGCACATTAAGAGCTCTGCGGGGGAGTATCCTGATGCCAACGGGGTCACCCTGTAACCTAGCAGAAACTGACACACTTGTAGGTTGAGATCCCCGGGGCCCATGCGCCGCAGCGCGTCCTTCGTGGTGCGGACGAGGCGCTCTACTTGGCCATTGGTGGCTGGATGGAAAGGGGCGGAGGTGATGTGCCGGATGGCGTTAATCTCCGTGAATGCCCTGAATTCAGCGGACGTGAAGCAACTAGCGTTATCGCTAATTAGGGTGTCGGGTATGCCGAACGTGGAAAAAATTCTCCGCAAATGCTTAATTGTCACGGCCGAGGAGGTGCTCGTGACTGGGATGACCTCCAACCACTTGGAGAAAGCATCCACAACAAGGAGAAACAGAGTTCCTCGGAACGGGCCCGCGAAATCTACGTGTATCCGGGACCACAGCCCCTTAGCTGCGTCCCACTCCCTGTGGGGAAGACGGGCCTCCTCTGGTCTGGAGCATTGGCAACTCTCACAAGTGCCGACCATGTGCTCGATGTCAGCATCTAACTGGGGCCACCAAAAATAACTACGGGCCAGCGCTTTGGAGCGCACAATTCCGGGGTGGCTGACGTGCAGCAGTTTGAGCACCCGCGGTCGTAGGGACGTGGGGATCACTACCCGCTGGCCCCACAGAAGGCACCCCCTCTCTAGGGACAACTCTAGTTTTTTCCGGAAGAATGGGTCGAATTCCGCTGCCGGGGAAGACGCAGGCCACCCTTTCTGCACCCATGAGCAAACTTTCGCCAAGGTATTGTCTTTGCCGGTCGCTTTGGCGATGTCGGTGGGCAATATTGGGGGTGAGTCTAGGACCTCTATCATCAGTACCTGGTGGTCTGGCTCCTCCCCGCCCACGTGGCTGCTATCCTGGGGGAGGGGTGATCTCGACAGGGCGTCCGCATGGCTAATTTCCCTCCCGGGTCTGTACACCAACGCGTGCTGATACGCATTGAGGAAAATGGCCCACCTAAGCATCCTCGGGTACAGGATCTGTGGCGTGGGCTTATCTGCGGTAAAAATCCCTAGCAGGGGTTTGTGGTCAGTCACGATGGTGAAAGGGCGGCCATACAGAAAATCGTGAAATTTTTTCGTCCCCGCAATTATCGCTAGCGCTTCCCTATCTGTCTGTGCGTAATTTCTCTCTGCTTGGGACAGGGACCTGGAGTAGAATGCTATTGGGGCCTCCCTTCCGTTTTCTAGCACGTGGCACAGCACCGCCCCCACCCCCACCGGGGATGCATCACAGATCAGGACCACCGGGCGTTTGGGGTTGAAATGGGTCAGTATGGCATCAGACGCCAGGAGATGTTTCAGTTCACTAAATGCCCTCTCTTGGTCGTCGCCCCACTTCCATGCCTCGTCCTTTTTAAGCAGTTTGTGTAGCGGTTCAGCCACTGCTGCCTTCCGGGGGAGGAAGGAGTGGTAAAAGTTAAGCAGCCCTAGGAACGACTGCAGCTCGGCCTTGGAGGTGGGGCGAGGGGCCTTCTTAATGGCGGCCACCTTAGATTTGGATGGTTTTATCCCCTCAGGAGTCACACGAAACCCTAGGAACTCAACCTCGGTCGCGAAGAAGACGCATTTGTCTTTTCGCAGTCTCAACCCCGCCTTTTCGAATATTGCCAGAACCTTTCCCAGTCTCTTGGCCAATTCAGCCCGACTCCCCCCCGTTATCAACACGTCATCAAAATAAGGCAACACCCCCTCTAGCCCCTTCAGGAGGCGTTCCACAAGTGACTGGAAAATTCCAGGCGCCGAATTTACGCCGAATTGAAGGCGGGTCACCTGGAACGCCCCCTTATGAGTGACTATGGTCTGTGCAGCAGCTGCGGCAGGGGACACCGAAAGCTGCTGGTAGGCTTGTGCCAAGTCGAGCTTAGCGAAACACTTTCCCCCGTGCAACCTGGCAAGCAGATGGCTGACTACCGGCACCGGATACGCATTAGGGCGGATCGCCTTATTGATGGTGCACTTGTAATCAGCGCATATGCGGACCTCCCCATTGGCCTTTAGTGCTGTTACGATTGGAGTTTCCCACTCCGCAGAATCAACAGGAACAAGGATCCCCTGGCCCACCAATTTGTCCAGTTCCGCCTCTATTTTGTCCTTGAGTGCAAACGGCACCCGGCGCGGTTTGAGTCGTATTGGACGGACCTCCGGGTCTAGGTCGAATGTCACTGGGGGCCCCTTGAATTTCCCCAGTCCTTTTTTGAAAACTTCGGGATGCGCGTCGCACACCTCCTGCACCGGGTCAGTCCCAATGGCGTGCACCCCCCAATAAACAAACCCAGGGGCTGAAACCATTGAGTTCCGAGGAGACTGCATTCCCCCCCTTTAAGCACGACTAGGGAGAGGGCCGCGGCATGCTTCTTAAATTTGACCTGAAATTCTCCAACCCCCAACACTGGAATACTGTTCCCTTGCACGTCCCGTAGCGTGGACCTCAACGCTTTGAGCTTGTGTCGCATGTGGGGGGCAATTCTCAAAAACTCCCTCTGGGAAATAATTGAATATGAGGAACCCGAGTCAATTTCCATCCTAATGGGAACCCCTTGCACTAGTACCTCAACAAAGTAACGGGGGTGTCCCACGGACACGCTGAATACTGGGGTGTCGTCCTCGCTGCCGTCGGAGATGCGGCCCACGCCGTCCCGCTTTCTCGTGGCCTGGGCGCCGTCTTTGGGTCTTGTCGGGCGGTCTTGTCCCGTCGAACGGTCTGCCGAGCTCCTCCGGGCCTCGCGCCTCTTTCTGCATACTTTGGCGATGTGCCCGCGGCGGCCGCAGTTGTGACACTCGGCCTTTCTGAATGGGCATTTGGCGCGGTCGTGGGCCCCTCCGCAGCCGTCGCCGCGCCGGCTCTCTTTCCGGACCCTCCGGATGTCCTCGTCGTCGCTGCTCTCTGCGGACGATTTCGAAGTTCGCCGGGCTGCGTGCACCGATGTCTCTGCCTTGCTCGTCTTCGGCCGCCAGTCCTGGAGCTCTTGCACCCCAGCCTTTGTGGCCTCCGCGGCCTGTGCCGCTTTCAGGACCTCCTGCAACGTGGGGGGTGGCTCTTGGTTCATTAGCGTGCGCTGAGTCTTGGCGTCGTTCAGGCCGCATAGCACGCAGTCCCTGAGGGTGATTTCAGCGTTCTCCCATTTACACGGGCTGGCAGCCAGCCGCAGGGCCGCCACGAAGGCGGCGACCGTCTCCCCGGGCGCCTGGACTCGCCTCCAGAACGCGCTCCGAGCGGGAAACATCGCCATCGAGGGCCGGAAATACTCGCGCAGCATCTGTAGGAGCTCTTTGGCCTTGAAGTCGCTCACCCTCTTCGGTGCGATCAGGTCCACCAAGGTCCTTTTGGTTTCTTGTCCAAGCATCCTGGTGAAGATGGCCCTTTTCTTTGCCTCATCCGTGACTTCGGCTTCGACCAGTGCTCCCTGGAAGTCCATTTCGAAGATCTCCCAGTCTCCCGGTTTCCTGATCTCGAAACCGGCGCA
Organism: Bradypodion ventrale; assembly: GCA_035047345.1. Lineage (NCBI taxonomy): Eukaryota > Metazoa > Chordata > Lepidosauria > Squamata > Chamaeleonidae > Bradypodion > Bradypodion ventrale. Next base: position 37,558,094 of record JAWDJE010000006.1, read on the forward strand.
TGTCTTGGTCCCGTGGGCAGCCATATCCCACCTTCGTCGCCAATTTGGTGTATGGGACCGAAGACAATGAAACAGCCGAAGGGTTGGCTTAACACAGGTTTATTGCATGATGATCCGGAGGAACATGTGGTAATGGCGGATGGGTAGCTCAATATATACAGCTGGCTATACATTTCAATGTGGCTCGTTGACAGTCTATTGGTTGCTGCCTGCGTGACGTCATAGAAGGTCACGCCCTTCTTGTCCAGGTGTTGAGGTGGCGGGAATCTTCCCGCGCTGCTGATCCAGGGTGAATCTGAGCCATGAGAGCTGGACGCTCGCTATTGCCATCTAGTGGTCACTAGCTCGCGTCCTCTTATAGGGGTTACAGTGATACAGCTGAAGGTTATAATGTTGCACACAGAAAGGTTACATTGTTACCACATGGCTAGGTACATTGTTAAAGGCACAGCTTTACAGAACACAACAAGTCCCCATGGTGCCTTGCGTGGAAAGAAAAGGCAAAACCCATACTGCGCCTGCACACCGGCGCACCGACTGCCAGCGCCGCTGGATTTCCCTTATTTTCAAATCCAAAATTTGACAGGTATGGCTAGAAGAGTTTTCCTTTCAACTAAGCAGGGAGTTCCACATTGTTAGTGTTCAACTCCTCAAAATTCAGCAAGCGCATAAGGAGTACAACTTTGAAATGCATCCATTGTCTGCACAAAATTGCCACATTCTTCTTTTCCAGTATCAGACTTCCTGTCCTTTTCCTACCAAACCACAACCAGATTTAATTCAGTTCCCAAAACCTCGGATAAAAGGGAGGGACGTAGAACAAGGAAGAAAGAAGGATATTTGACTTAGAGAATGCAGGAAGGAGGCGATACCTTTAATGGATCACTAAAAAAACCAACAACCCATTGTTGCCGCTTTCAAGATCAAAGGCTCTTCATCAGGCAGGCATAAAATTATTAATGAAAGTTAAGGACTTAGAGAAGCTGCTTCCAGGTTGGCAACTCTACTCTTGCAGGACTTAGGACTTAGAGTCCCTTTAAGAATTTAGGGATCTTGTGGCCTCTATTCCCTGTTTCTTCTCTGTTTCAGGGAGCTGGGGAGCACTGTTACTATCAGGGCCAACTCCGTGGGGAAGCAGACTCTTTTGCAGCTCTGTCCAGCTGCCATGGCCTACAGTAAGTAAAGAAATTTGAAGATGGTGGGAAGGGAACCCTTAAAGAAGGGGAACCATGTTTCCAAAAAGCCTGAACATATAGTTGTGGCTTCATATTGGCATTTTTGGTAATTTTGTATTTTTTTCTAATTTGATGGGTACTTGCACCAAAAGGGTGGGGTATATATGTAAGTAAATAAAATAAATACATTTATTGGTTGTAGTTTTTATCTTATCTCTGTTTATAAATTTTATGCAACTGGTTGAGGATATATTACAGATGACATCATTGGTCAATAAATAAACAAGAAATAAGAGCAAGAAAGTCTAAATGACGTGTTGCCATTTGAGTGGCATTGAATACATGTATGTGACTATTGGCATATAGCAATCATTTCTGGGTTGCTGTTGCCCTTTCACAGTTCCCATCAATTCATGGAAATATTAGCAACCTAGCAGTGGCCTAGGTATTAGGCTGCACGGCCAGAGATTGAATGTTGGATTCCTCTCTGGACCTCAAGGAAGAAAACCCAGCCTTTGTAGCTTTGAGCAAGTTGCACAAATTGATTTGACGGCAAAATAATCATAGCAGTTACTAACAGTTCGTAATACAGTAAAACCTTGATAAAGAGCGTCTCGCTTAGAGACTAACTCGCTTAAAGAGCAGAATTTTCTCTGAATGGTCACCTCGCTTAACAACTAAAACCAACCAAAAACTCGCTTAACAATTAAATCAGGGTTCTCAACCCCCCACACCAGAAGTCACAATTGGTCACTTACAATGGTGTTTCGCTTAAAGAGCAAACTTGTTTAAAGAGCAATCTCGTGGGACGCATTATGCTCTTTAAGCGAAGTACCACTGTATATGCCTGATAAAATCCTTACAGACTATTTCTTGCCTAAATAGGATTTTAGAAAAGTTACTGTTTTGATCTACATTTTCCAGAATTCCATGGCTGCATGTTGTACCTTGCATGTTGATGTCACAGACCTCATTCTGGTGGATCCTTAAATGTCTGAATGGATTAATTCTGTGTTTCTCTGTCCCCTGCCCCCAGTGGTGTTTTCTCTGATGGAAAGGCCACGTACCTCCTGGAGCCTCATGCCTCACCTGAACACCAAGAGGTAAGAAAAACCTGGTCCAGGCTGTAATTCCATCACAGCCACAGAAACACCTTGCTTAGATTTCATGCTGAGAGGTGATGAAAGGAAGGCCGAGGGGAAGTAGAGCATAGATTAGTTTGCCTTTTGTTGATTCTCCTACTCCCCACAGCTCTAAAACTCTCTAGGTTTATAAAACTTGTTCTAGGATAGAACTCCTGCAACCGATATAAGAGTCAGTGTAGGATAGATCCTATCTGTGAGATAGAAGGTTAGCTTTGGAGCATAAAGAGAGACCCAGGTTCATAGTATCAGAATCAATGAATTGGAAGGAGCCTTTTAGGCCATCGAGTCCAACCGCCTTGCTCAATGCAGGAATCCAAATCAAAGCAGATATGACAGATGGTTGTCCAATTCTCTCTTGAAAAGTGTCATCATATTTCCTCCCCTCAGTCTCCTTTTCTCAGTCTCAAATCCTTGCTCAATCACGAAGTTTACTAGGTGATTTTGGGTCCTTCATGATCTCACAGCCTGCCCTACTTTACAAGGCCATTGTTACCAAGCTGCAGATTCCCCCCCCTCTCCCTGGTGACTCTTGTATGGATGGCTGAAGTTAATTAAGCTTGGAAACCCAACTTCCCAGGTGCAACTTCAGAGTAATTCCTTTCACATTATTCCTGTTGTGTGATCACACCCTGAAAGTGCTTGTGCTTTCTTGACATGGAAAAGCTAAGATGTTTTCAGTCTAGGGTAGTGGTGGCGAACGTTGGCACTCCAGCTGTTCTTGGACTTCAATTCCCAGAAGCCCAAGTCTCTGTGAATCCACACAAATAGGTTTACTGTGTGTGTTCTTGGACTTCAATTCCCAGAAGCCCAAGTCTCTGTAAATCCACATGCGCAGTAAACCCATTTGTGTGGGTTTACAGAGAATTGGGCCTCTGGGAATTGAAGTCCAAGAACATCTGGAGTTCCAAGGTTTGCCATCACTGGTCTAGGGGATAAAATCTTCACTTGGGTATTTTTGCTTCAAAAATGTTTAAAAGCGCTCCTTTCTGTTTTCCTTACACGAACGTAAAATCATATTGTTCAGTTTGACTCTTACAGGATTTTCATAATATGCGAGATACTTAAATAATAGTTTTACCCATTGCCACCTCCCATGGAATTTCCATGGCCAAGTGGTAGTTTGAAGAACCCAGATCTCCCAAGTCCTAGTTTGAAACTCTGGCTTCTAAAGCTTGAGTTGTTAAATAGGCACCGGAGTGGCATATGCTTGAAGGTGTTGCCCAGGCATCCGTGGTCATCCCTCTGAGTGAGCAATGTGAAGGAGTTTCCAGGGTGCCTCCTTTCATCCCTGTTGCCATGGCAGCAAATGGAAGGAGATTCCAATTGCGTATTTTCCATCCCTTCCTTGGAGAGCACTCAACCTCCACATTCCCACCCCTCTTCCACTGCAGCCTGTGTATATTAAATACACGTACATGTCATGCTTGAAGGCTTGCTTGTGCAGATGAAAAAAGGTGTGCGTATGAGGGTGGTGGTGTTTAGCACAGAAAAATGCAGGTATATTTTAGCAAAGATTTTGAAGAAAGGGGTGGAATCTCCTGAAGTGACACAGATTTGAGCTGGGGATTACTGCCAGGATCTGGAACTGATTTTCAACATCAGGGTGTTCAGTGTTGTAATGTGTGAATCATTTAGCAGCGGAAAGAGTGCTGTTGAGCCATGAGCAGGGTGTTCTTTGCTGCTTGAATAATCACAAAAGCTCTGTTGCCTGTGAGTGTGCTTGTGTATAACTGGATCTTAACACAAAATTTGTTTTTTTTATGTACTGTCAAGTTATGTTGACCCTAGCTCAAGAAGTTGGATTATCTGTATATAAAGTTGCAAGTTGGAGAGTTTGATAACCCACATTGTGCATCTCAGGAGAAGCTTGAGCAACTTGTAGTAGCCTTGGGCAATCTTCACACTCCCAGGGGGTTCTCAGAAAAAGGGAAGGGTAAATCGCTTTGTATCTAGGAAAGCCTGCCAAAGGTCACCATAAATCAGACTTGATGGCATATGACAGTGGTGGCGAACCTATGACGCATGTACCAGAGGTGGCACTCAGAGCCCTCTCTGTGGGCACACGCGCCATCACCCCAGGACAGAGTTTGCTGCACCCCTCTGCCCAGCAGCCCAATGGGAGCGCCTCCTCCCCCCCCCCCAGAATTCATCCCACTCCTCTGCCCAGCAGCCCAATGGGAGCGCTTCCTCCCCCCCCACAGAGTTCACCCCATCCCTCTGCGCAGCAGCCCAATGGGAGCGCTTCCTCCCTCCCCCCACACAGTGTTCACCCCACCCCTCTGCCCAGCAACCCAATTGGGAGTGCTTCCTCCCTCCCTCCACACAGAGTTCACCCCGGTCCTATGCGGCACAGATGGCAGCCTGTTGAGTTTGGGCACTCAGTCTCTAAAAGGTTCACCGTCACTGGCATATGATGATGAAGAATAAGAATTAGGGATTCCCAGAAAGTTTGTTGTTAAAAGCCCTGCTCTAGTTTCATATTTGGTCTTCATTTATTTTAGTTAATTTTGTTTTCTCATGATATGGTTAAAGAATGAGCTTCAGTTTAGCCATTTTTATTTGTATGAAAATGTGGGCTCAGTCTGATTTAGCATCCCCATTTTTTTCCTTTATGGTTGTCTGTTGTACCTATAAACCTCTTTTCCAACATTGCATATACAATTAATTGTTTTTCCTTTAATAAAAAGAGCATTTTAAAAACATTAGGTGCCACAAAAAGTTTGATTATTTTTTTTTGTTCAGGCTTCCCAGAATTCTGCAGCTGGTTGGATTCTGGGAGTTGTAACCAAAAAAGAATAATGTTTCCAAACTCTGGACGCACCTCACCTATCATCTGAAATGAGAGGCTCCTCCTCTTGCCTCATTTTATTGCAGGTGCAGGTCAGAACCTGAACAATTTCTCTTCCAAGAAAACATGCCTGCCACGGCTAATCCCACTAAGAAACTCTTAATAGTTTCTAAGTAATGTTATTGAATTCTAGAATGCAGTTTGATTCTGCCACCACCACCCCAACCATCCCCGGGCGAAGCCGGGCACTAAGCTAGTATTTAAATAAAGGTGGCCCTAGTTTTCAACCAACATTGGTGTCTGTGTCTTCTTTGATAGTGGACTGGCAAAGGGAGTGTAAATTAAACATAAGGCTGCAGAGATCTTATTTGAGAATATTAAAATGGAAAAAGAAATGGGGATGTATACTGACAGTGGTGCGCATGGAGGCAGGGAGAGACAATTCACTAGAGACAGGAGGTTTGATTGAAACATACAATAGTACAGAAACAGATGAGATTCACAGGAAAGCACTGAATAAAATGATTTCCTGCTGTTATTGTAGCCTTAAATCTGTTTGAATTATTTAAAACATAGGGCTTCTCTGCTATTGAGTAGAGTATAATCAACCTGTTTATAGTGAGTGGAATAATGATGACAAACTCAGCCATCCCTCCAATTTACACATATCCATGTGAAGTACTGAGGGTTGCCTGCTACACGTAGGATCTATGTGCAACTGTAAATTCCTATTTGGTAAAGGTAAAGGTTTCCCTTGCTCAAAAGTCAGTCGTATCCAACTCTAAGGTTCACTACTCATCTCTGTTTATAGCCAAAGAGCCAGTGCTATCTGCTTCTACAGATGATTCCATGGACATGTAGCAGGCATGACTAGACACTAGAGTGTACGGAACGTTGTTTACCTTCCCACCGAAGTGGTACCTATTTATCTACTTGCAATTTCTTGCTTTCGAACTGCTAGGTTTGCAGGAGCTGGGTCAGAGACGGGAGCTAACTCTGTCGTGAAGCACTCAGGTCTCAAATTACTGACCTGCTGACCTTCCAGTCACCAAGTTCAGCGTCTTAACCACTAAGTCAGCGCAGTCCCTCCTATTTGGTTAGGCTTCCAACAATGTGAAGAGATCTTTGTGTCCACATAACATGTACACACACTGGCTGTCACATGTGCTTCTTCCTCCGTATGGATTAACTTGCCCTAACAAAGCACGGTAAACCTTTATAAAAAGGGCTATCAGCGTGACTTTAATTGTGCTTTCCTGAAGCAAGGAAATATGTGACCTGTGCTTTTGGTTCCCATTCAGTTTGTGTGTATGTATTTAAAGGAGGGGAAATAAGAAGCATTTACAGTACTCATTTTTAAAGGCTGATGCCTGGGTATCAGCAAATTTTCTCTTTTTGTTATCTTCAGCAGGGAGCACTTCCTCACAAAATCTACCAGACACCTGTACCTCACACTGCCCAGGACTGCAAAGAATCAGGTAAGTATGACTCCCTCCCTGCTAAGGGACTCTTTATATTTTCTGCTTCGGGTGATAAAGCATGTTTTTAATTTTCAGGCTTTAAATCTCCATGTAGACACATTTAAGTTATTTTTTTTCCTAATCTATAAGATTTTTTCAGAATGTAATATACTTGCAAAATGAGCTGCATTTTAAAATAAAATACTGGCATAGCCTTTAAAATTACTCCTGTATTTGAATTAAAATATAAATATGTTGCGGGGGAGATGTAAAAGTCTTAACATTTATCACATTTCAGTTCTCAATGTGGAAATTCTAATTACCAAATCCAAATGTTGACCTTGAAACATATCTGGCTTGACTCCACCATAACCAGTTCTTATTTTTAACCGAGGTGTTACATCTATTTCTGGAAGTTATTTGTTCAGATAATTATAATGATCTTACAGTAATTATAATATCCATGTTGGTAATGTGCCAGAAGTGGCTCCAATTTGCTGCATTTAAGAACATTTCTGAGCAGTATTACAGAGTCCGGTGCTGGTTGGCAGTGGTTCACACAAAATTTGGCAAGTTTGAGTGGCCTGCTCAGGGGTACCTTCAATGTTAAAGTATCAAAACAAAAAGGGATCCATTCTATGACAATCAGTTATTATCATTTACCACAAATAAATGAAAGCGCATGGCAACATATATAGAAATATTGGGTTTTTTCTATCGTTTTCCATGTGCTGATTTACACCTGGAACTGTGTGCAACTCTGGTTTTTAATAGGCTAATGCAAAAGTTCAATTGCTTTTAGGCCCCATTTTATTTATATTTCTGGCTATTTCATTAAAAAGCCACTACCTCTTGTAAATCCTTGCCTGCCTTGGATACTAAAATATATAATGATTTAACAGGCTCCTCATCAGTGGTGGGCATCAGCAGGTTCACACCAGTACGCACGTACCGGTAGTAAAAACGGCTGGCCCTGCCCACCTCTCTGCCCCGCCCCGCCCCACCCCGTCCACCTCCTCCTCCTCCTAGAAGAGGCTTTGGGGGTGGTGGCTCCATTTTCCCCTTTATCAAAGGCTTTTCCTGGGCTCCATTTCACCCTAAAGAGTGGCTGGGGAGGCACTTTGGGGGGAAACAGAGCCTTGGACAAGGGGGAAAATGGCTTCAGAGGTTCGCTATAGAGAGATGAAAATAGAAGAGGCTTCTATTTTCATAGCTCTATAGTGAAGAGCAGTCACATGACCAACAGGCCACTCTCACTCAGTCACATGGCCACGCCCACAGTGTGGTAGTAAATTTTTTTTGATGCCCACCACTGCTTCTCATACACCTTCCTCTTTGAAGAAAATAATTGTTTGGTGTATTCTTAAGAAAACCAACTGATCCACAGATGATTTAAACAGCTTCAGGTCTATTGCCAATACTGTATTCGGTTTATGGACAAGTTGGTTGAGAGGATTATGGCTGATCATTTGGAGGTGTTCTTGGAGAATACCAGTACAGTAATCTAGACTGGTGGTTCCCAACGTGGGGCCCACACCCCACAGGGGGACTTCAGTTGCCAGAAGTCTAAGTCAGTACATTGGCTGATCAGTGCTTTTCGGAATTGACTTAGACTTCAGGGAATTGAAGTACAAAGACCAAAGGTTGGGAAACACTTGTCTAGAAGATCTATGATTCTGTAGCTGGGAAACAAATTGACAGGTAAAGAGACCTGTAACTAGGTCCACAGCTCGGGAGTGCTTCTGGACATGGCACTTTTGATAGAACAACAAATATCTGCTGTGGCCAGGATCACCTTTTCCCAACTTTGCTGGATTGTTCAGTTGCATTATTCAGTTGGATAGGAAATCCCTGACAACATTGGATCATGCACTGATAATCTCAAGAATTGACAACTGTAATGCTCTCTACATGGGGCTGCCTTTGAAAGGTAGTATGGAAGCTCCAGCAAATCCCTAAATGCAGGGTCCAGCATAATTTCCGAGATGAGTAAATGTGATCATATTTCACCAATTATGTCCTTCATGCATTATCTACCTGTCAGTTTCTGTGCCAAATTCAAAGTATTAGTTTTGACATACAAAACCCTTAACAATTTGGGTCCTCAATACTTGTCAGAACATCTTCTTCCAGGTCTTGCTATTGAGGATGGCCACAGTGAGAGAGGTGAGGTCAACTAGGAAGTGGGCTTTCTTGGTGGTGGCCCCATCCCAATGGAATGGACTTCCATTAGAGGTGTGTCAGGTCTCGTTCCTCCACATTTTCAGGAAACTAGTGGTGGCAGAGCTCTATAAAGAGGCTTTTAAAATATTTATTTCCCTGAGGAGGTAGTAATCTATGAGCCATAATTTAGGTTAAATTTATGTGTTAAGGTACATGCTGTCATATGATCTGTTGATTTGTTTTGGTTTCTATGTTTCTTTATTTTGATATTGTTTGATATTATTTTTGCTAGGGTGGTGGATTGGCTGTTCACCAGTTCAGGTTGCACTGATGTGTCCTCAAAGGCAAAGGATATATTTAAGACCTCACACTTATGCCTTAAGAATATTTCCCTGACAGAATATTATTTGATATTTTTTTCTGCTACGGCGGTGGATTGGTAGAATTTGTTATCTTTATGCTTGCCTTTTTATATAAATTGTCTAGAATAGTGGACTCGTACTAAGTAGGGTGAAATAAAAATAAATCAATCAACTAACTAATCAATTAATCAATCAATCAGTTTTCCTTCTGGTGGGGAAAGTATTTTTAAGGTTTAACTATGAAGTCATAAACATATCCTTTGCCTGTGAGGATGCATTTGTACAACCAGAACTGGTGAACAGCCGACACATTTGAGTACTGTACTATAGTTCTTTGGGAAGGCAGGAAGTGGTTGACTCTGTGTGAAATAATTCCACCAAGAAAATGTCCTTTAATTGAAATGTAAGTTAAACCTCATGAAATGGTCATGATTGTGGAAGGTTTTCAATGATGTGCCATAGTGTATGTGCACATTAGCCAAGGGCAAAAGTTCTTGTTCGTCGCCCCCTCCTGAATTTAAATTCTTAAGAAAGATACTATTCTCAAGGGAGCAGCTGCAGCAATCCAGATGGTACTTGAACTGCCACGATGCTCTTCCCTTCAGAGCAGTAGGTCAGCCAACCTGAAGTGTGCTTCAGAATGTAGATGCAGCATGGAATTGCAATCTGGAGCTTTAAAAATTGCTCCAGGGTCAGATTTCCAATTTGCTTTTGATAGTTAGCAGAGACAGTTCTCATTGTAGCACTAAGTAGCTTTCCGTGCCTTATATTTCCGTGCCTTATATTTCCTCAGTGGAGGAAATGTCACTGGAAACCATCATATTGGGCCCAATGGCAAAATGAGCGGAGGAAGAACTCTGATTTCCAATAATCATAGAGGTGGAAGAGGCCATGCCAAGTGAACTGGCTGTGAAGGCGCACCTTGTTCATAACCTCAAGTCAGTGGCAGTCCATTGCAGTCCTGGTATTAAATCCTGCATGTCTCATTTCATGTGTGCCACAGGAGATGGCTCCATGATCACAGTGTGTGGGTCACTTCATGGCAAGCTGGGATCCACCTGAAACAAATTAACACCAGTGACATTTTTCTTGCTTCGAGAAAAAAAATGCATTCTCGGATATGAGTTGCAGTCGACAATGACGACACTGCTTTTTAGACAAGCCAATTGTCCTCAAGAGGGAGCTATTTCTCATCCTTCCACTTCTGTTGGTAGCTTGAGTTACCCCAAATAAACAGAAAACCAAGTACCTATACAGTGGAACCTCAGTTAACAAATGGCTCGGTTAACATAAAAATCGCATAATAAAAGGAAATCCATAGGAAATAGTGGCTTGGTTTACAGATTTTCTTCCAGAACGGATTAATTGGTTTTCAATGCATTCCTGTGGGAAACTGCATTTCATTTAATGTATTTTGGTTTTCAATGCATTCCTACGGGAAGTTGCATTAAATGCATTCCTACGGGAAATTCGGTTAAAGTAATTTTCGCTGTAAGAAACATCCCGGAGAACGCGTTAATTACGTTGATTGTGGTTCCACTGTATCTTGCTTTTGCTTTAGAGGTAGAACTGTGTGTGTGTGTGTGTGTGTGTGTGTGTGTGTGTGTGTGTGTGTGTGTGTGTGTGTGTGTGTGTGTGTTTTGAGCTGTTTTGTTGTTCAGTCGCACAGTCGATTCCGACCCTTTGCGACCCTATGGACCATTGTCCTCCAGGCACCTCTGTCCTCCACCATCCTCCTCAGCCCGCCCAGCTCTATGCCCACTGCATCTACAATACCATCTAGCCATCTCATCTTTGGCCATCCCCTTCTTCTTTTGCCCTCCACCTTTCCCAACTTCAAGGCCAGAATTCCCTTAGCTATTATTGAATGGGAATTCCATTCTCTACCCATTCCCAGGGTACCAGTAAAACTCACAGCCTCTGTTCAGAGCAGTTTTTTATGTTGTTTTGCTTTTTTCACAAGAATCCACCCTGTGAGATCATAATATTCCTTTGGCATCACAAGGACTTGTCCCGTTTTCTCAGTTTTTGGACCTAAACTCTCAGGAAGCTGTTCATTGGGGATGCCCAGTGCTAAGAGAGCTTTGGAATAGGATATGACTTTCAGGGTATCTTAAGCCCTTGTATTCTATGAATTAGGCATCTGCTTCTCTTTTTGGACAGTTGTCCCTCCCTTCATATCTGATGCGTATCCCTTCTTACCCACAACCTAGGGTGCTTATTTGCTGCATTAAACAACTACATTCCTTCCGGGCTCCCCAAACTGCGACGTCGAAGGCAGGTAAGTGTATTTTCAACTAGCTAAATCAGTGGGAACTACACAGACAGAAGAACAGAGAATCTAATAGCCAGGGGAGAGTGGTTCAGTGGTAAAACCTTTATGTGCAAAAAAATGCCAGGTTCAATTACAGAAGGATGTCTTCCAGTACTAAATCAAATGGTACAATAAGATCATCGGCTGTCATGTCACTGAAAAAAGAACATGTCACCCTAAAAACAGACGAAAAATGTCTCTGCATAAAATGTACACATTTAGACCAGAACTGGAATGTTACTAATTAAAAGTATTGAAGTCACTTGGAAGTAGTTGCTTCAGGGTCACATGTAATATAACTAAGAGTTACAACATTACTTTTTAGTTATAATGAGGAACATCAGTGTACTTAGGTGAACTTGCTTACTTTCAAACGTTATCTTTTAGAGGCATTTAAAGACATATTTAGAGATTCTTTGATAAGGATTTTTCAGAATTTATCCGATTCTTTTGTGAATAGTGGTAGTTTTGGTTTTATATTTTGTATTTTTATAAATACTGTACTCCCAAAGAGTATATAAAATTGACTAACTAGAAGGAGCCAACAAGGATTTCCCTGCATTTTTCTCACTGTCTGATAAAATACAAGTTAGTAATGTGTAACAGAACCATTTACTTATGCCATAGAAGCAGTGATGAATAATGCAGCAAGTTCCTTTAAAATTATAATGTACTCACCTTTGGCTTATATGTATAGTGTTATATTTGTGTAAATTTAAAAGCAGTTAGTTTAGGTAAAGGTCACCCTTGCTTGAAAGCCAGTCGTATCCGACTCTAGGGCTTAGTGATCATCTCTGTTTCATAGCCGAAGAGCCAGCGCTGTCTGCTTCTGCAGACGTTTTCATGGTCACGTGGCAGGCATGATGTCGTGTCCGGCCCTTTGTAAAGAATAGTCCAGCAAACGATGAACAGAACAACGAACAGCGGTTTATTGTAAAGTCTTGCAGGCAATATTACAAAGATATCCGGACAACAGATGGCTACACAACTCCCCAGTAATCAGTCTCTCCGAAGTATACCATTGTGGCTTAACTAATCTACACCTGCGGGTGAGCGTATGGAGGATACCCAAAGGCTAGCCTGGAGAGGCCTAACCTGCAGTGAATGAGGAACATATATCCGGCCCAGCCACTCCCTTGTTTACCCTTGGCGCTTTATATAATGTCCCAGCGGCGGTTACTCCATGATGCAATGTAGCAACCCGCCGGCTAACCTTAATTAACCAATCATAACATGATATCTCAGTTTCAACCAATCAGGAGCAGGATCCAAAGTTGCACCCAATCATAGAATTCTAATTAACTTAATGAGCGCGCCCAGAAAGGGAGAATACGCGCCAAATCTTGCTCTTAATTCTGATGGCAGGAAATCGCCATTTTGTCTTGCAAACTGTTGCTGGAGCAACTTGCAATTTACTTGAATACGCAACACATGACTAGACACCAGTTACCAAGGTTTAAATAGAAATATTGTATTCTTCACCATACTGGGGGAGTCTGCAATTAACTGATCCTTCTCCATGCTCCACCTTGTATCCAAATTCTGTTTCCTATTTTAAGTTTCCACAGTGCAGACTTTTGGAAGGTTGTGAGGAAGGAGAGTACACTGGCTTATAACAACTGTGGGTATGTTGCTTGGGTGAGAGAGGCAAGTATAAAAGCCCCAATTAATGATCTTGCCCTCTTTTCCCCACCTCAGGTTCACCGAGGCCACCGGACTGTCCACAGCGAGACCAAATTCATTGAACTCATTGTAGTTAATGACCACCAGCTGGTGAGTGTCAGCAGTGGGTGAGTCAGACCTGGGAAGCTAGGTAGAGATGGTTATGTTGTTGTCAATGAATTCCACCCGGACAACCAGAATTTATCAACCCTGCAGTCTATGGCTACCTACCCCAAGAGTCCAGGAATAGAGTACTAGGAATAAAGCCTTCTTGGTGATCACACCAGTATTATGGATGCTCTTCTGGGATATATCTTTAGGCTCCTTCCCATTCTGTATTTCAAAATGTAGCTAAAGTCAAACTTTTAAAGAAAGCATTTGTAAATATCCTGCACCCAAGTTAATCTTATTTTGTTTTTCCTTTTATCAGAATCAATCTGTCACAACCATTATTGGATCATTCTATGCTATATAAAGAATATATTTTTACAGTTACAAGGTGGGAGGAGGGTTTTATATTGTATGTTTTATTTATTATATGTTCACAGCCCAGAGTGACATTTAAGTCAGATGGGTGATATAGAAATTGAATGAATGAATAAATACCCCAGATTCTTGACTGTCCAGAGGGAGGGCAGCATCTTAAATGTATTGAATGGGAATTCTATTCTCTATCCATGTATTTATTATTTTAATAACAACAACCACAACAACAATAATTATAATTATAATTATTATAATAATTATTTAATTTAATTTAATTTAATTTAATTTAATATGGCCGCCCAACTCACGAAGACTCTGGGCAGCATACAATCTTAAAACCCTTAAAACAAGAACAACCCCATTAAAACAAATTACCCTGCTAAAACCCCCACACATATTAAAAAGAGGAAAGTTGCTTTGATATTAAACCAACCAGCAGGTGGGGGTCACAACATCTTCAGGACCCCACACCTGCCCTGCCAGCCATGTTTTCAGATCTTTCCTGAAGGGCAGCAATTCCATCTGCAACCTTAGTTCCACTGGCAGGAGGTTCCATAGGGCAGGAGCGGACACAGAGAAGGCCCTCCTTCTTGAGCTAGAGAGGTGGGCCCCTCTAGCAGATGGTACAAGCAGAGAGCCCCTCCGGTCCGCTCTAAATGTAATGACCAGCACCTTGAATTGCACCCAGAGGCAAATCAGAAGCCAGTGCAGCTCCAGAAGCAGTGGTGAGGCGCAAGCATAACGCCCACACCCCATCACCACCTGAGCAGCCGCATTCTGGATCAACTGCAGCCTCCGGATGGCCGTCAAGGGCAGCCCCATGTAGAGCGCATTGCAATAATCTAGTCTAGAGGTGACCAGAGCATGAGTGACGATGAGTAATGAATGAGTCCTGGTCTGGCAAATCACCCAAAGTGGGGCGAAAGCCCTCCTGGCCATGGCTGCTACTTGATCTTCAAGCAGCAGTCGTGAGTCCAGGAGGACCCCCAAGTTGCTCACCGGATCTGTCTGTGGCAGACTAGCTCCATCCAAAACCAATGATGGTAGCTCCCGAGATAACACCAGGCCCTAATCCATAGCCACTCAGTCTTGCCAGGGTTCAGTTGTAATCCGTTTTCCCCCATCCAGACCACAACAGCTTCCAGGCACTTGGACAGGACTTTGACAGCATCACTGGGATCACTACGAGACGAGATGTACACTTGGGTGTCATCTGCATACTGATGGTACCACACCCCGTGGGAACGGATGTTCTCACCCAGCGGTTTCATGTAGATATTAAATAGGAGAGGAGACAGCACCGAGCCCTAAGGCACCCCATATTGGAGTGACCTAGGGCAGGACGTCTCACTCTCCAACCACACCAACTGAGTACAGCCCTTCTGGAATGAGGAAAACCAGGACAACACAGTGCCCTGGATCCCCAATCCTCGGAGCCGTTCCAGAAGGATATAATAATAATAATAATAATAATAATAATAATAATAATAATAATAATAATAATAATAATAATAATAATAATAATAATAATAATAATAATAATAATAATAATAATTTCATGCCAGAAATTATTCTGGGTTGAAAGGATTTTTACTGGAGAACTCCACTCAGGAAACACCTGAATGAGACTCCTTTCATGTCCCCAAGAGCTGGGACAGAGATGGGCACTCAATCCATCATGCCGTACCCAGGTCTCGAACTGCTGACTTGCCAACCTTCCTGCTAACAAGGCAAGCTTCTTAACCACTGAGCCACTGCAGCTAATATATAATATTTTAATGTACACAAACAATGCTGTTGTAGTTTGTGCTATGTGTGCAAGTTATACTGCCAATCCATTATGCACTCTGCCCTGCAGCCACAATTGTTTAGAATCGTTTGCACGAAACACATTAAATGAGCTGTCATTAAAATGCCTGTTAAATCTCCTCCTTTGAGCAGTCTGGCAGCATTTCTTTCAGCACAACTTTTTTATTATCTGGTTTCCCAAAAATTTTTTTACATTGGTCACTCTCCACAGAAGTTTCATATGCGGTGTAGCTAACAACTCTGGAGAGACCCAGTTTGCTGGGTCAGCCCAGAGCACCATAAAGCTCTGACAATTTTGCAAGCTAATGAAGAAAGAATTGCAAACTCCATGTGACCAGATCAAGGGTGCATAACCTGTGGCCCTCAGCTTCTCTCTGTGGGGTCCTGATGCTGACAAGACCTCAACCACTTTTCCTTGTAGCCTAGAGAGCAGAAGAGTGCTGCAATGTGTGTATATGCATGCATGGTTTTCTTCCTAATACCAAGTGTGGCCTTCAAGCCTGGAAAGGTACACTACCTGTACTGGGCAGGTTCAAGCCAAAGGCCCATTTAGGACCTTAGGAACAAATTAAGATCAGTCTTGCAATGTCCTGTCAGATTAAATGGGTGTTCTATGCAAAATCTCTACTCCAGTTAAAGAGAGATGTCTCATTCTAGGACAAATCACAACTGTTTGTTCAGTGACATAATTAACTTATCTTTTCCACATGTATTAAAAACACATACATAGGAGCAAGTCAAATACTTAGTTAAAAGTGTTGGTCTTTTCGCTGTTGTACAAGAATAAAAACCTCACACCAGATCAGTGGTGGGCATCAGCTGGTTCGCACCGGATCGCATGTACCGGTAGCAAAACCATTTGGCCCTGCTCACATATTTGGCCCCATCCACAGTGTTAGTCCTGCCCACAGTATGGTAGTAAATTTTTTTATGCCAATCACTGCACCAGATGTCTATTTTTCATCAGGGATGAGATATGTTACAAATGTTTGTCACATCCTTACATGCAAAGCATGAAAAATGGGGGAGAGTTGATCATTTAATATGTTAGGAAGCAGTTTAATGATATACCTTACATTGGATACCTTGGAGTCATTATTCACCGAGGAGTCTGAACATTGGTAGATGTCTCCGTGACGACATTCTGCACATGCAAATAGACCTAAGAAATCAAGTCAATCTGCATGCAGTTTTTTTTAGCCATTTGGATATTACATCACCCGCTGGCTAAGTGAACCATGGCGTGTGCCCTCCCTCCATTTTCACCTTACCCAAGGGATCCGATGGAGGATGCTTTGGTGACTTTTAGTCCCAGCCTAATATCATTAACAAGAGATGGGCAACACTGCCTAGTTAGACCACTCTAACCTTCACGCCCTGACAAGGCTCTCACTTAGTGGGGTTATAAGGATGTAAGCAGAAGAAATTCAGGTCTTAAAATATCCAAAGTTACATTGATCACTTAAAAAAATAATTTGCAATTCATTTTTGTTTGAATGACTGATATTTGATTATGCAATTATACTGATAGACTCTCAACAAAAGCTTTAGAATGCTCCAGGGTTACAGGAGGAATAAATTATAAACTCCAGAAGGTGATTAGTATTGCAATCCCTTGTTTACTCAGTTTTTATGGAGTATCCAGACAGTATCTTTGTCTATACATTGCATCTGATGGCAATTCTAAAAATAAGGATGGGGACTACTGTGCCTTAAATTAGAACCTTTTCACTTGTAGTTTCTATATGTGCTATATTGCTTCTTCTTAAGTGCTGATGAATAATCACTTAATTGCCATTAAATTAATTTCCTTTTTCTGTTAGAGAGACGAATGATTAGTTACCAGGTTCCTTCTTGCTGTATTTTCTTTCATTTTTAAATGGCAGAGCAGCACTTTACTCAACAAAAATGAAATGGAAGAGTAATAAGAATAAAAATGGAGAAAAGAACCTGACTAATTAAGGTCTATTAAGAGGCTATTAATCAGTAACGGCATTGTTGTGCTGAAAATGAATCAAAAGCTGGAACTAATGTTCTACCTGCAACACTGAAGCTAATAATTTAAGACAGGAGGACAATATATTGTGTGAAGTGTTGGGTTTCTGGAATGGAAATCCACACTTGAATCCCTGCTAGCTGCACAACTTAGAAGAAAGGCCACACTTTGCAGGGAGGAAGTCTGAGTTTCAGTCCTTCTCTTTTCAAGTTGGGCCTGGGATGAATTTATGTCTCAGTAGCATACATCAGAGGTCAGTATTGTAGTGAGGCTGACCAGGTGGCATCCGTCCAGTGGTGGGATTCAATTTTTTTTACTATCTACTCTGTAGGCGTGTTATGGTGGGCGTGGCAAGGGGAAAAGCCTTGTGTAGCACCCGAATTAGGACTCCTTTATTTCAAAACTTGCATAGGCGGGGCCAGCCAGAATTTCTGCTCCCGGTTCTGGCAAACTGGTGCGATCCTGCTGAATCCCACCACTGCATCCATCTCGTCTTCCATTCACTGGTCCGTTAGGGGAAAAACTAGAAGTGGAAGAAAGTTACTTCCAGTTTAGAAAAAGGTTCTAATTTGAACCATTTACCTTCCATAGTAGTTTCAGGGGATGCAATTGGCTAATTCCATGGAAAGAGGAAGAGCCTCTCTTCCCCCAGTAGTTAAATGAATGTCCCTGCAAAAACATATTTTTGTGTCTTGTTTTCCAGTTTGAGCAGCTGCGCCATTCTGTCGTCCTTACCAGCAACTTTGCAAAGTCAGTAGTGAACCTTGCTGATGTGGTGAGTGTGGGAGATAATGCAACCTTCTGCCCCAAATTGACATGCATTGACTTTGCCCCTCTCCCAAAGGTGAGCATTGCACAGTCAGGTGATTCTCCACCCATTGGGAAGAGATTTCAAGGAGCATGCTGTTCTATGAGCTCCTTCCAACTAGGTATGAGTTGCACATCTCTTTCTAGTTTCTGGGAATTTTACATCTACAGCTGATTTGTCCAGTTTTCTATAATTATGCAGGTTTTTTTAAGAACACAAACATCAGCTGTCCTGTTTCTCTTGCCAGATTTACAAGGAACAGTTGAACACGCGTATTGTGTTGGTTGCCATGGAGACCTGGGCTTCAGGGGACAAGATCCAGGTAGATGAGGATTCTCTGGAGACACTGAACGAGTTCATGAAGTATAGACAAGATGGTCTACTTGAGCACAGCGATGCTGTACATCTTTTCTCGTGAGTTTTGGATGAGAATCTGAGCACTTTTGTGCTAGGAATCGAGTTGCTAACTTTTAACCAGGCCACTTTCTATGTCAGTGGTTCCCAACATGGGGCACATGACCTACAGGGGCCTTCAATTCACAGAATACTAAGTCATTACATTGGCTGATCAGTGCTTTGGGGAATTGACTTAGGCTTCTGTGAATTGAAGTCCAAAAACCAAAGGTTGGGAAACACTGCTCTGTGTCATTCAAAAACTTCTGTGATTGACTTCTGAATATTAAGTAGCAATAAATGCATAAGATCTGATTAGGTTGCTTTGTTGGCAACCAAGCCCAGAAACCTCCTCAGTCTGTGGAAAATGGCTGTCCCCAAGTATCCTACCACCTCTGAAATTGTGGCGAGTTTTATCTGCAAGAGATGCCAAGGGTTATTTGTCTTTTCAGCAATGTCTCCAATATTGTTACTGAGCAATTAGATAAAAGTAGAACTACTTTTTAGAAGTTAAACAGAAGACTTAGGGCTCTTTTTAAAGAACAATTTGCTTTTCTGTAATATACAGCGCCAGATTTGTCACTGATGATATTGTTTTTGCTTCCACTATCCACACAGTGCATTGTTTTTTTTTAATGCTTCATTAACAAATCTATTACAGTGGTACTTCGTTTAAAGAGCATAATGCGTTCCACGGGATTGCTCTTTAAGCGAATTGCTCTATAAGCAAAATGGCATTGTAAGTGACCAATTGTGACTTCTGGTGGGGGGAGGGGGATTGCGAACCCCAATTTAGTTGTTAAGAGAGTTTTGGGTTGTTTTTAGTTGTTAAGCAAGGCGACCATTCAGAGAAAATTCTGCTATTTAAGTTAGTTAGTCTCTAAGCGAGACACTCTTTATGCGAGGTTTTATTGTACTTTTTTGTTTTGCTGTTCATTCCACAAGCCATGGATTATTTCTGTTTTTGTTTGTTACAAGAGAATAGGGGGTTAGTGCTATGGTGCTTCCCGTTAAGTACATTTTCACAGCTGGGACTTCCTGATTTAAACCTCTCAATTTGCAGTCAATTCATAAAGAAATAAAGAGAGAGAGAGAGATATGCCGAAGAGACTCTCTGGCATCAAATAGCTTTTTAAAATATAGTTTTAAGAAAGGATTTCTAGATTTTCTCTGAAAGAACAGAAACAAAGGAAGAAGAAGCAGAACTTCCCTCCTTCTGGGACAGCACTAATTAAGTGAGATGCTATACCAAATGGAAGGGTCTTGCAAGAACTTACAATCTGTGTAGTTTAATCAAGACAGGTTTTGCAAGATTTCTCAATAAGATTTTCTAAATCAGATTATGACATCTGAGCTGATTTGCAGGATAACAGCTGCAAACCAATTAGAATGAAAATATACTGACAGATTAAACCAAAGTATGGCCAGTTTTAATTTCTGTTTTTAAAAATCTAAATCCAATCAGTACACATATACTCTTCTTTTCAATTACAGCTGCAGTGCATATTAAACATATCTTGGGTACAGATTTTGGACTCTGGTTGCTAAATGTCCTGGGGTGGAAGCTTAAAATACAAGGGCCAAAATCCTGTTGGTCCCACACAATGTGAGTGATTGGAGAATTTTAGTGTATGAAAACCAAGACACAGGACACAGCCTCGGGCTGGGTTAACTCAGGTTTATTGCATCGTGGACAGAGGGAACATGAGGTAATGGCGGATCGATCGCTCTTTATATACTGCAGTAATACATTTGAATGTGGTGCCATGGTAGCCCATTGGCTACTGCCTGCGTGACATCATTGCGAGTCACGCCCTTCTTGTCCAGGAGTAGGTGGTGGCGGGAAAGCTTCCCGCGCTGTTGCCTTTGATGAGTTCTGACCAAGAGAGCTTGGACGCTCGCTGCTGCCAGCTGGTGGTCATTAGCTCGCGTCCTCATGCAGGGTTCATATGATACAGCTGAAGGTTACATTGTTGCTATAGACAAGGTTACATTGGTTCAGATACATTGTAATCCATGTGGAAGGTAAAACCCTTAGAACACAACATCCCTCCCCCCTAGGACGAGACAATGTCTCGAGCCCATGCTTCTAGACACTCCCCCCCCTAGGAGACAAAATCTTTCAGCCAAGATGGCTTGTTTCGAACACGCTGGGGTCTCGATGCGGGCTGCCTCTCCCCGGGTTTGCTACCTTCCCTTTGTCCCCTGGTTTCCTGTCCTGTAATTTGAGAGGGAGACTCGTTAGTGATCTGCC
The DNA here is from genome assembly GCA_035047345.1 of Bradypodion ventrale. Classification (NCBI taxonomy): domain Eukaryota; kingdom Metazoa; phylum Chordata; class Lepidosauria; order Squamata; family Chamaeleonidae; genus Bradypodion; species Bradypodion ventrale. The sequence continues at coordinate 37,578,909 of JAWDJE010000006.1, forward strand.
GCGGCTCCGCGGCGTTGTTGGGAGGTGTGCTCTTACTTAGGGAGGAACCGGGGGCACTGGGGACTAACGAAAAACCCCTCTTCTCGCTTGGATGGGTGGGGGAACACTCCTGAAAACCCCCCCGGTTTGCTAAATCAAAACCAAAATTCCATTCGGGGGCAGCGGTCGCGAACTCCTCTCCCCCTTCCCCGGCCTCTGACGGAACTGGCTTATCAAAAGGGTATGAGTCGGGGCCGCTGCTTCTTCCTTCCCCCCTTGCTTGGGACTGTTGTCCGCTGCTGTCTCCCCCTTGGGTTACGCGGGTGGGGGAGAACCCTAACGCTGAATCTTGTTGGAGATCCTCACTGACTGGCCCACTGACTCGGTGCCTCAGTTGGTCTGCGTGCCTCCTCCAGAGGAGACCGGTGTGGGTTTCAACCCGGTACGACACTGGCCCCGTCTGTTCTACAACCGTCCCCGGCACCCAGGCTGGCCCCGCGCTGGCATAGTTCCTGCAATGAACAGGGTCGCCGGCGGCGAAACCTTTCGAGACTGCCAGCCCCACGTTTTTTCCCTTGTCCTCAATTCTTGTGGGGTCCAGCCTGGACAGGAGCGTAGTCAGTTTCCGCCGCATCAATAGTTCTGCCGGCGAGTAACCTGACGCTAAGGGGGTCACCCTATACGCTAATAGGAACTGACATACTTGGTGGTTCAGGTCCCCGGGGCCCATGCGCCGAAGCGCCTCCTTTGTTGTACGCACCAACCGTTCCACTTGGCCATTCGTGGCCGGGTGAAACGGCGCGGACGTGACATTCCGAATGGCATTCGCCTCCATGAATGCCCCGAACTCTGAGGAGGTGAAGCAACTCGCGTTATCGCTGACTAAAGTGTCGGGTAAACCGAACGTTGAAAAAACTCTCCGTAGTTGGTTAATTGTAGTGGTGGAGGATGTGCTCTTTACCGGAATGACCTCCAGCCACTTTGAGAATGCATCCACCACCAGGAGAAACATGGTTCCTCGGAAAGGGCCAGCGAAATCTACGTGCACTCTGGACCATGGCCCCCTCGCTGTGTCCCATTCCCTATGCGGGAGGCGGGCCGCCTCTGGTCGGGACCCCTGGCACGCCTCACAAGTGCCGACCATGTGCTCAATGTCCTCGTCCAGCTGTGGCCACCAAAAGTAACTGCGGGCCAGCGCTTTTGAGCGAACGATGCCCGGGTGGCTGACGTGCAGCAGTTTGAGAACCCTCGGCCGCATGGGTGTCGGGACCACCACCCGTTGGCCCCACAACAGGCACCCCCTTTCTATGGACAACTCTAGCTTCTTCCGAAAGAATGGGTCGAATTCCTTGCTTGGGGACGATGTTGGCCACCCTTTCTGCACCCATGAGCTGACTTTCTCCAGCGTCCTGTCCTTGCTTGTCGCCCTAGCTATATCAGCCGGTACTATTGGGGGTTCGTCTAAAACCTCGATTAGCAACACCTGGCGGTCTCTTCCTATTCTAGCTTTTTGGTCGTCCGACAAAGGCAAAGGAGATCTCGAAAGCGCATCAGCATGGCTGATCTCCTTTCCGGGCCGGTACTCCAACTCGTGTTGGTATGCGTTAAGAAAAATGGCCCATCGCAACATTCTCGGAGATAGTATCTGCGGCGTTGGCTTGCCTGCCGTGAAGATCCCTAACAGGGGCTTGTGATCCGTCACGATTGTGAACGGGCGGCCATACAGAAAATCGTGAAACTTTTTGGTCCCCGCTACTATTGCTAATGCCTCCCTGTCGGTTTGTGCGTAATTTCGCTCTGCTTGGGACAGGGACCTTGAATAAAACGCAACTGGGGCCTCCCGACCGTCATCCAACACGTGGCACAGCACCGCCCCCACTCCCACCGGTGATGCATCACAGACTAAGACCACCGGCCGTTTGGGGTCGAAGTGTGTAAGGATTGCATCCGATGTTAACAGTTGCTTTAGTTCGTTGAACGCCTTCTCGTGCTCGTCCCCCCACATCCATGTCTCCTCTTTTTTCAGTAACCGATGAAGCGGTTCGGCCACGGAGGCTTTCCGCGGAAGGAATGTATGGTAAAAATTGAGGAGCCCCAGGAATGACTGTAGTTCGGTTTTGGATGTGGGGCGAGGGGCCTTCTTAATGGCTGCTACTTTGGACTTGGACGGCTTAATCCCCTCGGGTGTGATCCGAAACCCTAAAAACTCGACCTCGGTTTCGAAAAAAACACATTTGTCCTTCCTCAGTCTCAGCCCCGCTTTCTCGAACACAGTTAGCACTTTATCCAATCTCCTGGCTAGTTCGGCCTCACTCCCCCCTGTTATCAATACGTCATCAAAATAAGGCAACACCCCCTCCAGCCCCTTCAGGAGGCGTTCCACAAGCGACTGAAAAAGGCCGGGTGCCGAGTTCACGCCGAACTGTAAACGCGACACCTGGAACGCTCCTTTATGTGTGACTATCGTTTGTGCCGCGGCCGTGGCGGGAGTTACGGGGAGTTGTTGATAGGCTTGTGCCAGATCGAGCTTAGCGAAACACTTTCCCCCATTTAGCCTGGCCAAAAGGTGGCTGACCACTGGCACCGGATATGCATTAGGGCGAATCGCCTTGTTAATGGTACACTTATAATCAGCGCAAATGCGCACCTCCCCGTTAGCCTTCAGAGCTGTTACAATTGGAGTTTCCCACTCCGCGGAATCAACAGGAATAAGAATCCCCTGGCCCACCAATTTGTCCAGTTCCGCCTCTATTTTGTCCTTTAGTGCGAACGGCACCCTGCGCGGTTTGAGTCTTATCGGGCGGACCTCCGGGTCTAGGTCGAAGGCTACAGGGGGTCCCTTGAATTTTCCAAGTCCTTTTTCAAAAACGGCGGGGTGCGCGTCACACACCGCTTGTATCGGATCCGCGCCCACGGCATGCACCCCCCCTATGAACAAACCCAAGGGCTGAAACCACTGCGTCCCTAGGAGGCTACAATTCCCCCCTTTGAGGACGACTAAAGGGAGTTCTGCGGAATGTCTTTTATAACGAACCCGAAATTTTCCGACCCCCAGCACTGGAATGCTGTTCCCTTGTACGTCCCGTAGCGTGGACCTCAGAGTCTTAAGTTTGGGCCGCGCTTGGGGGTCGATCTTCAAGAACTCTTTCTGGGGAATTATGGAATAATAGGACCCCGAGTCAATCTCCATCCTAACAGGGGCCCCTTGTACTATTACCTCAATGAAGTAATGGTTTTGTCCCGCGGACACGCTGAACACGGGGGCGTCGTCCTCACTGCCGTCCGATACGCGACCCACGCCGTCCTGCTTCCTCGTGGTTCGGGCGCCATCTTGGGGTCTCGCTGGACGGTCCGGTCTGGCCGAACGGTCTTTCGACTGCCTCCGGCCCTCTTTCCGAGTTCTGCATGCCCTGGCGATGTGCCCGCGCCGGCCACAGCTGTAACATTCGGCTTTCCTGAAAGGGCACTTCGCACGCTCGTGGGCCGCCCCACAACCATCGCAGCGGCGCCCCCCTTTCCGGACCTTCTGTACCTCTTCGCCGTCGCTGCCATCTGTGGAGGATCTCGAGGTTCGCTGGGTCGCGTGCACCGGCTGTCCTGACTTGCCGCGCACCGAGCTTTCCGCTTTGCTGGCCCTAGGACGCCACTCACGCCACTCGTGTATTTCGTCCACTCCCGCATTCGTGGACTCCGCGGATTCCGCGGTCTCTACGACCTCGGCCAGCGTGGGTGGCGGCTCCCTGTTCATCAGGCGGCGCTGCACTTCCTTGTCCTTCAGGCCACACAGCACGACGTCCCTCATGATCATCTCCAGGTTGTCCCACTTGCAGGGAACGGCGGCTACCCTCAGGGCCTCCACGAACGCCTCTACCGACTCATCCGGCGCTTGGACTCGCCTCCAAAACGCACTCCTAGCGGGAAACATTGCCTTCGAGGGTTGGAAACGCTCACGCAGCAACTTCAGTATGTCGTCGGTTTTGAAGTCATCCAACGTCTTCGGTTCGATCATGCCCACCAGCGTCCGCTTGGTTTCTACACCCAGCATTCGGGTGAGGATGGCCCTCTTCCTTTCCTCGTCATCTTTGACTTTGAGTTCCACCAAGGCCGCCTTGAAATCCATGTTAAAGATGGTCCAGTCTTGCGGCTTGGTAATATTGAACCCGCTCTGTGTCCTGGCGCTTTGGGAATCCATTGATCCCACCTTCGTCGCCAATTTAGTGTATGAAAACCAAGACACAGGACACAGCCTCGGGCTGGGTTAACTCAGGTTTATTGCATCGTGGACAGAGGGAACATGAGGTAATGGCGGATCGATCGCTCTTTATATACTGCAGTAATACATTTGAATGTGGTGCCATGGTAGCCCATTGGCTACTGCCTGCGTGACATCATTGCGAGTCACGCCCTTCTTGTCCAGGAGTAGGTGGTGGCGGGAAAGCTTCCCGCGCTGTTGCCTTTGATGAGTTCTGACCAAGAGAGCTTGGACGCTCGCTGCTGCCAGCTGGTGGTCATTAGCTCGCGTCCTCATGCAGGGTTCATATGATACAGCTGAAGGTTACATTGTTGCTATAGACAAGGTTACATTGGTTCAGATACATTGTAATCCATGTGGAAGGTAAAACCCTTAGAACACAACAAGAATCAAGTACCATAGGCCAGCCATTATACTCAGTGGTGGGCATAAAAAAAAAAATTCTACCACACTATGGGCATGGCCATGTGACTGGGTGGGCGTGGCCTGTGGCCATGTGACTGCTCTTTGCTATAGAACTATGAAAATAGAAGCCTCTTCTGTTTTCATCACTCTATAGCGAACCTCTGAAGCCATTTCCCCCTTGTTCAAGGCTTCTCCAGGGCTCTGTTTCACCCTGAAGCGCATCCCCAGCCACTCCGAGCACAGAGTTCACTCCAGAGTGGCTGGGGATGTGCTTTGGGGTGAAACGGAGCCCAGGAAAACCCTTGGACAAGGGGGAAATGGCTTCAGAGGTTCACTATAGAGTGATGAAAATAGAAGAGGCTTCTATTTTCATAGCTCTATAGTGAAGAGCCACCTCTGAAGCCATTTCCCCCTTCCTTCAAGGCTTTTCCTGGGCTCCATTTCACCCCGAAGTGCCTCCCCAACCACTCTGGAGTGGCTGGGGATGCGCTTTGGGGTGAAATGGAGCCCAGGAAAAGCCTATGAAGGGGGAAATGGAGCCAGCCCCCTCCGAAGCCTCTTCTAGGGGGAGGAGGTGGGTGGGGCCAGCCATTTTTACTACCAGTACGCGCGTACTTGCAAACCTGCTGATGCCCACCACTGATTATACTCATCCTCATCCACAGGTCAAAGATCCAATTACACACCCACTTATGCGTTGAGTTGTGCAATGGATGTGAAGCTATAATGGAAAAACTGCTGCACATTTGGCCTTATGAGTGGGTTTTCCCTAGTAGGATTGTAGCCAATGGCAGTAGCAATTTGTTAGAAAGCTGAAAGAGGGAACATTTACTCAGTGACTAGTATGAAAGTCTTCCATGCCCTCTGTCCTTCCTCTATGAAAGGTAACGAGCCTTGTTTATTTGGGTAGAAAGTAGAGAAATAGCATGATGATGATTGAAAGCATCTTCCCCTTCCCCTCCCTAAATCTGTGCTCTTGTACTTCCTCCTGCTTGTCATCTCTTCTTGTCATAGACGATAAGAAGTTAATAAAAAGAACATGGAGCATTGGGCTCCTAACTGATCCAGGGCACATATTAGCTACATTCATTCTTTGGGTCTACAACTCTCAGAATCGCTACCAACCATGTTGGTTGGGGAAATCTCAGGGTTTTAGTTCAAAAGAGGAATATTCTAAGCCTGAGTCCAAGCCCTCTATCTTTTCCCTCCTGATATTTTGACGTCTCCTCCTCCTTTCTTCTTCCAGAGGGCACACTTTCAGAAGCAGCCGTAGTGGTACAGCTTATATTGGAGGGATTTGCTCAGTTGCCCGAGGTGGTGGTGTCAATGAGGTGAGTGTCAGTGGTTTGATATAACTAAGCCTGGAATTCCAGGTGGACTTGAAAATTGGGGAACTGAAGACTAAAATTGCATGGTTCTTCAACTCTATCTCCCTTGGTTCCCTAAAAATCTCCTGTTCTGTTAGGCTTCCCTGCCCATTCTACTATGCTACCCTATGTGCCTAAATATTGTCCTTGAATAACTATGTGATGCTACCCCCTTTCCCCTCTCAAATCTCTAGTTTTTGCAAAGTCTTCAACTCCCGCTGTGAAATGATGTCCAAGGCTTTGTCTTTGCATTGATTCATGTTCTTTTCCTTTCCTCTTTTTCCCCCCCATTTAAATTGAGATTGTAAGATCCTTATGGCAGAGACTAATCTTGTTTGCTTCTCTTAGTCTTTAAACTACCATGTGAGTCAAGGGTCCTCAACTTTTTAAAGCCAGGGGCCAGATGACGCCCCCTCAGACTGTTGGTGGGGCGGAGAGGTGCTGCTGTCATCTGCGGCGGCAGGACCACCCGAAGCCCCCCCACCGCCGGAGGCAGCAGCCCCCCCCCCAGTCACCAACCACTCCACCACCACCCCACCGCCGCCACCCACCCCAATGTGGGTGGATGCAACTAATAATTACCATCATGTTGTTCTCCTCTTATGGGTCTGGGCAGGGCAGAGGGAGGATATTGCCCAGCAGGTTATAAGTTTGACAACAACATGGACAATGATAAGCTGGCTGTGCAGTAGCAAACCACAAGATGAGTCCTGCCTATGAGAATGTAGCATGCTAGATTATGCCTCTTCTCTCCCTCCCCCCTCCCCAATAACATGATGTCCTCCTCCTCCTTCCCAAAGTATGGCAACGTGGGAGCGATGGCAGTAACATTAGCACAGACCCTGGGTCAAAACATTGGTATGATGTGGAACAAGCACCGTGCGTCTGCAGGTAAGGGCGGGGGTTGGGGGTCACACGGAGGAGATGCCCTGTCTTTCTGATGACAAGAGGGGAGTTCCCAAGGCTAGCTGAGTGAGGCTCTGAGATGGGAAAAATTACTCTTTTTAAAATTAAAATCCCCAACATACCACCTCTGCTCTATAGCAGCTGAGCGGTCCTGTAAACAATTTAATATGCCATATATAAAAGGGCACAGAGGTTATTTTTGTTAATTTGTTTGTTTTAGTAGGCTAATCTTGGCTAAAAGGGAGTTGTCTAGGCAAAGAAACTACAGGCCTTGCTGGAGAACCCTAACCCAGATGCTTATGGTTTAAACGTAGGCACAGAACCTAATGACAAAGCCAAGAGGGGTGGCTTCATTTTGGCAGTCCAAAGTTTGATCTGGACACGAAAGAAGAAGAAGGCACAGAACATTAGAATGGGGCTAGAGTAAATGAGGGATCTGCAGTGACTTAGTGGTTAAGACGCTGAACTTGATTACTGGAAGGTTGGCAGCTCAGCAGTTCGAGACTAGAGTGCTGCATGATGGAGTGAGCTGCCGTCTCTGTTCCAGTTCCTGCCAACCTAGCAGTGTGAAAGCAAGAAACTGCAAGTAGATAAATAGGTACCACTTTGGTGGGAAGGTAAACAGCGTTCCGTGTGCTCCGGTGTCTAGTCATGGCTGCCACATGACCCTGGAAATGTTTGCAGACACAGACCATGCTGACTCTTTGGCTATAAACAGAGACGAGCACAACCCTAGAGTTGGATACGACCGGCTTTCGAGCAGGAGTGACCTTTATCTTTACCTAGAGTAAATGATGACTCAACATCAAGAAAAACAAGATAATGGCAACAGGCCCTATCAGTCCCTGGAAAATAGAGGGGGAAGAAGTAGAAGCAGTGACAGATTTTACTTTCCTAGGATCAAAGATCACTGCAGATGGAGATTGCAGCCATCAAATAAAAAGGCGACTGATTCTTGGGAGACAAGCTATGAGAAACCTGGGAAACATAGTCAAAAATAGAGACATCACCTTGCAAACAAAAAATTGCATAGTCAAGGCAATGGTATTTCCAGTGGTAGTGTATAGTTGTGAGAGCTGGACCATAAGGAAAGCTGAGCACAGAAGAATAGATGCCTTTGAGATGTGGTGTTGGAGGAGAGTTTTGAGAGTCCCCTGGACAGTGGGAAGAACAAATAGGTCGACCTTAGAAGAAATCAACCCTGACTGCTCCTTAGAAGGTCAAATAGTAAAGATGAAGCTAAAGTACTTTGGACATCAAATGGGAAGAGAGGATTCACTTGAGAAAAAGCGTTGATGCTGGGAAAGGTGGAGGGCAAAAGAAGAAGGGGGCAGCAGAGGATGAGATGGCTAAATGGTATTGTAGACGCAATGGACACAGAGCTGGACGGGTTGAGGAGGATGGTGGAGGACAGAGGTGCCTGGCGAGCAATGGTCCATGGGGTTGCAAAGGGTCAGAATCGACTGTGTGACTGAACAGCAACAAAATGATACCTGGAAATGATGCCTCAAATAGATAACAGCTTGGGGTGGTCTGAGTCTGAGATTAAATTTGGATGAGTGACAAGGGCATTTTTAGGTATGAAGTGTAAGCAGGGGTATAGGAGACCAAAAACACACATCACATTGCTTCTCCCGTCTTCTTTTGCCTTAATTCTTTGCAGGAGACTGTCGCTGTCCTGACTCATGGCTGGGCTGTATTATGGAGGACACTGGGTGAGTGTGAGGAGGAGGTGACAGAGCTGTTGAAGTAGTGCAGACTCTGCAAATCTGTTACCCTACATAGCTGGCTGGAGGATTGTCAAAATGACAGTTCCATACACCTGAGGGTGGTGCTCTTTGGGGCAGGCTGAAATAGTGCTTCATTTTTTAAGGTAGATTCCATATTCCTGTATAGGTCACCCCACCCCATATGCGTGGATTCACTATCCACGGTTTCAGTTATCCACGGGTCTAAAATATTCAATTAAAAAGTCCCTGAAATATATAATATATATTTATTTCTATGGTGCAATACCACAGCTGACTACTAAAGGCCACTGTCTGCAATGTAAATATAGGGTTCACTGTTATCAGCAGTTTCAGGTATCTGCAGTAGGTCTCAGAACATATCCCCTACAGATACAGGAGGTGACCTGTAGGTCTGAAACATCATCACTTTTGCACTCCTTGTAGAGCAGTAATACCCATTATGGTTGGGAATAAAATCTTAGTTTGATGGTCATGAAGGAGGAGGAGTCTAGAGGAATTGGAAAGCATCGTAAGTATCCTTTGAGGGGTACATTCAGGCAGAAGTACACCTGACCTCAAGTGCAACTGGTTCCTAACTTTCTATTGTAATTCTCTTCTCCAGCCATTTTTCTCTACTCTGTTCTCCTTTTCTTAAACAAAAGAAAGAAAATGATGATGAACCACTAGGGCAGGGGTGGCCAATCTACGGCCCATGGCCCGGCCCTGGCCCATGGGGCCAAATCATCTGGCCCACAGTGCCCTCACCACTACCAGAAGTGAAAGTAAAATGCATCCGTGCATGCACAAATGCTGCCGTAAATGCACCCGTGTCTGCCATAAATGTGTTTATGACATCTACGGATGCATTTTACAGTGGGAGGAACCATGTGACTCGCCCACTCAACCACGTGACCAGCCCACGGGCCAAAAATTTTGGAAGTCCCTGCACTAGGGCAACTCGCCACAAACACATTCTAATTGTGGGCTGACCCTGTAGTTGAAAACAAAGGGCCTATTAAAAAAATTTTTATCACCCTGCTTATTCAATCTATACACAGAGCACATAATGCGAAATGCAGGGATGGAGGAATCACAATATGGGATTAAAATTGCTGGGAGAAACATAAACAATCTGAGATATGCAGACGATACCACCCTAATGGCAGAAAGTGAGGAAGACCTAAAGAACCTCTTGATTGGGCTGAAGGAGGAGAGTGCAAAAGCTGGTTTGAGACTCAATATCAAGAAAACCAAGGTAATGGCAACAGGCCCAATCAGTTCCTGGAAAATAGATGGGGAAGAAGTAGAAGCAGTGACAGATTTTACTTTCCTGGGATCAAAGATCACGGCAGATGGGGATTGCAGCCATGAAATAAAAAGGCGACTGATTCTTGGGAGACAAGCCATGAGAAACCTGGGGAACATAGTGAAAAGCAGAGACATCACATTGCAAACAAAAAGTAGAATAGTCAAAGCAATGGTATTCCCAGTGGTAATGTACGGATGTGAGAGCTGGACAATTAGGAAAGCTGAACGCAGAAGAATAGATGCCTTTGAAATGTGGTGTTGGAGGAGAGTTTTGAGAGTACCCTGGACAGCGAGGAGAACAAATAGGTCAATCTTAGAAGAAATCAACACTGACTGCTCATTGGAAGGGCTAATAGTAAAGACGAAGCTAAAGTATTTTGGACATCAAATGAGAAGGGAGGATTCACTTGAGAAGGCCCTGATGTTGGGAAAGGTGGAGGGCAAAAGAAGAAGGGGGAGGCCAAAGATGAGATGGCTAGATGGTATTGTGGACGCAACGGGCACAGAGCTGGGAGTGCTGAGGGGGATGGTGGAGGACAGAGGTGCCTGGAGAACAATGGTCCATAGGGTCGCAAAGGGTCGGAACCGACTGTGCGACTGAACAACAACAACATTAAAAAAAGCTACAGGTATTGTGCCATTTATGATGGGTTCTGCATCCAATGACAAGGCTACTGATACTGAAACTTTGTGAAGTTTTCTTCTCTGAGACTCTTTCCTCCTGATTGTAGATACTACCTGCCTCGGAAGTTCTCACGCTGCAGCATTGATGAATATAGTCAGTTCCTTGCTGAAGGTGGGGGGAGCTGTCTTTTTAACAAGCCTTTGAAGGTAAGCCCCAAACTCATTGGCTATCTATGTATGTAAGAATAATTGCCAGGCAGGCCTGTAAAGGACAGGTTCACATGGTTAAGTTCTTACTAGTTAACTGTTTTATACTGTACTAGCATGGGTGTGTGTGTGTTTGGGGGTTTTCTTACCGGCCTCCCTACACACACATAACCAACCCCCCACCCTTTTTGATGTTGACCGCACACACGCTAATACACACACACACACACACACACACACACACACACACACACACACACACACACACCCCTCGGCCTCCCCTGTCCTCTTTCTGCTCCTTGTAGAACACAAACACAAACGCACACAAACACACACACTCACGTCATGTTTCCTTGTTCACCATCTGCCCCACCTCTCCTGAGCTCCTAGGAGACGGGGCTTGAGGCAGTGCTTTCTGGAGGCCAATGGTCACTCTGGCCACACACCCCTTTCCTGATTGGCTGCGTCATTGTCCCACCCCTCCTGAGCTCGTTCTGGCCATTATGATTGGCTGGGGCATTGCGCAGGGGATTCTGGGGCCTGTAGTTTTTTCTTTAGGTTTGTTTGGGGCTCATGCCCCACCCGCGGCCCCCAGACTCCAGCTATGCAATCTGTGACCCCAAAGGTAGGCGTGTGCAAGCTTTCAGGAGTCTGTGTCCAGAGGCGTGGAAACACATTCGGGACAACCGGACGTACCTTTCTGTTTTAGTTATATAGATTTGGAATGACATGCATAAAAGTTGAATTTTGTGATGACTGGGTATTTCACATTCTGGTGCTATACATGTATATTTTGGATGTTTTAAAGCTTATTTTGGAATACACAATTCTGCCCCTTACTCAGTTACCTGTATCTATACCTATAAAATCAAGCGTTAACCGTTGGAACTTCACATAGGATCCTAAGCCAGGCCCTACTAGCCTGCACTGACCATTCGTGCACACGCCCGAACTGGGTCCGCAGGTCAACAAAGGATTGAGAAATGTGCCAGTGGGGCAAGAGCCCCACAAATGCGAAAAAGGGAAACAACTTCATTTCCCAACATTCCTTGTGCTGCGCCATGCCAGAGCCAATCAGGCTGAGAGGCGCAAGCACAGGGAACATTCGGAAACGCGCCGCGGCCAATCAAAAGGAAACCGCAGGAAAAAAACGACGCACAAGCCGAACACGCAAACGGCAAACGGCAAACTACAAGCCCCAGCGTCCTGCGCGCCATAAGCACGCAGAACACTAAGGAAGCTGGCGAGCAAAAAATACAAATAAAAAACACACTGGGAGTGCAAGTCCGCCGCAGTCGGACACAGCGCCTCACAGAAAAAAAAACGGGGGGTAAAGGGGGGAAAAGGCACTGCCCCCCCTTGAAAGTGAACCCATTCCCAGGTAAGCAAAGCCATCGGATGGTGCTCCATCCGCTGACTTTACTTACTGCAAAAGGGTTTCGCTTTCAGCGAGGCCAAGACGCGGGAACCAAAGCCCTCCTCCCCAACGGCGTCTGAAGCTCCCGATTGGAGTTTCCCCTTTAATATCACTGGGTGGGGGGGGGGGGTTTGCGCTTCCCCTCTCTACTGGCTCTCCTGGGGTGGGAAGAGTTGGGGGGACAAAAGGGGTCTGTCTCCCCAACCCTCCTGACCCCAGGGGACCCGGCAGAGAGGGGATTCCCCTACACACACACACACACACACACACACACACACACACACACACACACACACACACACACACACACACCATATTAAAGAGAAGAAAGCAAGCGGTTACTTCTCTTTAAAAATGGAGGTTTTTTTGGGGGGAATCCCCCTCTCTAATGGCTCTCCTGGGTCCGGAAAGGTTGGGAAGACAGACCCCTTTTGTCCACCCAACCCTCCCAAACCCAAGGAAGCCAGCGGAGAGGGGGATCACAACCCCACCCCCACTGATATTAAAGGGGAAACCCCAATTGAGATTCCCCTTTTAATATCAGAGGGTGGACTGGATTCGATCCCCTCTCCTGGGTCCCATGAGTCTGGAAGGTTTGGGGGAACAAAAGGGGTCTGTCCCCCCAACCCTTCCAGAGCCATGGGACATGGCAGAGAGGGGATCCCCATGTAGGACACCCCATTATTAAAGAGAAGAAACCAAGCGGTTACTTCTCTTTAAAAACGGAGTGTTTTTTTGGGGGAACCCCCCTCTCTGAGGGCTCTCCAAGGCTGGCCCGCGGAATGGAACCTGAAGTGGCGTGGGGATTCCCGCAGTCTGGCCAGCAAGGCCGGCCCGCAGAAAGGAACTCCCCCCCCCCAAAGCCACAACAACAAACAAAACTTTTAAAAATAAATAAATTATTTAAATAAAAATTCCTTAAAACAAAAAAACACAAAAAACAATCAAAAACATCCAAAAATACACAAAAACAACCAAAAATAACACCAAAAAACAATACAAAGTAAACAAAAACAAAAAACATGCCTTCCAACATAATTTAAAACAGCCCGGCAACGCCGGGCAACCTCTGCTAGTATTTTATAAAGACTGGCATAGGGACTTGCTTGAATTTGACTTGCGTAAAAAAAGTGTAATTGGTTTTATTGAAGGGCTTTTAATTGTTTTTATATTGTTTTCAAGTTTTGCTGAACAGCCAGTGAGGTGTTCGCTGGACTGTGTATACCGCCCAGAGTCTATTGATTGGGGCAGTATATAAATCTAAATAAATAAATAATAATAAATAATAATAAGATGCTAGAGTATCTCCAAGGTGACAATTTTCCTCTTGTTCTAACATATACTTTATGGTAGGTCACCCTTGCTCGAAAGCCAGTCGTATCCGACTCTAGGGTTCAGTGCTCATCTTAGTTTATAGCCAAAGAGCCAACGCTGTCTGCATTTTGAAATCTGGGGGAGCATTTTGGACTCAAAAAAGCAGGTGGGAGTTGGGCTGAGTATAAAACTGTACATTTAAACGTGTGCACATTGAAACAATTGACTCTCTCTTCCTCTTCCTCTATCTTGCAGCTCCTTGATCCCCCTGAATGCGGCAATGGATTTGTAGAGGCAGGAGAAGAATGTGACTGCGGGTCTTTAGCGGTAAGGAATAAGTGAAGCTGAAATAGCCATGGGAGTTCAGCCGGGGCCGGTGGTGACTGGGCATTCTCTTGTAAGATTTTGGCCCCATGATGGTTCTATTTAAAAAGGGTCCTGTATTGTTTTGGAAAGCTAAGGCGCTTCACGATAAGGATCCAAAATGCAAGACGAGCTGTGGCTTCACTTGCTCCTGCCAACACTATTGAAATAAAAATAGGTAAAGGTAACAGTTGCCCTTGCTCGAAAGCCAGCTGTATCCAACTATAGGGTTTGGTGCTCATCTCTGTTTAGAGCCAAAGAGCCAGCACTGTCTACATCTGTAGACATTTCCATGTCATGTGCCCGGCATGACTAGATGCCAGCACACACAGAACGCTGCTAACTTACCCACCAAAGTGGTACCTATTTATCAACTTGCAATTTCTTGCTTTCGAACTGCTAGGTTGGCAGGAGCTGGGACAAACGACAGGAGCTCACTCTGTCGTGCAGCACTTGGGGCTTGAATTGCTGACCTGCCTACCTTCCAGTCGTCATGTTCAGTATCTTAATCACTAAATCACTGCAGTCCCCATTGAAATAAAAATAGGATAGCCCATAACAGAACTGCCAGAAGGAAAAGGGAGAAGAAGGCAGCATTGGCTATAGCCGGGATTGTAAACCTGCATCCTGTGGGCCAGATGCAGCTCACAACACCATTTCATGTGCCCCCCACAACTGCCTCCACCACACCAGGAAGTGCCATGTGGTGGAGGAAGGGCAAAATGGCCATCCAGCCCCCAGTTTTAAAAGGTTGAGAACTCCTGGCCTAGAGGGATTTAAAAGCAGAAACGGGAAGGCAAATGGTGTAAAGATATGCATGAAGACATGGAACTGCTGATCTTGCCTTATCCAGGACCTTGGGGAGCTTCTGTATGTTTAAGGGACATACCCTCTGTTGAAGCATTGGGGGAAAGAGACTTGTACCTGGGAAATTCTTCTTCTAGATGAAGTTGTAAAATATTCTGTGGGGCAGTCTCAGTTTCAACACATAGATAGTAGTTTAGAACCCAAAGGGCCTATGCTGATTATCCATTCAAGATGTTAAGTTTTTTTAAGAAGGGTTATGGGGGCACAGAAAGAGTCTCATCAAAGATTGGCCTAGGCATTGGGGGGGGGGGGAGAAGAACCTTGTTGTGCTGGCCAACCTTTCTCACACTAGATTAGGTGAAAGGAACTACAGAATGAATTCACTAAAGGTGGCTCCATTCTGGCAGTTTCATGTCTGGCCTAGACACAGAAGACGGAGAAGAGTCATGAGATGTCATAAATCCTGGAATTTAAATGATTGTATCTCTATTGGTACTGGTGATGGGTACACTGTGTAAGATAAATGTTAACAATACAGTAAAACCTCGCATAAAGAGCGCCTTGTTTAGAGACTAACTCGTAGAATATTCTCTGAATGGTCGTCTCGCTTAACAACTAAAACCAACCAAAAACTCGCTTAACAACTAAATTGCGGTTCACAATCCCCCCTCACCAGAAGTCACAATTGGTCACTTACAATGGTGTTTCGCTTAAAGAGCAAACTCGCTTAAAGAGCAATTCCGTGGAACACATTATCCTCTTTAAGCAAGCTACCACTGTATTTGTAGTGTATTAGTTCATTTGTAATTGTACTTTTTTATAGTGATAGATATGTTTTTTTGCTTTCCGTATTTGTGATTTTATTCTTTTTTTATATTTCCTATGTAATTAATTAAAATAATTTTAAATTATAATACAAAAAAATAATCCAAAGGGCCTGATGTTACACAGGATTTATTTCCGCTCAGACTGAGAAGCTCCAGCAATATTACCTCTGCTTTCTCCTTTCTTGTTTTCAAAGGAGTGCTCCAAGGGCGGAGGAAACTGCTGCAAGAAATGCACCCTTACACATGATGCCATGTGTAGTGATGGCTTGTGCTGCCGAGGATGCAAGGTAAATGGGGAAGACCAGACTGGGGTCAGCAGTGGAGAGGGACCATCTGAAAGCACCAGTTCTCTTTAAGAGTCCATTTAGAACTGTATACTGTGACCAAGAGAAGTTCCTTTTGTTGTGATCCAGAAGTCATTCTTTGTTTTGTCACCCACTATGTAAATCAGTGGTGGCGAACCTATGGCATGCATGCCAGAGGTGGCATCCAGAGCCCTCTCTGTGGGCACCCGTGCAGTCACCCCAGCACAGAGTTTACCCCGCCCCTCTGCCCAGCAGCCCAATGGGAGTGTTTCCTTCCTCTCCTGTTGCTATGTTGGCAGTTTGAGATAAATAAGTGGGTTTTGGGTTGCAATTTGGGCACTTGGTCTCTAAAAGGTCCACCATCACTGATTCATTCATCATTGAGGTTTTTTTAGCTGTTGGTTTTACTGTGACTCAAGAGGTAGATTATTTATTTATTTATTTATTTTCATCTATACCCTACCCTTTTGGTGCAAGCACCACTCAGGGTGGCTTACAATGTGTGTGTATAAATATATAAAATCATCCCGTAACAGCCAATAGAAACACAAGAAAAAAAACAGGAAACAAAGCCAGATGACATAAAAAAATCATAAACCATAACAGTATTCAAATTAAAAGACTATCCACAGCAGTAAAAGGAGGCAATATCGATGTAAAAAGTCCAAGGTCAACATTGCACAGTTCTAATGAGGTGCAAAAGGCTTGCTGACATAGGTAGGTCTGAAGTGATTTACAGAATGTTAACAAGGTTGGAGCAGTTCTAATCTCCACTGGCAATTCATTCCAGAGGGTGGGAGCTACGGAGGAGAAAGCTCTTAATGTGGTTATAGCTCTAGGTGTAACCACTTGGAGCTTATATACCTTGGTGCTTTGGGTAACTCATGATAATTCATGAACACGCAACCTGAGAGAAATGAGTTAGTCTCAAAGATGCTATAATACGTTTTGCTCTTTTGGTTTTGTATTTTTCTGAAACAGACTAACATAGCTCTCTTTCTAAAAGCTGGTTTTATTGTACTGTATTTAGTTTTCCCTCAACTGCTCTGGGATTCTTTAAAAATGAAACACAGCATGGAAATCCTTTGGAATCAGTTTATGAAATGACTCCTTATCCCAGGGATGCCCCAACTTTTTGGCTTGTGGGCCAGTCATGTGGTTCAGTGGGCTGGTCATGTGGTTCCTCCCACCAGAAGCGGAAGTAAAACATGCCTTGCAATCTGTTTTGCAACGGGATGAGATAGATTTTAAGCTGCCATTTTCTCTGCTTAAAACCAGGGGTGCCCAAACTATGGACCACAGGCCAGATCCAGACCCCGATGCCAATTCATCCAGCCAGCACCACCCTTGTCGCTCCTGGAAGCAGAAGTAAACATGCCCGTATGGGTGCATTTTACTTCTGTTTCCTGGAGCAATGAGGGCGGCATGGGCTGGATGAATTGGCATTGGGGGCTCAGATCTGGCCCACGGACTGTAGTTTGGGCTTCCCTACCTTAGCCCATCTCCCATTTCTTCTTGCAGTATGAACCCAGGGGTGTCATCTGCCGAGAAGCTGTGAATGAGTGCGACATCCCAGAGACCTGCGCTGGTGACTCCAGTCAGGTGAGGCGAAAGAGCTCTGAGTCAAAGATATGATTACAGGAAAAAAACACTCTAAGGCTCAGTCAAGTCACCATTCATGTTGTGGTGGCTCTTGTGTATGTGGTAGATGGGATAACCTCCTTACTGTTATATATGGTTTTTGAAAACTTAATCTCTGCTACTGCCTGGGCCCAAGTTTGCCTGGAATAGGGGTGGATAAATCTGTGAGTATCACTTTCTTCTACATTCAGATTTTTAAAATCTCAAATACTGTCCTTTTATCAAGAAATTTACTGGTACTGTATCAGCAAGCCCCCCCCCCCCACCCCCCACCCCCCCCCGCAAAAAAAGTTAAACTCTTAGCCATTCCCACTGGTTAGTTATTTTTAGAAGTGTATGGCTTGGCCACAAGTCCCAGGATTCCCTATTAATTATTTCCAGCAGGGAGAGGGCCATGTTTTAGGAAAATTGAATGATGACAGTAATTTGGCATAATGCATCACTCAAACATAGTTGAACACCAAAGATTCAACAACAGATTTTTAAACATGACGTCCTCAAAAACTTCTGTCTGGATAGGTGAATCTGTCAGCTTTGTTTTATCAAATGTTAATTTTTTTAAAATCTCAATTTATTTCTGTAAAGTTTATAAAGGCATTTGCAAATTTCAAAACATTTGTACAAAAAAAAGGGGGAAAGCTATTTAAAGCAAAACATTTACCCATGAGAGAACCTTCTGTAATTTGGATATCATATCCCTTAATGCTGCAGTGGCTCAAGTGGCTAAGACGCTGACTGGGAGGCGGAAGGTCAGCAGTTTGATTCCCGAGTACTGCAGGACGGAATGAGCCCCCGTCTCTGTCCCAGCTCCTGCCAACCTAGCAGTTCAAAAGCAAGAAATTGCAAGTAGATAAAAAGGGACCACTTTGGTGGGAAGGTAAAAAGTGTCTGAGTATGAAAATGGACATAGGAGGCACAGGAGGTGGACTTAGGTTTACAATTCACACTTTGCTCTTTCCTGGCTTCCCCTCCTATTCAAAACCTCTGTTACCGATACCATTAACACTCTCTCTCTGGTAGGTGTAGGCAAGTGTTAAGTGAGATTAAATGTGAGGTGTGCAGAAGAACTCATCCATAATGAACAAGATAATCACTCAGCCACAGCTACTGTTGCCATTTCTGGCTGGTGTGGTAGGTAGGGTGGAGGTCAGGGGCAGAAGAGGACAACAGAGCACCACCAACAGCAGTACGTGATTCAAATCCTGGGCTACCTAGACTCCAGATGCTGGTTGGAGTCTCAGGAGATGGCTCAAGTGGCTAAGAGGCTGACTGGAAGGCAGCAGGTCAGCAGTTCGATACCTGAATACTGCAAGACGGAGTGAGCTCCCGTCTCTGTCCCAGCTCCTGCCAACCTAGCAGTTCTAAAGCAAGACATCGCAAGTAGATAAATAGGGACCACTTCGGTGGGAAGGTAAACAGCGTTCCGTGTGCTCCGGTGTCTAGTCATGCCTGCCACATGACCACGGAAACATCTGCAGAAGCAGTTGCAGACAGCGCTGGCTGTTCGGCTTTGAAACAGAGATGAGCACTGAACCCTAGAGTCAGATACGACTGGATTTTGAGCAAGGGAAACCTTTACCTTTACTATCCCTTAAAGCAGGGTTTCCCAACCTTGGGCTACCAGATGTACTTGGACCAATTCCCAGAAGCCCTGATCAGCATGTATGATGACTTGGGCTTCTGGTAATTGAAGTCCAAGAACACCTGGGGGCCCAAGGTTTGGGAAACCCTGCATTAATGTGAAACAAATGTGTGAATGGCTATGGCTTATTCATTATTCTTCAAAGTGGCTGTAATAATAATAATAATAATAATAATAATAATAATAATAATAATAATAATAATAATAATAATAATAATAATAATAATAATAATAATAATAATAATAATAATTTCATGTCAGAGATTACCCTGGGTTGAAAGGATTTTTGCTGGAGAAACTCCACTTAAGGGACACCCGAATGAGGCTCCTTTCATGTCCCAAAGTGCAACGCTCAGGTATTGAAACCCGACCTTCCAGTCTCCAAGCTCAGTGTCTTAACCACTATGCAACTGGAGGAGCTGCAGTGGCTGTGATAATCCTATTTTACCCAGCACAATATTCTCTCTCTGCATTCTCTCTCTTTTCTCTCTTTAGTGTCTACCCAATTTGCACAAGCAGGATGGCTACTTTTGTGATAATGAACAGGTAAGGTTGACATCTCATCTTCAACTTTCAGAGCATAGATGGTGTTTTTGATATTGCAGCCAGCACTTGACATAAGGGCACTGGTTATCTAGGGATACTAGACTGCAGTGGCTCAAGTGACTAAGACGCTGACTGGGAGGCGGAAGGTCAGCAGTTCGATTCCCGAGTACTGAAGGACGGAATGAGCTCCCGTCTTTGTCCCAGCTCCTGCCAACCTAGCAGTTCGAAAGCAAGAAATTGCAAGTAGATAAATAGGGACCACTTTGGTGGGAAGGTAACAGCATTCCATGCGCTCCGGTGTCTAGTCATGCCTGCCACATGACCACGCTGGCTCTTTGTCTTTGAAACAGAGATGAGCACTGAACCCTAGAGTCGGATATGACTGGCTTTCGAGCAAGGGAAACCTTTACCTTTACTATCTAGGGATATGAAGATTTCTCACAAAAATTACTTCTACTCGACAAGACAGGCTGTCTCAACACATTGAGACACTATCTGGAGTTCATTCAATCCCACAAGATGTTTTCGCCATTAATGTGAGAATAAGCTTTTTGTCGTCATTGAAATTTCCATAATTTGCACAAAAGGATGGGCGGACTCATCAAAATAACATAAACAGCCCATCTGAGGTTTTTAGAAATCCAGGCAAAAGGACAGCAGGCGTTAAAGCAGGGGTTCCCAACCTAAGGCCCATGCCACCATTTCATGTGGGCCCCCCAGTCCTCCAAGGGCATTTGAGAAACAAAATAGCCACACCTTTGAAGCTGTTGGGCTGTCTGGCCCTCAAAGCTGACTGAAAAGGCTTGAAAAGGTTGGTAACCCCTGCATTAAAGTGTAACTATATAATTTTCATAGTGTGTGAAATTTATGCAATTTGTGCAATAATCATTCTTGCAATCATGTAAACACTTGCTAAGACTGGTAAAAAAGATCTCACAGGTGAGGGGAAATAGGACATTTCATTCTTCTTGCATTCAAGAATGAGACAAGTACACTCCCCATATATCTGTGGCTTTCAATGAATCCTACTTTCTCCCTTGCAGGGCCGTTGTTATGGAGGCCGCTGCAAAACCAGGGACCGCCAATGTAATGCCTTGTGGGGACGTGGTAAGTATTGTCCTTAGGGTCAAAGCAGATGTAGATTCAGATCCCTGTTAGAAGTATGGAGTTTTCAGATAGCCTTGCTTTCTTTGGAGACTGGTCTTTAGGACCTGAGTATGGCATGCCTTTGAAATCTGATCACTTGGACATGAAATAATACCTCAGGTCACAGCTCTCCAACAATAACAGGCTTTAAGGCACCTTATGGATTGTCTGTAATGTCTCATTTGACCCTTGGTCACTTACCTCTGGATGGTTCAGCGAAATTTGAGAAGGGAGAGTAAGATGGAAGAATGGACTTGCTGAGCTCAGAAATAGTGACTCTGAGCTGGGCAACCTTAGCTAGAAGAGGTTGATTGCAGTGAGGAGAAGGTAAGACGATCCTGAGAACATGCTACAGGCTGAAAGGTTGATGAAGGCTCAGCAACCAACAGAATTACTGATCAGCAAAGAACAGCATCTTTTGACATTGCAGCCAGCACTTCCCTTTCACTTCCCTCCCAAAAAGGTACACAAACAGTAAAGGTAAAGGTCACCTTTGCTCGAAAGTTAGTTGTATCTGATTCTAGGGTTCAGTGCTCATCTGTGTTTATAGCCAAAGAGCCAGTGCTGTCTACATTTGCATACATTTCCATGGACATGTAGAAGCTGATTAATTAGACCATGCAGAGCAAGAGAAAGAGAGAATGAAGAGATGGAAAAGATAAAAGAAACAGAGATTAGTCTTCACATTCAGGGCCGCCATCAAGGGGGGGGGGCATTGTGACTCCCATCCCAGGCCCGGAGATGACGGGGGCCCGGCGGTGCCAGGGAACCACTGATGTGCGCATGTGCAAACAAACCACGCATGCACAGAAAACCACAGGGGCATGATGGTGCCGGGAAACCACTGATGTACGCATGAGCAAACAAACCAGGCATGCGCAGGAAACCACAGGAGCATGGCCAAAATGTGTGTGTGTGGGGGGGCGTACCGGGCCCGGAAATTTCTGATGCTGGTCCTGTTCACATTGCATCCATCTTTAGATCTGTTCTTAGTGATGTTCCATGAACAACTCTCCAAATGTCTGTGCTTGACTCTGACTCCTTTCTTTACAATGATTTCTCCAGTGCCAAGTTTACAAAAGGGAAGGACTTTGCAGCTTTTTGAGGAACTGGAAGAATAATGTGAAGAAATCATCCAGCCTGCTTAATGGCTAAGGGACTGCAGTGGCTTAGTGGTTAAGATGCTGAACTTGATGACTGGAAGGTTGGCAGGTCAGCCGTTTGAGACTTGAGTGCCGCATAACAGAGTGAACTTCTGTTTCTGTCCCAGTTCCTGCCAACCTAACAGTTTGAAAGCAAGAAATTGCAAGTAGATAAATAGGTACTATTTCAGTGGGAAGGTAAACATCATTCCATGCACTCCTAGATCTAGTCATGTCTGCCACATATCCACAAAAATGTCTGCAGGTGCAGACAGTACTGGCTCTTTGACTATATATGGAGATGAGCACCAAACCCTAGAGTCGGATACGACTGGCTTTTGAGCAAGGGTGACCTTCACCTTTACTTAACGGCTATTTCCATTTGGTGTGAAGTTATCAAGGTGCAATTTGTAGTTAATTGCCTGGATTCATCAAGTTGGTAGATTACCTGCAGAAATAGGCACTGATCTACAACACACCTTTCTGCTGAGGCCATTTCAAGACACCCCCCCCCCTTGGTCTAATGCCGTGATGGTGAACCTTATCACTCCAGATGTTCTTGGACGTCAATTCCCAGAAGCCCAAGCACCCTGTGAATCCACACAAATGGGTTTACTGTGATTCATCTGGCCCGCGCTGCCCTCGTCGCTCTCAGAAGCAGAAGTAAAACATGCCCGTATGGAGGAAGGGTTAACCTGGAAGCGCCTTAACTGTACGGGCACGTTTTACTTCTGCTTTCGGGAGAGACGAGGGCAGCGCGGGCCAGATGAATCACAGTAAACCCATTCGTGTGGATTCGCAGGATGCTTGGGCTTCTGGGAATTGACGTCCAAGAACATCTGGAGTGCCAAGGTTCGCCATCTCGGGTCTAACGTAATTACACAGCTGTTCACGACGATTTTGTGTCACCCTGTCCCCCCTTCCATTTTCAGCTCAATATATGCAGCCCAGATCAGAGTTTAGCACAAATACAGGGCCAGAGCGTCTCGTAAAAATACTTGAAGAAACAACTGCTTCTAAATGATCCTTGTAACTGAGCTATAAGTTCCATGCAAATAACAAAAAGGAGATAACCCAACTACATACAAATGATGCAGGTTGGCTTAGGTCACTTTGCTGCCTGAAACAGAAGACAAGATACCCCAGTTCTTTAGGTAGAATCCACCAAGCCTGGCATTTCAACACAACATTGCCACACCTGAGGGTAGAAAGCTATGTCAGGAACAATTGGGGCAAATGTGAGGGAGGAGCCACCACTCTGCCCTGAACATCCAATACCTGTGGCCAGTGATATGCTGCTCCCGGTGCCCACAGGTGCGCTGGCACCGGTAGCGGAAATTCCCCCAGGCCACGCCCACCTTTCTACCCCAGGCCATGGTATGGCCGGCCAAGTGGGCATGGCCCACAGAGTTACCCACACCCACAGAGTTAGCCTCGCCCATGGTGGGGTTAGTAAAAATTTTTTGCAGCACATCACTGCCTGTGGCCATTGCTTTACTCTGCCTAATAGTAGAGCCAATTCTGCAAATGACAATGAGGAGAAAGGACAACTACAACCTTTGGGAATCATTCAATAGTTTGTTTGGGAGAAATATCTTTCTCGCCCGACAGATCAGTAATCCCTGTGGAATATTTTAATTGTGCCATCTAGCCTCTTCTCTGTAGGAGGACTTAGGTGTCTCCCCCTGTCAGAAAAGGCAGAAGGAAAGAGAGAGAAATAAATAAATAAAGAAAGAAAGAAAGAAAGAAAGAAAGAAAGAGAAAATCATCTTGTTGACCTCATTTGGCCACTATAGAGGTCTTATTAATTAATCATTTATTTGGGGCAATTTTTTTCTTACCCTTCAGTTGAAAAGACTCCCAGAGTGGTTTACTGATCAATAACAAAGTAAGACAGTCTCTGCCTTTAAATAGATATTAAGTAGTTTTGTAATATGTCTTCCGTTCTAGACTATTGGGTAAAGGTTTGCCTACTCCAGTGTACAATTAAAATCCACAGACCTGCTCTGCCCATACCTGTCAACCATCCCGATTTGACCGGGAAAACCCCGTAATTTGATGTCCATTGACGTCATAACCCGCCCCGCGCTGCCAAAACCCTGTAATTTGGCAGCGGGGAAAAACGCTTTCCATGCATGCGCGGAAGCGCTACGCCGCTTGCGCAGCCCCTACACAAGCGGCGTAGCGCTTCCGCGCATGCGTGGAAGGGATAAAACCCTTCCACGCATGCGCAGAAGCGCTACGCCACTTGCTCTGCCTAAGCTCCATTTTCAGCTTCTTTTTTTCAAAGTCAAAGTTTGGATTTCCTTTCAATTTTCTAGTGCGGATTTTATTTTCTCAGAACAAGAGAAAATAAATGAAAATGAATGCTTGTTTCTTGCACGTTTGTTGCTTTCCCCTTTCCAGCTGTGATCCTGGCAAAAACTCTTAGCACAAAAAGCTGGGTCAATGGAGGACTTTCCAATGTTATATCAAGCAAGCAAGCATGTCAGGTTTCACTTCCTGACTTAGGGCATCACTTCCACCTGCTGTTCAGTGGCAGAATTACACTTTATTCATTATGAACTTTGTTCTTTCATACCAGGGGTTCCCATCCTTTTCAAGCCAGGGCCCGGGGCATACTTGTCAACCATCCCGGATTGGCCGGGATTTCACGGTTTTTGGCGCCGATTTGCGCCATTTCCCACCCCACGCTGCCGAAACCCCGGAATTTGGCAGCAGGGGAAAGGAGGTACTGCGCAACCCTTCCGCGCAGGTCGCCTTCTGTGCATGCGTAGAAGGGTTTTACACTTGCGTAGCCCCGTTCTACGCATGCGTAGAAGGCGACCTGTGCAGAACCATTTGTGCAGGTCCCGTATTTTCTGGATCCGCGGTTGACAGGTATGGCCCGGGGGCTGGGTCATGCTCTCTCAGTCAGCTTTGAGGGTCGGATGCCCATTTTGCCCTGCCTGCACAATAGGGGGTGGCAATTTTGTTTTTTTTGTTTTTTTAATTTTTTTGAAATAGTTTTAACAGTATAAAAAGGAAAAATAGAACATAAATGTATAAATGTATAAAAGTGAATAGAAAGGGGGACACAACATTATTAGATAATTATAACAGTTCTTCCAAATACAGTAATACCTCACATAACGACCGCATCGGATAGCATCATATTTGCATAACGTGGTTTTTATGCACACGTGATGCATCGCATAACATCCAAAATGCTCAAAAAACAGACATCCGAGGTATTGGTATAGGAACCTTGGATAATGTCCATTTTCAACCATTTTTTGCACTTTATGCGATGCATCTCCCGCATAGCGACCAACTCCGTGGAATGGAGTTTGGACGTTATCCGTGGTTCTACTGTATAACAATTCTTATAACCATTCTTATATACCATACCACACACTTAATTAATTTTACAATCTCTTAAATCAATCTTAGAATTTTATTCCAGATACTGCAAAATATTTATATCTAATTTCCCCTTTTCCTTAATAATGAAAATATCAAAAACTTCTAATAAAGAAAGTTTTAGAAATAGAAAGTTTTATCCTGTGCTGTATACATTGTCCAAAGAATTCACCAAGTATATATTCCACCAAAAATGTGCTAAATGGGGATGGCCATTTTGTCCCAATAGCTTCAAAGGAGTGGCCATTTTCTCTCTCAAATGCCCTTGGAGGGGTGGGGGCCACATGAAATGGTGCTGCGGACCGGATCCAGCCAAAGGGCCTTAGGTTGGGAACCCCTGTTCCATACTTATAACCAGTGGTGGGCATCAGCAGGTTCGCACCAGTTCGCCAGAACCGGTAGCAGAAATTCTGGCTGGCCCCATCCATCCAAATTTTGAAATAAAGTCCTAATTTGGGTGCAATGCGGAGCTTTCCCCATAGCCATGCCCACCATACCATGCCCACAGTGTGGTAGTAAAATTTTTTGGAGTCCACCACTGCTTATGTCACTCGGGATTTGTCGCAAACCTTGGCAGGGTCTTTGAAATATGCAAAATGCTCAAGGAGGGCTTTACCATTTACACTCCTGAGTGAATTTCCATGGTTGATTGTGCGAGGATTTGAACCCAAATCTCCAGAGTCTTTGTCCAACATTCTATCCACCATGCTATACTAGTTCTCCATAAGATTGGTTCTGAGAAAACCCAGTCACGAATACAATTGCATCCCTCAGTTTACTCTGTGACGCCAAAGCTGCTTTGAAGCAGCTAGTTTGAGCAATCTGTTTCTAGGGAGTTGCCTTCCAGATGTATAGGTGGGTTACAGCTAACATCGACCTCAGCTTGCACTGCATTTGATCATGCTGCACATGGCTAAGTGAGGATTTCAACCCATTTCTCCTGAGTATAGTGTAGTATTAGTACAACTCATCTGGGAGAAGATGTGGCAGGGAAAAGTGTGCGCATAGCACAATGGTGAAATGCAATTCTCAGAGTCTGAAGATTGTGTGTGCGTGCATTCTTTGGCCTGTTCTTATTATCTTACACTTTCCTTTGCGGGACCCAAGCTTCGGCTGAAAGGTTTTGTTATGAGAAGTTGAATGTTGAAGCCACTGAGCGCGGGAACTGTGGGCGCGAAGCAAACCGCTGGGTGTCATGTCTCAAACAGTGAGTAATCAATGTGTCCCCCCTCCCTTCCATGCACTGTGCCAAAGCAAAAGGCCACTGTGCTGTAACGTCTTTTCCTGCCGAGTCTAGGCCAGACATGAAACTGCCAAAATGAAGCCACCTTTTGGTGAATTCATTCTGCGGTTCCTTCTGCCTGACCTAGTGTGAGAAAGATTAGTTGGCAACACAAGGTTGCCATTCAAAAATACCACAATCTTTGAGGAGACTCTTTCTGCATACCCCAGTGCTGTAACTAGATATGAATTCCACTCTTCTTATACTGTAAGGCTGGCATGATGACTATGATGATGATGTTGATGCCATTAAACTGTAGACCAGGGGTTCCCAACCTTTTCAAGCCTGGGGGCTGGGTCATGTTCTCTCAGTCAGCTTCGAGGGCCGGATGGCCATTTTGGCCTACCTGCATGATGGGGGTGGCCATTTTGTTTCTTGAATGCCCTTGGAGGGGTGGGGAGCCACATAAAATGGCACCGTGGGCCAAATTTGGTCCACAGACCTTAGGTTGGGAACCCCTGCTGTAGACATTCAGGCATTTTTGAACTTCCACGAGTGAAATCCATGATCATCCTTCGTTTTCTAGGCCTGTTATACAGTGTGTGCCCTTTGTCTTCCCTCCCTCTCTCTCTTCAGGGATGTTTTATGTGGATACTTGCTCTGTGCGAATGTGACAGGTTCTCCGCGTATTGGCGAACTTCTTGGTGAAATCACCACAATGACTTTTTACCACCAGAAACGATACGTTGACTGCAGGTTAGTGCATGGTTTACACCTCCTTCTTCTCAGGTCAGCTTGCTAAATAAAGTTAGGCTTACAGACAGGAAAAAAACGTGGATAATAGAAAGCACATACTGTACAGACTGACCTACAGATTCCCCACTTCACATGGGAATAGTTTATGTTTCCACAACATTTATTTATTTATTTGATTTCTATACCACCCATCTGTGATATTTTCCCTCTCAGGGCAGTTTACAATAGTTAAAACCGGAAACATACATGCAACGGCAATTGATGGTATCCAAGGGTGGCACAGTGGTTAAACTGTTGTCCTGCAACTAAAAGGTTATGAGTTCAGTCTTTACCAGGTCTCAAGGTTGACTCAAGCCTTCCATGCTCAGTAAAATGAGTACCCAGCATGTTAGGGGCAAAATGCTAATTAACTTGTGAACCGCCCAGAGAGTGGACTAAGTGCCATGGGGATTGCTTTGCTTTTGCTTTTAGTTCAATTATACACTTATTCGTTGGCTATTGGGAGAATCTTAACCTATAAAACCAAGTGTTCACCGTTGGAATGGGCTATAGGTTCCTATACGTCGCCCTACTGACCCGCACCCTCCCTTTGATAGGACGGGCGAAGTGGCTACGCAGGTCAACGAAGGCTTTAAAAAATCGAGATTGGGGCATCAGCCCCACCATTTGCAAGAAAGGGAAACAACTTCATTACCCGAAAAGCATTGCGTTTCGCCGTGCTTCTCCAACTGTTAGCCAATCACGAGGAAAAAAACAACGGTCTCAGTCTTTCCGTTACGAGCCGCAACCAATCCAAACTTGCGTATCAAAAACTTGCCGAGCGACGGGCAAAAAAATCTCTACACAAATACATATCCCAGCGTCCTTTTCACTGTAACACCATATAAGGAGTTGTGCTACAGCCAATGAAATGCCTCAGAATGTACACGTCATCAGTGACTGAATGCACAACGAAAAAAAAAGGTCAATTGCCAGGCAAACCAACTTAAATACGTTATTTTACTTTAGCATACTGTTAGGTAGCTTAGTCGTTGCCAATTTTTGCAAATAAACCATAGAAATAAAAAAACATGATAATATTCCCCCCCCCCCCCCGCACCACCTACCTCACCCTTTCTAACCCCAACGACCATTTCCCCCCCCGCACCACCTACCTCACCCTTTCTAACCCCAACGACCATTTCCCCCCCGCACCACCTACCTCACCCTTTCTAACCCCAATGACCATTTCCCCCCCCCCGCACCACCTACCTCACCCTTCCTAACCCCAAAGACCATTTCCCCCCCCGCACCACCTACCTCACCCTTTCTAACCCCAACGACCATTTCCCCCCCCGCACCACCTACCTCACCCTTCCTAACCCCAAAGACCATTTCCCCCCCCCGCACCACCTACCTCACCCTTCCTAACCCCAACGAACATCCCCCTCACCGCACCACCTACCTCACCCTTCCTAACCCCAAAGACCGTTTCCCCCCCCGCACCACCTACCTCACCCTTTCTAACCCCAACGACCATTTCCCCCCCCCCCGCACCACCTACCTCACCCTTCCTAACCCCAAAGACCATTTCCCCCCCCCGCACCACCTACCTCACCCTTTCTAACCCCAACGACCATTCCCCCCCCCGCACCACCTACCTCACCCTTCCTAACCCCAAAGACCATTTCCCCCCCCCCCCCGCACCACCTACCTCACCCTTCCTAACCCCAACGAACATCCCCCTCCCCGCACCACCTACCTCACCCTTCCTAACCCCAAAGACCGTTTCCCCCCCGCACCACCTACCTCACCCTTCCTAACCCCAACGAACATCCCCCTCCCCGCACCACCTACCTCACCCTTCCTAAACCCAAAAACCATTTCCCCCCCGCACCACCTACCTCACCCTTTCTAACCCCAAAGACCATTCCCCCCCGCACCACCTACCTCACCCTTCCTAACCCCAAAGACCATTTCCCTCCCCCCGCACCACCTACCTCACCCTTCCTAACCCCAACGACCATTTCCCCCCGCACCACCTACCTCACCCTTCCTAACCCCAAAGACCATTTCCCCCCCCCCCGCACCACCTACCTCACCCTTCCCAACCCCAAAGACCATTTCCCCCCCCGCACCACCTACCTCACCCTTCCTAACCCCAACGACCATTTCCCCCCCACACACCACCTACCTCACCCTTCCTAACCCCAAAGACCATTCCCACCCCCCGCACCACCTACCTCACCCTTCCTAACCCCAACGACCATTCCCCCCCCGCACCACCTACCTCACCCTTTCTAACCCCAAATACCATTTCCCCCCCGCACCACCTACCTCACCCTTCCTAACCCCAAAGACCATTTCCCCCCCCGCACCACCTACCTCACCCTTCCTAACCCCAAAGACCGTTTCCCCCCCGCACCACCTACCTCACCCTTCCTAACCCCAAAGACCATTTCCCCCCCGCAACACCTACCTCACCCTTCCTAACCCCAAAGACCATTTCCCCCCCCGCACCACCTACCTCACCCTTCCTAACCCCAACGACCATTTCCCCCCCCCACACCACCTAGCTCACCCTTCCTAACCCCAAAGACCATTTCCCCCCCCGCACCACCTACCTCACTCTTTCTAACCCCAACGACCATTTCCCCCCCCCGCACCACCTACCTCACCCTTCCTAACCCCAAAGACCATTTCCCCCCCGCACCACCTACCTCACCCTTTCTAACCCCAACGACCATTTCCCCCCCCGCACCACCTACCTCACCCTTCCTAACCCCAAAGACCATTTCCCCCCCCGCACCACCTACCTCACCCTTCCTAACCCCAACGAACATCCCCCTCCCCGCACCACCTACCTCACCCTTCCTAAACCCAAAAACCATTTTCCCCCCCAACCACCTACCTCACCCTTTCTAACCCCAAAGACCATTTCCCCCCCCGCACCACCTACCTCACCCTTCCTAACCCCAAAGACCATTTCCCCCCCCGCACCACCTACCTCACCCTTCCTAACCCCAACGACCATTTCCCCCCCCGCACCACCTACCTCACCCTTCCTAACCCCAAAGACCATTTCCCCCCCCGCACCACCTACCTCACCCTTCCCGACCCCAAAGACCATTCCCCCCCCCCGCACCACCTACCTCACCCTTCCTAACCCCAACGACCATTTCCCCCCCACACACCACCTACCTCACCCTTCCTAACCCCAAAGACCATTTCCCCCCCCCCCGCACCACCTACCTCACCCTTCCTAACCCCAACGACCATTTCCCCCCCCCCGCACCACCTACCTCACCCTTTCTAACCCCAAAGACCATTTCCCCCCCCCGCACCACCTACCTCACCCTTCCTAACCCCAAAGACCATTTCCCCCCCCCGCACCACCTACCTCACCCTTCCTAACCCCAAAGACCGTTTCCCCCCCGCACCACCTACCTCACCCTTCCTAACCCCAAAGACCATTCCCCCGCCCCGCACCACCTACCTCACCCTTCCTAACCCCAAAGACCATTTCCCCCCCCGCACCACCTACCTCACCCTTCCTAACCCCAACGACCATTTCCCCCCCCCACACCACCTACCTCACCCTTCCTAACCCCAAAGACCATTTCCCCCCCCGCACCACCTACCTCACCCTTCCTAACCCCAACGAACATCCCCCTCCCCGCACCACCTAACTCACCCTTCCTAACCCCAACGACCGTTTCCCCCCCGCACCACCTACCTCACCCTTCCTAACCCCAAAGACCATTTCCCCCCCCCGCACCACCTACCTCACCCTTCCTAACCCCAACGAACATCCCCCTCCCCGCACCACCTAACTCACCCTTCCTAACCCCAAAGACCGTTTCCCCCCCGCACCACCTACCTCACCCTTTCTAACCCCAAAGACCATTCCCCCCCCGCACCACCTACCTCACCCTTCCTAACCCCAAAGACCATTTCCCCCCCGCACCACCTACCTCACCCTTTCTAACCCCAACGACCATTCCCACCCCCGCACCACCTACCTCACCCTTCCAAACCCCAAGGAACATCCCCCTCCCCGCACCACCTACCTCACCCTTCCTAACCCCAAAGACCATTTCCCCCCCACGCACCACCTACCTCACCCTTTCTAACCCCAAAGACCATTCCCCCCCGCACCACCTACCTCACCCTTCCTAACCCCAAAGACCATTTCCCCCCCCGCACCACCTACCTCACCCTTCCTAACCCCAACGACCATTTCCCCCCCCCACACCACCTAACTCACCCTTCCTAATCCCAAAGACCGTTTCCCCCCCGCACCACCTACCTCACCTTTCCTAACCCCAAAGACCATTCCCCCCCCGCACCACCTACCTCACCCTTCCTAACCCCAACGACCATTTCCCCCCCCGCACCACCTACCTCACCCTTCCTAACCCCAAAGACCATTTCCCCCCCGCACCACCTACCTCACCCTTCCTAACCCCAACGACCATTCCCCCCCCGCACCACCTACCTCACCCTTCCTAACCCCAACGACCATTTCCCACCCCACACCACCTACCTCACCCTTCCTAACCCCAAAGACCGTTTCCCCCCCCGCACCACCTACCTCACCCTTCCTAACCCCAAAGACCATTTCCCCCCCGCACCACCTACCTCACCCTTCCTAACGCCAAAGACCATTTCCCCCCCCCGCACCACCTACCTCACCCTTCCTAACCCCAACGACCATTTCCCCCCCCACACCACCTACCTCACCCTTCCTAACCCCAAAGACCGTTTCCCCCCCGCACCACCTACCTCACCCTTCCTAACCCCAAAGACCATTTCCCCCCCCCGCACCACCTACCTCACCCTTCCTAACCCCAAAGATCATTCCCCCCCCCCCGCACCACCTACCTCACCCTTCCTAACCCCAACGACCATTTCCCCCCCCACCTACCTCACCCTTCCTAACCCCAACGACCATTTCCCCCCCCCCGCACCACCTACCTCACCCTTCCTAACCCCAAAGACCGTTTCCCCCCCACACCACCTACCTCACCCTTCCTAAACCCAAAGACCGTTTCCCCCCCGCACCACCTACCTCACCCTTCCTAACCCCAAAGACCATTTCCCCCCCCGCACCACCTACCTCACCCTTCCTAACCCCAAAGACCATTTCCCCCCGCACCACCTACCTCACCCTTTCTAACCCCAACGACCATTTCCCCCCCCGCACCACCTACCTCACCCTTCCTAAACCCAAAGACCATTTCCCCCCCCGCACCACCTACCTCACCCTTCCTAACCCCAACGAACATCCCCCCCGCACCACCTACCTCACCCTTCCTAACCCCAACGAACATCCCCCCCGCACCACCTACCTCACCCTTCCTAACCCCAAAGACCATTCCCCCCCGCACCACCTACCTCACCCTACATAACCCCAAAGACCATTTCCCCCCCGCACCACCTACCTCACCCTTCCTAACCCCAAAGACCATTTTCCCCCCCGCACCACCTACCTCACCCTTCCTAACCCCAAAGACCATTCCCCCCCCGCACCACCTACCTCACCCTTCCTAACCCCAAAGATCATTTCCCCCCCCCCCCGCACCACCTACCTCACCCTTCCTAACCCCAACGACCATTTCCCCCCCCGCACCACCTACCTCACCCTTTCTAACCCCAAAGACCATTTCCCCCCCCGCACCACCTACCTCACCCTTCCTAACCCCAAAGACCGTTTCCCCCCCCACACCACCTACCTCACCCTTCCTAACCCCAAAGACCGTTTCCCCCCCGCACCACCTACCTCACCCTTCCTAACCCCAAAGACCATTTCCCCCCCCGCACCACCTACCTCACCCTTCCTAACCCCAAAGACCATTTCCCCCCGCACCACCTACCTCACCCTTTCTAACCCCAACGACCATTTCCCCCCCCGCACCACCTACCTCACCCTTCCTAAACCCAAAGACCATTTCCCCCCCGCACCACCTACCTCACCCTTCCTAACCCCAACGAACATCCCCCCCGCACCACCTACCTCACCCTTCCTAACCCCAACGAACATCCCCCCCGCAC
Source organism: Bradypodion ventrale (assembly GCA_035047345.1). Classification (NCBI taxonomy): domain Eukaryota; kingdom Metazoa; phylum Chordata; class Lepidosauria; order Squamata; family Chamaeleonidae; genus Bradypodion; species Bradypodion ventrale. The sequence goes on from JAWDJE010000006.1 coordinate 37,612,250, forward strand.
CACCTACCTCACCCTTCCTAACCCCAAAGACCATTCCCCCCCGCACCACCTACCTCACCCTACATAACCCCAAAGACCATTTCCCCCCCGCACCACCTACCTCACCCTTCCTAACCCCAAAGACCATTTTCCCCCCCGCACCACCTACCTCACCCTTCCTAACCCCAAAGACCATTCCCCCCCCGCACCACCTACCTCACCCTTCCTAACCCCAAAGACCATTTCCCCCCCCCGCACCACCTACCTCACCCTTCCTAACCCCAACGACCATTTCCCCCCCCCCCCGCACCACCTACCTCACCCTTTCTAACCCCAAAGACCATTTCCCCCCCCCGCACCACCTACCTCACCCTTCCTAACCCCAAAGACCATTTCCCCCCCCCGCACCACCTACCTCACCCTTCCTAACCCCAAAGACCGTTTCCCCCCCGCACCACCTACCTCACCCTTCCTAACCCCAAAGACCATTCCCCCCCCGCACCACCTACCTCACCCTTCCTAACCCCAAAGACCATTTCCCCCCCCCGCACCACCTACCTCACCCTTCCTAACCCCAACGACCATTTCCCCCCCCCCCCCACACCACCTACCTCACCCTTCCTAACCCCAAAGACCATTTCCCCCCCCCCCCGCACCACCTACCTCACCCTTCCTAACCCCAACGAACATCCCCCTCCCCGCACCACCTACCTCACCCTTCCTAACCCCAACGACCGTTTCCCCCCCCCCCGCACCACCTACCTCACCCTTCCTAACCCCAAAGACCATTTCCCCCCCCCCGCACCACCTACCTCACCCTTCCTAACCCCAACGAACATCCCCCTCCCCGCACCACCTAACTCACCCTTCCTAACCCCAAAGACCGTTTCCCCCCCCGCACAACCTACCTCACCCTTTCTAACCCCAAAGACCATTCCCCCCCCGCACCACCTACCTCACCCTTCCTAACCCCAAAGACCATTTCCCCCCCGCACCACCTACCTCACCCTTTCTAACCCCAACGACCATTCCCACCCCCGCACCACCTACCTCACCCTTCCAAACCCCAAGGAACATCCCCCTCCCCGCACCACCTACCTCACCCTTCCTAACCCCAAAGACCATTTCCCCCCCACGCACCACCTACCTCACCCTTTCTAACCCCAAAGACCATTCCCCCCCCCGCACCACCTACCTCACCCTTCCTAACCCCAAAGACCATTTCCCCCCCCCCGCACCACCTACCTCACCCTTCCTAACCCCAACGACCATTTCCCCCCCCACACCACCTAACTCACCCTTCCTAATCCCAAAGACCGTTTCCCCCCCGCACCACCTACCTCACCCTTCCTAACCCCAAAGACCATTCCCCCCCCCGCACCACCTACCTCACCCTTCCTAACCCCAACGACCATTTCCCCCCCCCCGCACCACCTACCTCACCCTTCCTAACCCCAAAGACCATTTCCCCCCCCGCACCACCTACCTCACCCTTCCAAACCCCAACGACCATTCCCCCCCGCACCACCTACCTCACCCTTCCTAACCCCAACGACCATTTCCCCCCCCACACCACCTACCTCACCCTTCCTAACCCCAAAGACCGTTTCCCCCCCGCACCACCTACCTCACCCTTCCTAACCCCAAAGACCATTTCCCCCCCCGCACCACCTACCTCACCCTTCCTAACGCCAAAGACCATTTCCCCCCCCCGCACCACCTACCTCACCCTTCCTAACCCCAACGACCATTTCCCCCCCCACACCACCTACCTCACCCTTCCTAACCCCAAAGACCGTTTCCCCCCCGCACCACCTACCTCACCCTTCCTAACCCCAAAGACCATTTCCCCCCCCCCGCACCACCTACCTCACCCTTCCTAACCCCAAAGACCATTTCCCCCCCGCACCACCTACCTCACCCTTCCTAACCCCAACGACCATTTCCCCCCCCGCACCACCTACCTCACCCTTCCTAACCCCAAAGACCATTTCCCCCCCCGCACCACCTACCTCACCCTTCCTAACCCCAAAGACCGTTTCCCCCCCGCACCACCTACCTCACCCTTCCTAACCCCAAAGACCATTTCCCCCCCCCGCACCACCTACCTCACCCTTCCTAACCCCAAAGACCATTCCCCCCCCCCCCCCGCACCACCTACCTCACCCTTCGTAACCCCAACGACCATTTTCCCCCCCCCGCACCACCTACCTCACCCTTCCTAACCCCAAAGACCATTTCCCCCCCGCACCACCTACCTCACCCTTTCTAACCCCAAAGACCATTTCCCCCCCCCGCACCACCTACCTCACCCTTCTTAATCCCAACAAACATCCCCCTCCCCGCACCACCTACCTCACCCTTCCTAACCCCAAAGACCATTTTCCCCCCCGCACCACCTACCTCACCCTTTCTAACCCCAAAGACCATTTCCCCCCCCCCCGCACCACCTACCTCACTCTTCCTAACCCCAAAGACCATTTCCCCCCCGCACCACCTACCTCACCCTTCCTAACCCCAACGACCATTCCCCCCCGCACCACCTACCTCACCCTTCCTAACCCCAAAGACCGTTTCCCCCCCGCACCACCTACCTCACCCTTCCTAACCCCAAAGACCATTCCCCCCCCCCCCGCACCACCTACCTCACCCTTCCTAACCCCAACGACCATTTCCCCCCCCCGCACCACCTACCTCACCCTTCCTAACCCCAAAGACCATTTCCCCCCGCACCACCTACCTCACCCTTTCTAACCCCAACGACCATTTCCCCCCCCGCACCACCTACCTCACCCTTCCTAACCCCAACGAACATCCCCCTCCCCGCACCACCTAACTCACCCTTCCTAACCCCAAAGACCATTTCCCCCCCCGCACCACCTACCTCACCCTTTCTAACCCCAAAGACCATTTCCCCCCCCCCCCCGCACCACCTACCTCACCCTTCCTAACCCCAAAGACCATTTCCCCCCCGCACCACCTACCTCACCCTTCCTAACCCCAACGACCATTTTCCCCCCCGCACCACCTACCTCACCCTTCCTAACCCCAAAGATCATTTCCCCCCCCCGCACCACCTACCTCACCCTTCCTAACCCCAACGACCATTTCCCCCCCACCTACCTCACCCTTCCTAACCCCAACGACCATTTCCCCCCCCCGCACCACCTACCTCACCCTTCCTAACCCCAAAGACCGTTTCCCCCCCACACCACCTACCTCACCCTTCCTAACCCCAAAGACCGTTTCCCCCCGCACCACCTACCTCACCCTTCCTAACCCCAAAGACCATTTCCCCCCCGCACCACCTACCTCACCCTTCCTAACCCCAAAGACCATTTCCCCCCGCACCACCTACCTCACCCTTTCTAACCCCAACGACCATTTCCCCCCCCCGCACCACCTACCTCACCCTTCCTAAACCCAAAGACCATTTCCCCCCCCGCACCACCTACCTCACCCTTCCTAACCCCAACGAACATCCCCCCCGCACCACCTACCTCACCCTTCCTAACCCCAACGAACATCCCCCCCCCCGCACCACCTACCTCACCCTTCCTAACCCCAAAGACCATTCCCCCCCGCACCACCTACCTCACCCTACATAACCCCAAAGACCATTTCCCCCCCCCGCACCACCTACCTCACCCTTCCTAACCCCAAAGACCATTTTCCCCCCCGCACCACCTACCTCACCCTTCCTAACCCCAAAGACCATTCCCCCCCGCACCACCTACCTCACCCTTCCTAACCCCAACGAACATCCCCCCCCGCACCACCTACCTCACCCTTCCTAACCCCAAAGACCATTCCCCACCGCACCACCTACCTCACCCTTCCTAACCCCAAAGACCATTTCCCCCCCGCACCACCTACCTCGCCCTTCCTAACCCCAAAGACCATTCCCCCCCCGCACCACCTACCTCACCCTTCCTAACCCCAAAGACCGTTCCCCCCCCCGCACCACCTACCTCACCCTTCCTAACCCCAAAGACCATTTCCCCCCCGCACCACCTACCTCACCCTTCCTAACCCCAAAGACCGTTCCCCCCCCCCGCACCACCTACCTCACCCTTCCTAACCCCAAAGACCATTTCCCCCCCCGCACCACCTACCTCACCCTTCCTAACCCCAAAGACCATTTCCCCCCCGCACCACCTACCTCACCCTTCCTAACCCCAACGACCATTCCCCCCCCCCCCCGCACCACCTACCTCACCCTTCCTAACCCCAAAGACCATTTCCCCCCCGCACCACCTACCTCACCCTTTCTAACCCCAACGACCATTTCCCCCCCCCCGCACCACCTACCTCACCCTTCTTAATCCCAACGAACATCCCCCTCCCCGCACCACCTACCTCACCCTTCCTAACCCCAAAGACCATTTCCCCCCCCGCACCACCTACCTCACCCTTTCTAACCCCAAAGACCATTTCCCCCCCCGCACCACCTACCTCACTCTTCCTAACCCCAAAGACCATTTCCCCCCCGCACCACCTACCTCACCCTTCCTAACCCCAACGACCATTCCCCCCCCCGCACCACCTACCTCACCCTTCCTAACCCCAAAGACCGTTTCCCCCCCGCACCACCTACCTCACCCTTCCTAACCCCAAAGACCATTTCCCCCCCCGCACCACCTACCTCACCCTTCCTAACCCCAACGACCATTTCCCCCCCCCCGCACCACCTACCTCACCCTTCCTAACCCCAAAGACCATTCCCCCCCGCACCACCTACCTCACCCTTCCTAACCCCAAAGACCATTTCCCCCCCCGCACCACCTACCTCGCCCTTCCTAACCCCAAAGACCATTTCCCCCCCCGCACCACCTACCTCACCCTTCCTAACCCCAAAGACCGTTCCCCCCCCCGCACCACCTACCTCACCCTTCCTAACCCCAAAGACCATTTCCCCCCCCCCGCACCACCTACCTCACCCTTCCTAACCCCAAAGACCGTTTCCCCCCCCGCACCACCTACCTCACCCTTCCTAACCCCAAAGACCATTTCCCCCCCCGCACCACCTACCTCACCCTTCCTAACCCCAAAGACCATTTCCCCCCCGCACCACCTACCTCACCCTTCCTAACCCCAACGACCATTTCCCCCCCCCGCACCACCTACCTCACCCTTCCTAACCCCAAAGACCATTTCCCCCCCGCACCACCTACCTCACCCTTTCTAACCCCAACGACCATTTCCCAGCCCCCCGCACCACCTACCTCACCCTTCTTAATCCCAACGAACATCCCCCTCCCCGCACCACCTACCTCACCCTTCCTAACCCCAAAGACCATTTCCCCCCCCCCCCCCGCACCACCTACCTCACCCTTTCTAACCCCAAAGACCATTTCCCCCCCGCACCACCTACCTCACCCTTCCTAACCCCAACGACCATTCCCCCCCCCGCACCACCTACCTCACCCTTCCTAACCCCAAAGACCGTTTCCCCCCCGCACCACCTACCTCACCCTTCCTAACCCCAAAGACCATTTCCCCCCCGCACCACCTACCTCACCCTTCCTAACCCCAACGACCATTTCCCCCCCCCCGCACCACCTACCTCACCCTTCCTAACCCCAAAGACCATTTCCCCCCGCACCACCTACCTCACCCTTTCTAACCCCAACGACCATTTCCCCCCCCCCCCGCACCACCTACCTCACCCTTCCTAACCCCAACGAACATCCCCCTCCCCGCACCACCTAACTCACCCTTCCTAACCCCAAAGACCATTTCCCCCCCCCGCACCACCTACCTCACCCTTTCTAACCCCAAAGACCATTTCCCCCCCGCACCACCTACCTCACCCTTCCTAACCCCAAAGACCATTTCCCCCCCGCACCACCTACCTCACCCTTCCTAACCCCAACGACCATTCCCCCCCCCCCCCCCCGCACCACCTACCTCACCCTTCCTAACCCCAAAGATCATTTCCCCCCCCGCACCACCTACCTCACCCTTTCTAACCCCAACGACCATTTCCCCCCCCACCTACCTCACCCTTCCTAACCCCAACGACCATTTCCCCCCCCCGCACCACCTACCTCACCCTTCCTAACCCCAAAGACCGTTTCCCCCCCCACCACCTACCTCACCCTTCCTAACCCCAAAGACCGTTTCCCCCCCGCACCACCTACCTCACCCTTCCTAACCCCAAAGACCATTTCCCCCCCGCACCACCTACCTCACCCTTCCTAACCCCAAAGACCATTTCCCCCCGCACCACCTACCTCACCCTTTCTAACCCCAACGACCATTTCCCCCCCGCACCACCTACCTCACCCTTCCTAAACCCAAAGACCATTTCCCCCCCCCGCACCACCTACCTCACCCTTCCTAACCCCAACGAACATCCCCCCCGCACCACCTACCTCACCCTTCCTAACCCCAACGAACATCCCCCCCCCGCACCACCTACCTCACCCTTCCTAACCCCAAAGACCATTCCCCCCCACACCACCTACCTCACCCTACATAACCCCAAAGACCATTTCCCCCCCGCACCACCTACCTCACCCTTCCTAACCCCAAAGACCATTTCCCCCCCCGCACCACCTACCTCACCCTTCCTAACCCCAAAGACCATTCCCCCCCCCGCACCACCTACCTCACCCTTCCTAACCCCAACGAACATCCCCCCCGCACCACCTACCTCACCCTTCCTAACCCCAAAGACCATTCCCCCCCGCACCACCTACCTCACCCTTCCTAACCCCAAAGACCATTTCCCCCCCGCACCACCTACCTCACCCTTCCTAACCCCAAAGACCATTTCCCCCCCGCACCACCTACCTCACCCTTCCTAACCCCAACGACCATTCCCACTCGCTTACATAAAACAAATTGAAAAAATAATATCATACTTTCTTCTTTTATTAATCCTCAAAAAAACCCAAAAAACCAGATCACAGTTAATAACAGCAAAGCCAAAAAATTTTTACATAAATAAACATTTAAAAAATTAAAATTACAGAATAAGCAATTTTAAAAAAAAATTAACACAATTTAACCTTCCAACACAATGTAAAACTATTGCAAAAAAAAATGTTTCATTTTTTATTAAAACACACGGGGGGGGGGGGGGAGCCCGGCAACGCCGGGCAACCCTTGCTAGTGTCTTATAAGCCTCTTTAAACAGTACAGTTTTAAGATGTTTCTTGAAAACATCCAGCGATGGGCCTGGTGTAATTCTATTGGTAAAGCATTCCATAGCAGTGTCTCACTCTGGACAACATACTTCTCACCCTATTTTTCTGCTTTATTAAGATTTAATTCCTAAATATATTTTCTTATATATATACTAGCATAGTTTGCCCGGCGTTGCCGGGCTTTTTAAAATTGTGTTGGATACTAAAGGGTTTCGTTTTTTTCTTGAACTAATGGTGATGGGCTGTTTTAAATGGTGGTGTAAGGTTTTTTGATTTTTGTGGTTTCGAGTAATTTTGTTTTTGAACTTGTTTGTTATGTTTATGCAAAAAAAGTTTAAATTTAATTAAATTTAATGTAATATTATTTATTTTAAAATTTAATTTAGTTTTTTAAAATGTTCTTTTTTTTGGTTTTTCAAAGTGAAAAGGGGTTTTATTTTGGTAATTTTTGAGATAAGTGTTTTTTTTTGAATGTTTGTATAATTTATTTGATTAAATTTAGAATTATTCTTATTTGTTAAATTTTTTTGAATGTTGTTTCTGTTTTGGCCACTGGGTGGGGGTGGTGAGCTTTTGAGCCTCTCATTACATGTGTTACCTTCTGTCCTCTTGGTGTCGCTTCCGGTAAGTTTCCTCTTTCTCATTTGTGTTCCTGTTCTCATGGAAGGAAGACGTCTTTTTGTAAGTTCTGTGGGGGTTTTTTGGGGGGGAGGGGTTTGGGGTGGAATTTTTTTGGGGGGGTGTATGTGTGTGTTTGAATGTTTTTCGTTTGTGGTTTTGTGTGTTTTTTCAAGTGTGTTGGGGGGTGGCTTTCTTTCTCGCAGGCCATGCTGGATGGCCCGTGGGAAGGAAGGCCAATTGCGGGGAGGGTTTTTTCCCCATGGGCCATGCTTGATGGCCCGTGGGAAGAATGGGCATTTGCGGGGAGGCTTTCTTTCCCACGGGCCATGCTTCATGGCCCGTTGGAAGGAAGGGCATTTGCGGGGTGGTGGTGATTTCTTTCCCACGGGCCATACTTGCTGGCCCATGGGAAGGAAGGGCAGAGGCAGTGGGGTTTTTTTTCCCCGCGGGCCATACTGGCTGGCCCGGTGGGAAAGAAGGGCAGTTGCGGGGGGTGGGTGGGTTGGTTGGTTGCTTTATTTTTTGGTTCTCTGGCTGGCCTTTCGAAGAGAAGGGCAGCGGTGGACGGGGGTTTTTTTTTTTTCTCGTCTTTTTGGCGCGCTGGCTGGCCCTTCGAATGGAAGGGCCATGGTGGCGGTGGGGGGGGGATTTTCCCCCATGGGCCATGCGGGCTCGTTCATGGGGAAGAATGGTTGCGGCGGTGGTTTTTTTTTTTTTACTTTTAGTTTTCGTGCGCCGGGCGTCTCACCTGTTTTTCGGGTGCCGCTGACCCGTCGAACGGAAGAGTAGCGGCGGCGGGTTTTTTTGTTTTCTTTCCCCCACGGGCCATGCTGGATCGCCCGTTGGATTGAATGGTTGCGGCGCCGGCTTTTTCTTAGTTTTGTTTTCTCGCGCCGGCTGCCTCCTCGTTCTGCTCGCACATTGCGCGCAGGACGCTGGGGCTTGTAGTAATGTGTTGGTGATTTGTGTTTGTGCTGCGTTTTTTTAAAATGCTTTTCTTTTGATTGGTTTCGGCGCGTGTTCGAATGCTGCTCCGTGCGAGAGCCTCTCAGCCTGATTGGCTCTGGCGCGGCGCGGCGCAAGGACTTTCGGGAAGTGATGTTCTTTGCGTTTCTTGCCGTTAGTGGGGCTGAGGCCCCCGTGCCGGATTTTTAAATCCTTCGTTGACCTGCGTAGGCAATTCGGCCGTGCTCTCGAAGGGAGGGTGCGGGTCAGTAGGGCGACGCATAGCAACGTATAGCCAATTCCAACGGTGAACACTTGGTTTTATAGGTTAAGATAAACTCCATTTTCACCCTTGCCAGTCTACCTCACTCCATATATTTTGGACTGTAACTTTCATCTGTCCAAGTCTGCCAGCCTACTGGTCAAGGGTGGTGAGTATGGCAGTGTTTGACCCTCTTTTAAACTGAGCAGGGGCTGGGCAGCCAGAGGGCCAGACAGCAGACATCGAATCCTCTACTAGTTAAGATACAGGTTATTCTTTAACGTCCTCTCCCCTGAATCTGAACAGCAGATAGTCTTGAGGAACTATCCCATTCATATGCTCTTTAGCTGATCTTTTCTTTTTGTGTCTGGACCAGGGGTGCCCAAACTTTTCAGGCCTCAGGCCGGTCACATGGTTTACTGGGTCAGTCACATGGTCCAGTGGGCCAGTCATGTGGTTCAGTGGGCCGATCACATGGTTCCTCCCACCGGAAGTGGAAATAAAACACTGCTTGTAATCTGTTTTGCAACAGATGTTTTGCAACAGGATGAGATAGATTTTAGGCTGCCATTTTCTCTGATTAAACCAGGGGTGCCCAAACTACATCCCATGGGCTGGATTCGGTCCATGGGCCATAGTTTGGACACCCCTAGTCTGGACTGAGAATTCTTCCCTGCCCCTCTGACAAGCAATATTTGGAAAAGGTAATTGGGAGAATGGCATAGAAGCAGTGGTGGTGAACATTGGCTCTCCAGGTGTTCTTGGACTTCAATGACCAGAAGCCCAAGTTAGCACTCCTGCTGATCAGAGCTTCTGGGAATTGAAGTTCAAGGACAGCTGGAGTGCCAAGGTTCACCATCACTGGCATAGAGGGAAAGGCTCTTCTGTGAGCAGATTGGCAACACCCAACTGCTGGGTGTACACACCCACACCCTCTGTGTCAGTTGTGAGGCATGGCTAATGGAATTGTCATAAGGTATTGTGTCCTAATTATCTTACCCACCTTTTTCAAAAAGAATAAGGTTCTGTTTTGCTTCTTGGGCATACCTGTCAAGTATTCCAGATTGGCCGGGGAAACCCGTATTTTGACACCCGTTCCTCCTCTTTCCTGGCACCATCCCATATTTAGAATGGTGGGGAAAGGGGTTACTGTGCACGCGCACATGCGCAGACCCCATCTGTGCATGCACAAACGTGTTCTGCGCATGCACAAAGGGGTTCTGTGCATGCGCAAAGGAATTTTTCCTGCACATGCACATCCGGGCCGGAGCAGTTGCCATATTTTCCGGAGCAGCGCTTGATGGGTATGTTCTTGGGACATTGTAGTAATTCCACCTACACACAATGGAGTTCTTTTTCTCTTCTTTAGGGGTGGCCACGTGCAGCTTGTGGATGGCACGGATATAAGCTATGTGGAAGACGGGACACCCTGTGGGCCCAATATGTTGTGTCTTGATCACAAATGCCTTCCTGTGTCTGCCTTCAACTTTAGCACTTGCCCAGGCAGCTGGGGTGGCCAGATCTGCTTTGACCATGGGGTAAACTTTATACATTGAGTATTGTTGTAGTCTGAGTTGCCATGAAACCATGCACTCCGTCAGTGGGCAACTTTGTAAATACTGTACCTTGCTTTTGGCATATTTTTTAGAACAGTGGTTCCCAACATGGGGCCCAGGCCACGCCCCACAGGGGGACTTAAATTCCCAGAAGCCTAAGTCAGTACATTGGCTGATCAGTGCTATGGGGGAATTGACTTAGGAACCTGGGAAGTTAAGTCCAAAAACCAAAGGTTGGGAAAAAATGGTTTACAGCAGGGGTTCTCAACCTGCGGCCCGCAGCACCAAATAATCCGGCCCCTGCAATCACTCCAGCCACTGCCACCACAGGAATCGGCCGCGGACTCATTTACGCCCATCATAAACGTGTTTGTGACAGCCATAAATGAGTCTGCGGCCATCACTAACACATTTATGGCAGCTGTAAGTGGTGAGGGGAGAACCAGTCCGTCTCCCTCAACAGTTTGAGGGAGCATGACCCAGTCCCCGACTTGAAAAGGTTGAGAACCCCTGGTTTAGAGGGACTGTGTTGGCTTAGTGGTTAGATAAATAGGTACCACTTCAGTGGGAAGGTAATAGCGTTCCATGCACTCCAGGGCCAAGTCACATAGCTGTCAAGTATCCGGTATTGGCCGGAAAACTCCCATATTTTACCCTCTTTCCTGCCATCCTCCCATATTAGTTAGATTGCAATGCCCTAATGCTATCACTGGAGGGCAGCACAGGATAAGCATAGCTGTCAAGTCTCCTGTTTTGGCTGGGAAATTTCCCTTATTTTCAAATCCAAAGCTTGACAGGTATGCCAAGTCATGCTTGCCACATGACCACTGAAATGTTTACATATTCAGTCAGGGCTGGCTCTTTGGCTGTAAACGGAGACGAGCACCACATCCTAGAGTCGGATACGACTGGCTTTCAAGCATGGGCAACTTTTACTTTAGAGGTATGATCTTCACAGACTCAATTACTAAACTATCTACTCCATTTTTTTTTTGAGATCTTTAAGGAACATTGGCTGGGCAATTTTTTGCCCCAAGAACCCTCTGGAGGGCCACACCAAAGAAGCCAGAATTTGCTAGAAGTTCACTTCTGGTTAGTTGTGGGTGCTAAAAAAAGGTCCAGGGGAATTTTAATGGTGAATCCTCACTCCCAGAAGCTCCCAGGTGCTTCAATTCACTTTTGTTTTATAACCTTAAATGAGAATAGCTGGGGAAGGCTAAGGGCTACTGTGAAAACACCCCCCCCAGGTGGGGGTCAAAACATTTGCAGCCCTACTTTAGGATCAGTTTTTTTTTTAAGCTGTGGGTGGGGGCAAAGCCTTTTTAGGCTTGTCTGAAGTTGGCACATAAAGTATGGATTGTTTTTTAAAAAGTCATGACTCAGTTCCATAGCTGTCAAGTATCCCGTACTGGCTGGGAAACTCCCGTATTTTACCCTCTTTCCTGCCATCCTCCCATATTTTTTTGGACCACAATGCCCTAATGCCGCCACTGGAGGGCTGCACAGGATATGCATAGCTGTCAAGTATCCCGTTTTGTCCGGGAAATTTCCCTTATTTTCAAATCCAAAACTTGACAGGTATGCTCAGTTCATATCTTTGTTCTATTAATTAGATTAATATTAACCTTTGGGCTGCAGTGGATCGGTGGTTAAGATGCTTGCCTTGTTAGCTGGAAGGCCGGCAAGTGGGCAGTTCGAAACCTGGGTACTGCATAACGGATTGAGAACCCGTCTCTGTCCCAGCTCTTGGAGACAAGAAAGGTGCCTCATTTGGGTGCTCCCTGAGCGGAGTTTCTCCCACAAAAATCCTTTCAACCCAGAATAATTTCTGACATGAAATTATGATTACCTGCCTATCATCCCATGTCAGAATCAATTGAAACTGACGGACAAACTGAATTGATTTTATTTATTTATTTATTTATTCATATTAAAATTTATATAGCCACCCAACTCACGAAGACTCTGGGCGGCATACAATCTTAAAAACCCTTAAAAAGAACCACCCCATTAAAACAAATTACCCCGCTAAAACTCCCACACATATTAAAAAGAGGGAAATTAATTTGATATTAAACCAACCAGCAGGTGGGGGTCACAACATTTTTAGGACCCAACACCTGCCCCGCCAGCCATGTTTTCAGATCTTTCCTGAAGGGCAGCAGTTCTGCCTGCAACCTTAGTTCCACTGGCAGGAGGTTCCATAGGGCCGGAGCAGACACAGAGAAGGCCTTCCTTCTTGTGCTAGAGAGACAGGCCCCTCTAGCAGATGGTACAAGCAGAGAGCCCCTCCAGTCCACTCTGGTTGGACAGACAGACGTTCTTGGGGTGATGCGGTCTCTTAGGTATCCTGGCCCACTACCATGTAGGGCTTTAAAGGTAATGACCAGCACCTTGAATTGCATCCGGAGGCAAATTGGAAGCCAGTGCAGCTCCCGAAGCAGTGGTGAGGCGCGAGCATAACGCCCACACCCCATCACCATCCGAGCAGCCACATTCTGGACCAACTGCAGCCTCCGGATGGTCTTCAAAGGCAGCCCCATGTAGAGCACATTGCAATAATCTAGTCTAGAGGTGACCAGAGCATGAGTGACCATGAGTAAGGAGTCCTGGTCTAGGAGCAGGCGCAACTGGCGAATCACCTGAAGTTGGGTGAAAGCCCTCCTGGCCACAGCTGCTACCTGATCTTCAAGCAGAAGTCGTGAGTCCAGGAGGACCCCCACGTTGTGCACCAGGTCTGTCTGGGGCAGACTAGCCCCATCCAAAACCAACAGTAGACTGATTCAGAAATAGTCATGTCCCAACATTAAAGCTATGTTTTGGCATCAACTGTTTCTGCTCAGTCTTGCTGTTTATTTTTGTTGTCCAGTCTTTTAAAGGTTAGCTCAGGGGTTCCCAAGCTTTTCAAGCCGGGAGCCGGGTCATGTTATCTCAGTCAGTTTCAAGGACTGGACAGCCATTTTGCCCTGCCTACACAATGGGGGTGGCCATTTGTCCCAACAGTTTCAAAGGGGTGGCCATTTTGTTTCTTGAATGCCCTTGGAGGCAGTGGGGGGCCCACATGAAATGGCATCATGGGCCAAATCCGGCCCATGGGCCTTAGGTTGGGAACCCCTGGGTTAGCCATTCTAATGCAGAGAGAAGCAAGATACTGTTTTGAAAGTTGATATCTTTAGGGTTCTTAGAGAATGCCAGCCAGTCTCTTTCTTGTTTATAGGTCTGCAGCAATGAAGGCCAGTGCATATGTTATCCTGACTGGACAGGCAAGGACTGCAGTGTCTTTGACCCCATCCCAGAAGCAAAGCCTACGGGGGAAACAGAAAAGTACAAGGGTACGTTTGAAGGACAACACTTTCCAAAAGTTGGCTGCCATCTCTTAATCTCACTTAATCACACTTCAGAAGGAAGGGAGCACAGAAAGTTCTCTGCAAAACTTTAAAATGTTCCTTTTGGCGACTACATCTCCTAGAACCGTGATTGTTAACCTTGGCACTCCAGCTGTTCTTAGACTTCAGCTTCCAGAAGCTCAAGTCTCTGAATCCACATGAATGCGTACGCGTGGTAAACCCATTCGTGTGGATTCACAGAGACTTGGGCTTCTGGGAATTGAAGTCCAAGAACATCTGGAGTGCCAGTAAACCCATTCTTGTGGATTCACAGAGACCTGGGCTTCTGAGAATTGAAGTTCAAGAACAGCTGGCTGGTTTTTTTTTACATCTCTTGTAATTTGCAAATTAAATTGCTTAGTTTTGTGATAGGTCAGCAAGAGAGAAACAGTGGCTGCTTTTTCAAATATGATTATCCAGGAACAAAGGATATTAATAATTATGTTCCTGGAATATGAACATGATTTCAGACTCTGCTTCTAATGTCCAAGCTGTAATGTGTAGTTTGGCTCGGTCATTAATGGAAGTCTCTGGTGGTCCTGAGGAAAAGGCATACTGAGTATATATTAGAGAGGTGGTTCTCAGCCTTTCAAAGCCGGGGGCCAGTTCACGCCCTCTCAGACTGTTGGCGGGCCAGACTGGTGTTCCCCCTCTGCTGCCACCACCTTTTCAGCAGCAGTGGGAGGGAGTGAGGGGGGGCATGGGGTGAACAGAAGATTTTGAACAGACCACCCCGAGCCTCCAACACTCCCTCTCCCACTGCTGCCACCACCGGCAGGACCATCCCAAGCCCACACCACTCTCCTTCCCACTGCTAGCACTGCTGACAGGACCAACCCGAGTCCACACCACTCCCCCACACAATGCTTCCTTGCTTATCGTACTGAGGCAAGGAGGAAGAAGACGATGTGAAGGCAGCACCAGCCTTGCCTTTCCAACCCTCACACAAGATACCCGGGGCAGTGAAAAGCTCCGCTTGCCCTTTACCCCCTCCCAGCAGCTGAGGCTCCAACGCTGGAGCAAACCAGTGCAGCTGGGCCTGGGGCTACTTCAGGCTGGGTGCAGGATGGACAGACAGACAGGAGGCTGGTGGGCGCTTCCTCCTGGCAGGGACTGGCCCACATGGGTGTGGAAGCTGAGGAGGAGGAGAATCAACTCATCCGGGCCGCACCCTTGCTCCGATCGCTGCTTCTGCTTCTACCGCCACCACCTCAATCCTTGTCTCCTTCGCTTGGCTTGGCGTGTCCCTAATGGCGATCCGTAGCAGGGCGGGTGTTGTAACAGAGTGCCGTTAGGGACATGCCAAGCCAAGCAGAGGGAACAAGGATTGAGGCAGTGGCAACGGCAGTGGTGATGTGAGCCGGATGAAATGGTGCCACGGGTTGGGGCCGGCCCATGGGCCGTAGGTTGAGAACCCCTGCATTAGAGAGTGAACTAAATGCTTTGGACAGTACATAAGTGTACAGTAATTGCTATTGCTATTACAGAAAGATTTTTTATACATTTCCCCCCTGCTCTATTTTGAACAGAACAAGATTCTTCCACCATTATTATGGATAGATTACTGTAAAGTTACAGTGGTCCAGCTATTTAGAAACATCTCTTTTCTCGGGTTGCAAACCTAAATGAACCATAAGCAATGAATTCTTGTATAGCATATATAATACAGACCCACAGTAATTTTTAAGTCGGGATTGAATTCTGTCTCTCTCTCTCCAGGCAGAGCTGCTCTCTACTTCTAACATAGGCTCTACTCCTTGCACTATAAATTAAGCCCCTCTCTTATTGGTCTGCCCTTTTACATCGTTTTTGTTCACTTTTCCTCCACAGGTCCCAGTGGTACCAACATCATTATTGGCTCCATTGCTGGAGCCATCCTGGTTGCTGCTATTGTCCTCGGTGGCACCGGATGGGGATTTAAGTAAGCGGCGTTGACCAGCACATGCTCTGTTTCCCAGGCACTCTCTTGATTTCGCATGCTCTGTTCCAGGCACCTTTTGCAGCGGGCCTTCTGGCACTGGCACACTAAGCTCTGGGAAGGAGGGGGGCATGGCCCACCCCTCCTGAACTTCAGCTTGGGCTGTTTTCTCTCAGGGTGGATGCATACAACCACAAGTTCCAAGTGGCTATTAACATGGTCGTGCCACAAGCAGGCCACATCCTGCCTTGTTTCTGTAATGCATAGATCTTTCTTGGGATAGCCTAAGGAAGTCATAGGTAGATTCTTCGAGTCTTCATTCTTTGGATCGGCCCAGTGTCATGGCTGAATTGGAAACAAGGAACTGCTTGGCCTGATGGATGGAGGCAATCCCTTCTTTCTTCTCTACAGAAGCTTACGCCAGAAAACCAGCACATGGGGGTTAATTCAGTTCCTGGTGGAAATCTTTTCCCCCTGAAGAATTCCAAGAAATTACCACCTATGTGCAGGGTCAGTGATGGTGGTGACAAACAAAACTATGCCGGGCTTATAGTCACCAACTACCAGTTGGTAGTCTGTTTCCACCCTCAGACTATTAAGAGTTGGCTGCAGTGGGGGAAAGTGACAAGCCTGGGGTGCAGTTTTGGGAAAACTTATCAGGTTTACTCTTTGCCCTGACCTGTTTTGCATGGTGCATGTTATATAGGCTAAAGACATTTCTCTTGTGGCGGTTGCCTTCTCTAGTGAGTGAGGAAAAGAGAAGATGGGATGCATAGGAGTTGCTTCCTTGTTGCATAGGAAGACACACCAGTAAGATGTGTGTTGTGTTTACATGGCCTGTTGATGTGTCTGCCACTCAAAAAAAAAGGGGGGGATTTGTTTATTTATTTATTCTTCAAATTTCTATTGCCGCCCAACTTGGCAACGACTCTGGGCAGCTAATGGCAATTAAAAGTAAAATCAAAAAACTAACTAAAAACCCTTAAAACCCCATTAAAAATTCTAAATATTTTACCCACTCACCCCTTCCACTAAAAGAGAGAGAAAAATCTTAATTATATAAGCCAGCAGGCAGGGGTCACCCATCCGTCGGTGCCCCGCACCTGCCCTGCCAGCCAGGTTTTCAGTTCTTTCCTGAAGGGCAGCAGTTCTGTCTGCAGCTGTAACTCTGTTGGCAGAAGGTTCCATAGGGCCGGTGTGGGCACAGAGAAGGCCCTCCTTCTTGTGCTAGAGAGATGAGCCCCTCTAGCAGATGGTACAGTTAGAGAGCCCCTCCGGTCCGCTCAGGTTTGATGGACAGATGTTCTTGGGGCGACGCAGTCTCTTAGATATCCTGGCCCACTACCATGTAGGGCTTTAAAGGTCATTACCAGCACCTTGAATTGCACCTGGAGGTATACCGGTAACCAGTGCAGCTCCCGGAGCAGTGGCAAGGTGCAGTGCTGGCATAACGCCTGCACCACATCACCACCCAGGCAGTTGCATTCTAGACCAGTTGCAGCCTCCGAATGGTCATCAAGGGCAGCCCCACGTAGAGCGCATTACAGTAGTCTAGTCTAGATGTTAAAAAGAGTCTTAATGGAGTTAGCGACAATAACCAGACACTCGGAAGTCCACATGAAGTAACTCTCTTGAAGCTTATTTCTAGTGTGACAAGGTTCATTGATACCGTTATAGGTTGGATGTTTCATTAGCTGACCCTTGCATCATTTCTCCCAGTCTCGGTGTACTGGCGATCACTGGAGTAATTCTGTGCCCTCATGCCCTGCACTTCAACATGTGGTATCTGGGAGTCAAGAGATAATGGTTGGAAGGGGAGTTCAAAGTGTAGTTATTCCCCATCGCCTCCTTTCCTAGAAGTCTGTTCTTTCGATATATGTCAAGACTCCCTCCCTGTATCAATACTTCAGACTGCAGTCTGCCTTGAACAGGAAAGGACACAAGTTCAACACTCCTTTTCCGTGCTCAGTGTCTCTCCCTTCCTTTAAAGAGCTGGGCTTCAGTCTTGCCCTGATGACATGGCTTCAGAGGGCTCTCCTGATACTGTTTATTTTTACCTTTGGCAGAACTAGCATTTCCTTTTGGACCATGTATGTGTAAATATATTTTGGGTATACATCTTCTGGGTGTTGAGTGGGGTGGGTGGGGACGTTTCTGAGTTAGTGAGAGAATCAAAGACCGCACGCTCCAGAAGTGACAGGTGGGAGGCTCAGGCTTCCCGGAAAAGGTGCACATGTATTCTCTCACCCACTGGTATTTTGCATGGACTGAAACTTGCATGGATGACGGAGGTGTGACTGAAATGACAGCTGCATGACTCAAATGCTAGGGGTGTGGTGTGGTGTGGTGTGAGGGAGAGGTTTGGGATGGAAATGGGGATGGGAGAATGGGCAACAGCTGCTTTCTTCTAGAGTGGTCAGCAAGTAGTGAAGGCGTAAGTAAGCTGCTGAAACCTCAGAGTGGACTCCTCTGACGTAGATGGTTCCCCCACTTGACCTCTCTACATGACCTCCTTCTCTCACAGAATTCACTGCTGGTATGGTATGTTGTATGTGTCTGTCGGTCAGCATGACTGCATTGGAAGCAAGGCACTTCAGACTCGGCCACTGCTGCTGTTCTGGATGCTGGAAAAGAGGGAGAGGTCTGGGGAAATCGTATGGGGTCGGGGCAAGGGGCAAGAAGCCCTTCAGTTTCTAACAAAATAAGCTGATCACCTTCTTTCAAGGTCTGCGACTTCTCTTGAATCTTGGACTTCCTCAAGACTCCCCCCCCCCCCCAGTTCCCTAGTTACTTGAGTCCCAGACCTTTGGAATGCTGTTGTAGTAGGAGCTTCTAAAGCAGGGGTGCCCAAACTTTTTGTGCTACAGGCTGGTCACGTGGTTCAGCGGGCAAGTCACATGGTTCCTCCCACTGGAAGTGGAAGTAAAACGTGCCTTGCAATCTGTTTTGCAATAGGATGAGATAAATAGATTTTAAGCTGCTTTTTTCTCTGCTTAAACCAGGGGTACTCAAATTACAACCCCTGAGCCAGATCTGGCCCCCAATGCCAATTCATCCAACCCGCACCACTCTCGTCGCTCCCGGAAGCGGAAGTAAAATGCGCCTGTATGGGAGTGACAAGGACATTGGGAGTTGGATGAATTGGCATCAGGGGCCAGATCTGGCCCACAGGCCATAGTTTGGACACCCCTATTCTAAAGGGTTTTTTATTTAAATGTCAAAGTATACTCTGAAGGCAGGGTTGGTTGCAAAAGTTGGAGTCTTTCCTTGCCTGTTAATTTTTGCTTTCTGTTGGGGAAGGCCAGCCAGGAGCCACTTAAACCACAGAGGGGGTGGAATTTAGCAATCTGTGCAAAGAAATGGAGCCCAAGAACAGAAAGGGAGGCATACAGAGAATCTTTGATAGATGGGGAAACAACCTAATTCCCTAATCCGCTGGTAGCTTTTAACAAGTTCCGTCTAGGGTTGGGAACCTGCGGCCTTGAGAGGAGCCTGGGCTTCTGGGAATTGAAGTTCCAGAACACCTGGAGGACTAGCCTGTTTCCTCTTGGCCAGGATGTCTCAACCTTGGGCCTCCAGGTGTACTTGGACTTCAATTCCCAGAAGCCCAGGGTCCCCTCAAGGCTGCAGGTTCCCCACCCTGACTCTAATTTCTATACCTGTACAACACACCCACCATTGCTTCTGTACTAATCAGAATTAGACAGTTGCTTTAAATTAAAGAAGCTCATATTCAGTATTTCCAGTAGAACCTAGATTAAGGACTTCAGGCCCTGCTGTCCCTGAACGTACACGGCAGGGGAGATCCGGATAAGCTGCTCCTACTTTCTGGATATGGCCAGCAAAACTCCACCCGCCACATCCCTTGACTTTAAAGTCCAGGCGGGAGCAATGTATCCTCACAGCACTCTGCGAGAGTGGTGGCAGTAGGACTTCTGCACAAATGCTGTCCTGGATGGTAAGAAGACTGCATGCATAGCTGAGTTTTTGCATTACTGACCATGGCATGTGGCACAAGGACTGGAGGCGGTTGGGCCAAGACGTTCCCAGCCGAAATGACCTGCTAACCCCTCCTCCTGCTTCTCTTTCTCCTTCTCTCTCCTCGGCTTGCAAAGGAACATTCGCAGAGGAAGGTATGACCCAGCTCAGCACAGCGTGTAGCTTCTCCCCTTGCTGCCGCCGCTACCACTGCTTCTCTCCATCATCTGCCACTGCCATCCCATCACTTCCGCCTTCCGCATCGCCTTCACCCTGCCCTCCTTGCTTGCAATGATCTTGATGGGGGCTGGCCTGGTCAGAGCTCCTACGGGGGTCCCTCTCAGCAAGGAGGATCTCATCTAATCCACAAGTGACATTTCTTCCCTCATTCATCCATGTCGCCAGTAGCTGTTGCAGCGTTGTCTTGTTTCTTCGGTTGCTTTGTTTTGTGACATCATTTGGGGATGAACAAATGGCAGGGTGGTTTTTTCTCTCCTGAAAATCTAAAGCAGATGTTCCCAACCTTTTCAAGCCGAGGGCTGGGTCATTCTCCCTCAGACAGCTTTGGTGGCCAGACGGCCATTTTGCCCTGCCTATCGCACATAGCTCTTCCGGGTGTGTGATGGAGGCTGGGTGGGGGCACATGAAATGGTGTCGCAGGCCACATCCGGTCCCTGGGCCATAGGTTGAGAACCTCTGATCTAAAGATTCAGCATATATAATATGGCATTAGGTTTGCTCCCTTTCACTAAATGCATGTGGCAGCCTCAGAACTTTGAAAAGTTACTTTTATGGACTACAACTCCAAGAAAGCACTTGCTGAGGGCTTCTGAGAGCTGTAGTCCGCACATTTTTTGAAATGGTAGGCATGTTAGTCTCACAGCTGTCAAGTATCCCTTATTGGCCAGGAAAACCCCTTATTTTACCCTCTTTCCCGCCGTCATCCCTTATTAATTAGACTGCAATGCCCTATTGCCGCCATTGGAGGGCAGCACAGGATAAGCATAGCTGTCAAGTATCCCTTATTTGCCTGGAAATTTCCCTTACTTCCAAATCCAAAACTTGACAGGTATGGTTAGTCTGTGTTTCGAGCATATCAGAGAGTAAACAAAAAAAAAAGACAAAACAAAACTTGTGGCATTTTAAAGACTAACTGTTGTATTTCAGTGTTAGATTTTGTGGATCAAGTCAGCTGTCTGATGAAGTGTACTTGATCAATTAAAGCTAACATTAAAATGCAACAGTTAGTCTTTAAAGTGCTACAACATGGTTTTTTTTGGTCATTTTGTTTTGTTTACTCTCTGATATGCTTAGTCCCAAAGTGACTTTTTAAAGATTTAAGGATAGACTCCCCCCCCACCTAGGTCCAGTTACTGACCTGCTGCTACTCTGATATAGTGAGCTCGAGTGAAGAATCCCTGTATTTTACAAGGGGGGGGGGGGATCAGGGACCCTTCTCCTTGATGTCTTGGAGTATGGTTTCCACAGGTCCTGATCATGGGTTATGCTAGGTGAGGCTTCTGAAAACTGACCCAAAAGGTTAGATAACCAGGTGGAAAAATCCTCCAGGAAGTCCATTTTCAAAGTTGGGTTTCGAGGGCAATAAAAGAACATCAGTCGCACTACATGATATTCCTAAAGAAATCCAATGAGCCTTGAAGAAAGTAAACATGCATTCCCTTCTGAGGGATTGGGTTACTGGCTAAAGTTGACTTGAATACTACTGCAATTCCTCCCATGTGCCTTGTAGGCAAGGAGAACACAAGCTAATGTAGCCACCTATGGAAAAGGTAGCTAAAACAGGGGTGGCCAAACTTTTTGGGCCGTGGGCCGGTCACGTGGTTTACTTCCGCTTCCAGGAGTGACGAGGGCTTCACGGGCTGGATGAATTGGTGTTGGAGGCCGGATCTGGCCCCCGGGCCTCAGTTTGGTCACCCCTGAGCTAAAACCACAGATTTGTTTAGAGCAGAGGTTCCCAACCTTTTTATGTCACGGGCCTGACCACGCCCCTGGACAGCTAAGCGGGCTGGTTCATGCTGCCCCATAAGCGGAAGCGGGCGCATTTACAGCTATAGTAAATGCAGCCACGTCTGTGTTTATGACAGTCGTGGGTGCATTTACACATGCATGGGTGCATTTTATGGCCCCATGCATAAATGCACCCACTTCCGGGTGCGGTGGCGTGGGCCACATGAAATGGTGCCACGGGCTAGGGCCGACCCATGGGCTATAGGTTGGGAATCCCTGATCTAGAGCAAACCATGTCTCAGAAATAAAAGCAACTGAAATAGATTGGCCAATTATAGTTCAACAAAGTATCTGCCTCATGAACAAGGGATCAGACATCCCAGACCAGGCAATAGGAAATGATATACGTTAGATGATGGGTGAATACCAATGTCCATTCTACCATTGAATACCTCCCTACATCGTCCTAGGCTAAAATTGGAATTGACTAAAACTGCAGTCGCATCCTAATAATATAATAGGATCTTGAACATATCTCCTATGCATTAAGGCTATTGTTGGCTATTGTAGTGCAGGCTGGATCAGGCTGCCTGAGGTCGCTTGAGGATGAAGGAGAAGCTTAATGATGTTTAGCCCCCCATTCCCATCCAAACAGCAGAAGTGACCTGTCTGCCAATATTGTGAAGTGGCTGATCAACCACTTCATGATACCAACAAACACTTCCCTGATTGTCCAAAGATAGCCAGGGGAAGTGATTTTTTTAAATGTTTGGTACTTTATTGATGTTTTGCTGCATCACTTAGATACCAGAAATCAATTAAAAATCCCTTTCTATCTATTATTGATAAAAACTGGCTGTGGGAAGTTTCTCACTTAGCAATAAAGCAAAAGGGAAAGGTTTTTTTTTAAAACTAAGCTATGCATAGCTGTCAAGTATCCCTTATTGACCGGGAAAACCCCTTATGTTACCCTCTTTCCCGCCGTCATCCCTTATTAATTAGACTGCAATGCCCTATTGCCGCCACTGGAGGGCAGCACAGGATAAGCATAGCTGTCAAGTATCCCTTATTTGCCAGGAAATTTCCCTTATTTCCAAATCCAAAACTTGACAGGTATGGCAATGTGTTGTAAAAGTAACCATCTACCAAACATAAATAATTTCATTGCTTCTAACTGCAGACAATCAGGGGAAGTTTTCAATTTCCAATATTCTGAAGTAGCTTGTATCCACTTCAGGATAAAGGAAGCTGACACCAGAAGCAACTTTGACAGCTACAAGGTTCCCATATATCCCTTTCCCAGTATCCTCAGACATTGAGAATAACATCTTTGGGAATGTGCTGGAATCCTGGAAACCCCTGATGGTAGCTGTAAAGGCATACATTTTATATATATATATATATATATATATATATATATATATATATATATATATATATATATATATATATATATATATATATATATATATATATATATATATATATATATATATATATATATATATATATATTGGGGGGGGGTGTTTCGCATTTTCCAGCATCCCAACCTGGACCTAATGTCCATCTGGGTGACCCCTAAGTTGTTTAAAACAATTACTCCAGGTATACAGAACATGTTATCAGCTGAAACAGTAATTGCTGACATTGTAAATTCAATCCTGACCTGGCTCAAGGTTAACAACCTTCTATTCTTCCAAGATCAGTAAAATGAGTACCTAGCATCTTGGGGGGCAGGGGCAAAATGCTAATTACCTTGTGAACGGCCAGGAGAGTGTGCCATGAGATGATATATTTACTATTGCTATGTATCAACACTATCCAGTGAATAGAAAAGATAAATCCAGCCTTTCTGGGTACCAAGTACAGTAGGTATTATGTCCTTAGGCCATGATGAGAATCTCCATACAATCACAAGACCTGTAAGGATTAAAAATAAAATTAAAAAGGAGGAAGCAGTTTTAAATGCTAAGGTTCTTAATAAGTTTTAATGTTCCAATAAATTGTTCTGTCTTCCTAAAAGACAACATAAAAACTCTCTCTTGGCACAGCAATTTTCCAAGTTTACTTTTTAAATTTTAACTCTAAGCAAGTTGATGAACTCTTCTAATCTTTAAGGGCGTCTTCAGTCTTTTCCCCTTCCACAAAGGAGTGTTTTTGCTCCTTTTAGATCAGGGGTTCCCAACCTTTTCAAGCCCAGGGCCGGGTCATACGCTCTCAGTCAGCTTTGAGAGCCGGACGCCCATTTTACCCTTCCTACATTATGGGGGTGGCCATTTTGTCCCAACAGCTTCAAAGGGGTGGCATTTTGTTTCCTGAATGCCCTTGGAGGAGTGGGGGGCACATGAAATGGTGCCATGGGTCTGATCCGGCTCACGGGCCATAGGTTGAGAACCCTTATTTTAGATGTTGGGGGGACAGGGGCTACAACTATTAGCCTAGCTACACTGTTTTCTATGTACATGCAGAAAGATTGTGTTTTTCTGTCAACGAGAAATATTTGATTGTGAACAAATGACCCCATAGTAATGCAAATACTCAGTAATGCAAAAGCAGTTTCCAAGAAACAAGTAAAGTAAATAATAGTAGTAGTGCAATATGTTGCTTTACTACAAAACAGACTATATGAAAGTTAAGGAAAACCCCTCTTAAAGGATTTATTTGGTATCAGCAAGTCAGTCTTTACCATTCACTCCTTTGGATTAACGAGATCTCAGCCACTTTTCAGGAGAATTCCCCTTCTGGAACACCAAGCACGCTATTCTCAAGTGAGGGAATGCACTTGCCACTGCTGTGTGTGACAAAATGCAAATTCATGCTTCTCCGCTGCTATCCATACATGGCATATGGTGTCTGTGAATGTGATCTGGCTGTTCCCTTGGCTTTCCTCTCATTTCATGTTCCCTGGAAGTTTAAGAGAGCCAGGAGACAATGTTCTTTGCAAGTGGGGAAACAAATAAAATTTGTTCACACAAACACGACAAATCTAAGTCACATAGATGGAACAGAGTATTAACCCAAATTGAGTATTGTGTCGCCCCCCCGCCTGTAAGCAGCAGCCTCTTTAAAACTACAGTGATATCTCAGATAAAGTCCGATTTGGATAAAGTCCAATCCGGATAAAGTCGCTTTTTTCATGTACACGTGATGCATCACATAAAGTCCAAAACTGCTAAAAAATGGACATTATCCAAGGTATTTGGTATTTTGGTATTTGTCCATTTTTGGACGTTATCCAATGCATCGCCCATTTGATTCAGATTAAGTCCAAAATCGGATAAAGTCCAAACTTGTGGAACAGAGTTTGGACTTTATCTGAGGTTCTACTGTACTACAAACACACATTCCTTTCTAGGTTATGATAACTTTTGTTCCTGCTTTTCTTGCTACTGATCATTCTAAAACTGTGTTAAATAGTTAAAAAGAATAGGCAAACACTAAATTTATTTCTTCTGCAGCAAAATGAACATGGTGTCTTCCAATAGGGAGGAAGTTTGTGAAGAAATATTATTCAGAATCACTATCTAAGGGACTTACATGGTAGAAGCCTGTAATCATTAAGCATTTTTGATAGTTTTAAAAATTATTTATGATGTTATCACTTATCATGAGTAGGATTGCTACATTCGTTTCTTTGTACGGCACATGCAGGTGAAACTCGGAAAATTAGAATATTGTGCAAATGTTCATTCAGTTCAGTAATGCAACTTAAAAGGCGAAACAAATATATGAGATAGACTCATTACATGCAAAGCGAGATAGTTCAAGCCTTACTTTGTTATAATATTGATGCTTATGGCTTACAGTTTATGAAAACCCCAACCCCTCAATCTCATGTACCCCATAATAATCATATAATCTCATGTATGCTGTACACCATGATCATCACAATTATAATGAATTAAGGCATGACATATCTCGCTTTGCATGTAGTGAGTCTATCCCATATATTTGTTTCACCTTTTAAGTGAAATGAATGAACATTTGTACGATATTCTAATTTTCTGAGTTTCACATGTATGACAGCCAGAAATTCAGCAGGTAAAATGGGAAAAGGAAGCTATACTTGCTGAATCTCTGCTTGCCATGCAACCATTACATGCTAAAGAGTAGGGCTGGCTCAGGTCTTTTTGTTGCCTGAGGTTTAAAAAAAAAAAGCATTTACTGCCCAGTCCCAGCAAGTCAAGATCAATTGAGCTCAAGGATTGCCTAGTTAATTTGGCATCTGAAGTACAAAAATCCTTAAGCTTCTCTCTTTTGTATCAAACAAATTACAATAACCACTATCAATGTTCTGCCTTGTCATGATACCCAAACTCAGCTGTCTGAGATGGTCACTTCAGTTTGCCTGATGAGAAGATACTGCATGAGATCGCTGGTGGTGATGATGATGATGACAGACCTACCATGAATGCTCTTCATCAAAATAGGTTTCTGGTTATGGTCAACAAGGAGTTTTAATATAGATGATACAGACTTATTGGTGCTTTATGTTTGTGCAAGGGAAATCATGTAAGGTGCTGGTTGTGTTTCTAGGCGCACACGCTCGGGAATGCAACAAACATCTTTTTCATGCGCAGTAAATTTTTTGCAGGAGCCCAGCTTGCACAAAGAGAAGCCAAAGGCACTTATAATTTTATGTTAGCTAGGGTAATATGTTCCACAGGGCTGACACAAGCAATTGCCCTGTCTGAAAAAATTGAAACACAGTGTCTGGCAATGACTCAATTCACCAGAAGCATCAGGCAGATCACACAGCAGTACACAATACCAGTGCTGCCCTCTAGCATGTACCTTGTTCCCCACTGACTTGTCACTTGAGGCCACCCTGCTTTGTGTTAGTGCTAATATGTTGAACAAGGTGGGTCCCACAAGCCTTTTTCATTTTGCACTGACTAGCACCCCACATGCACCCCATGTGCTTTGTAGATGACACAGGTCGATTTTGCCCAGAGAACTCCACTCCCCCCCCCTCATTTTTTTTTCATTTCTTAAAAAAAAACGGCAAAGGATATTTCCATTCTAATTCCCCCTTTTAGTTACAGTAAATGTTATTTTGGTTAACAAAATCATTCTAGCACTCTTTACCACTGTAAACCATTGCACCGGAGATTTAAAAAGTAATAACAGTACAAAGATTTAAATAGTTACATTAAATTATCTACCTGAAATCTGGCATTATCCACCAATGTGAATATCGGTGCCCTGCAACGTAGTGCCAACCAGATAATTCTGCCATTCATATTACACAGGAGAAGAGTATTAAAGGCTGATGGCTTTACAAAGACCTTGGAAAATGTCTTCAGATTTACTTTATCCCAGAGTTCCTCAGCTCTTCTAGCTCATAGTATCTGGTAGCTGACCAAAAAGAGAACCTTTTAAGGTACTATATATAGAAAAAAATTATGTAGATTCCTAAAGCGGGTTAAGCAGGGCATGCATCCAGCTCTTTTAATCATACTAGGGTATCATCACATTTGCTTCTATCCTGCATTTCTTGATCACCAATGGACCCCCCACTAAATAACCCCTTGCCTTCTGTGTTACAGGTCGGGAGGGGCTTAGCCCCATATCTTAGCCCTGATCTTTGTGCTGCTGGCTCTGTATTCTCACCCCAGGGTGGTAAGGAAGGTAAAGGGGCTCTCCTTACCTCTTGCCAGGCAGCAGGGAACCAATATCACGAGCCACCAAGTCTTCCATTGCCTCTTGGACGAACCTGGGCAGGAGGAAAACCCTCCCTTTTTAGAGAGGGAGCCTGCACTGCACTCCTGTGCCTCGCACTGTGGAAACATTCTCCCTTCTCACCAGACATGAGCCTCTTTCTTACCGTCCGTGTCGTCTTACAGCAGTTCTCAAGGGACAAAGAGACAGGAAAAGCTACTCTTACCTTCCTAGGTCTACGTGTGTGCCTCACTTTTGGTATGCCCACCAAGGCATGTACCATGCTGGGTCAGCACCGCACAGGGGTAAAGCTGTGCACCTTTCCTCAGCTTTCGTGCCTGGATGACACCGCACCCTGCTTCTTCCCTTGGAGTGAATTCAGCCACAGGAGAAGGGTGGTTTGGGGGGGCTGGGGTGGAAGAGGGAGATTTGTGGAACCAACTGGGTCATGCTTTCTTACATTGTGTTTCTCCCCCAACTTGTAATGCTGAGATTGTCTATCATTTTGTTCCTGGAGATGTATATTTTGCAACAGCACAAACCTGCTTTGGGACACAAGGGGACATACCGTTTTAACCAACCCCACAAATAAGAGCAGCCTTCTGCACATTCATGGCCAAGGCTTGGGAAAATGTTTAGTGAGAAAATAGCATATGTTCAACTGGGCTTATATCCTTCCCATTTTATACTTCGGCTCCTAAAACTTTGAAAGATGAATGTACTTCTATGGTGCTCTTCACAAATCCAAACACAAAGATTCACCATCAAAACAAGTAGGGGACCTTGTCTCTAAGGGCGTACTGATGGCAGCTACAAAGATAATGTTTTATACAAGCCCATTTTTAAGTTGGGTGGAACTAAAAACTAGAAAATGAGGTAACCCTATCCATCCCTATTCCTACCCCAATGTTCCCCACAAAAGATTTTGGAAAAGTTATTTATGTGAACTTTAATTCCTAGAATTCCCTAGGCAACATGGCCATGATGACTGATGACTGTGGGAGTTATCCCCAAAAGTAAGCTTTTGCAGCTCTGCAAAAGGTATTCCATATGCTTTCCTCTTGCACATTATCATTACTAGTATTTAGAGACTGATATATAAAAAAGCCCACTATGATATAATTATTAATATTGGAATGTGGCTGGATGCCTTTGGTCTTTGAAGGCACCTTAGTTAGTGGCTCAACTGTCTTTGAGAATTGGTTCCACACAATACTGCAGGACCAAACACCATGGAATTATGGTGAATTATTTCCATAATAAATTCAAGTTAGACTTCTTTGAATCCTTAATGGATGCCTAAGCTATTGATAAATTCAAAATTCCCTTTCAAAGAAAATCTATGAACATGTTTGATCTTGCAATTCCACCTGCCACTAATGAAAAAATATATGTTACAGGAGCTTAGAAAAAATATTTTTAAATTAACAGCTTCCAGAACTGACACAACCAGCAGGGCTGGTGGTGAATTAGCTGGACTACTTTATTGCTTTATACGAGGGATTCCCTACCTTTTCATGCCGAGTGCTGGACCTCACACCCTGGACAGCTGGGCTGGCCGGTCGCGTGGTTCCTCCTGCTGCAAACGCTGCTGTAAAATGATTCTGTGGCTGTTGTAAACGTGTTTATGACAGCCATGGGTGCATTGACAGTAGTGTTTATGGCAGGCACGGGTGCGGACGTTTTATAGCTGTTGTTGGACATCTGCTTCCGCTTCCACTTCCAGCAGCGGCAAGAGTGGTGGTGCGCTACATGAAACGGGGGTGTGAGTCAGATTTGGGCCACAGGCCGTAGGTTGACCACCCCTGCTTTATGCACTCATACAAATTTGCATCATCTTCTGTATCAGGCCAAATGTGAAACTGCCAAAATGAAGCCACCTTTTGGTGAATTCATTCTGTAGTTCCTTTCATCTGACCTAGTGTAAGAAAGATTTAGCTGGCCCAACTAGGTTGCTGTTGCCCAGGGTATGCACAATTGTGGTTCAAAAATACCACAGTTTTCGAGGAGGCTCTGTCCCTTTTTTAAACTTAGTGTTTTAGGTGTGAACAAGTGGGACAGAGAAGGGATATATTCATCCTGATTGAGGTTTGAATCTCCCCTGTCAAATATTGTGCTGTACATAATATTCTTCCCATCTTTGATTACTTAAATAACAATGGCATAGCTGTATATATTTCACATTAAGTTTGCATTAAGTATCTGAAATTTGGTGCCAAGTCCTTCGATTAATTACAACAGAAAATATAATTCTAGAATGGGTAGATAGTAGAGCTTAGCCTTTGGAGATATGGTTTTGGGACTGTTGCAACCCATGCCAGTTGTCAGATGGGCAGTTATGTGAACACCTCCACATACAGTATATACACAACCCCTATGCAATGGAGTAAACTAGCATGTCAGAGAGCAGAGTATTGTCTTATTTCCAGGTGATCTTTCTGTCATAGATGATGAGTATGAAATTATCATCATAATCAGCAGCAGCATTAGCATTTTTTGTTAATATGGATTCCAATCTACAGTTTATTAAGGAAAACTCAGATTTTTCAAAAACAACCAATTACAGTTTTCTTCCAAATTTAGGAAGGGAAATAAATCAGTTAGGGAATATTGCAGGAGAAGGATCTTCTCCAAGTGAGATTTCCACAGTCTAGTTTATTTCTCAAAGTTTTGTTTGTCCCATTGTAAATTAAAAGGTATTCATATGGACCTTTTCTATTTTTTTTAGCAAACACACATGAATTTGGGGGTCAGCACATATATATCATATTTGTACAGTGGACCCTCGATTAACGATGTGTTCGAATAGCATCATTTCTGCTTAATGACGTGTCGTCACTCGCCACGTGACTATCCGCACAATGACAAAAAACCGTTGTGCGGATTAAAGACTTTTTTAACGTCATTGTGCGGATAATGACAGTTTTTTGCTGCTAGATGGTGCAGCTGCCATTGAAAACTGCACAACGACGTTTCCCCTATAGCGACGCAACTTGGGGAACCAAGCAATGTCGTTATGTGAGGGTCTACTGTATATGAAAATATTTTATATTGCATTTGCATATTCAAAGAGTTTTTGTTTCTAAAATTATTTCACTACCCCTACATGTGGGTTTGGAATAAATTTGAGAAACAAAAAAGTCATAAAATTTAGAAAAAACACATGGTCAAAGCATCCATTTCAAGAACTACTTCCTCATCTGGCAAAACAACAAGAGTAAAAACCATCAATGAAGATATATATGCATCATTGATAATATCTCTGGTTGCATGTCTAATTCAGGAGTCACGTATAACAGCAGATGAGGCTGATATGTATACTGTAGATACATTCCTCTGAAATGTGATTTGGCCTTCATTCTATGCCAAAGAAACTTCATCACAGTTTAATAAGAGGATTGAAATTTAGGGAAGTTTGCTCTTGAAAACACGGAAGATTGTGTGCTTCCAACAATAGTAATTGTTCAGCTATGGTGCAAGACAAATTGTGTGTAAGGTCTACCTGACCATCTGCAAAATGGAACATTTGCCTTCCTTGTTTAATTCAAACTTAGGCTCTCTCATCCATTTTCCCATTCAAGGAAGAACCCACAGATGCAACTATAAGAAAACAGAATGCATTGATCAACTACCTCTTGACCTGGCAGCCAAATGGGACTACTTTCCATTCCAGTTTTGCACATGGGGTTTAATTGTTTTAGTTATTCTTTCAAAGATTAAGGTTTTATTCATTCTGTTTAAGAAGTTTGCAACAGGGATGGCATTTTGCTATGCCCTATGGCAGGGATGGCCAACCTTTGGTTTTTGGACTTCAATTCCTAGAAGCCTAAATCAATCCCCCAAAGCACTGATCAGCCAATGTACTGATTTAGGCTTCTGGGAATTAAAGTCCAAAAGCTGAAGGTTGGCCACCCTTGCCCTATGGTACTTGATGCCTGTTGAGTTTAGGGGAGAAGAAGGCACCTATATGCATAAAATCACAGAGGTATTCACATACATGAGCCGGCAACCTAGAGATCTATGGAAGCAGAAATAGGGCAGAATCTTGTAAGGGAGCAGGTAGAAGTAGGCTGACCATGGTTAGTCTAATGTTGGGTGGTGCCTTGTTTATTCTAATAGAGCAGCCAGTAGCCATCATGATCTACACCTAATTTCAGACAAAAATATGTGATGTGCTTCCAGTTTAATCCACCTCCCTGTAACCTCCTAGTAGATTCCCCCTCCCTTTTCCTTTGAAGCTTCATGAAAGTGGAAGTATCACACACAGTTAAAGGAACAAATCAATGCTTGTTGCAGCAGTTTGCAGTATGTGTGCTATGACTCCATCCTTCCTTATTGTGGAAGTTACTTAGAGATATTATGCTGGGCTTTGTAGTTTTGTTTGCCTCCACTGAGAACTGATAGTTAGCAAACTGACATTCAAACCAGGTAAGTTGGTTTTCTTCCAGGACCAAAATTTGTTTATACAATGAACAAGGAAGTTTAGGGATTGCACAGAATGTTTTGTCAGTCCGGGTCATTTTTGAAACTGCTTGAATATATCTGGACTGTTCTTGTGAAAGGGATTGAGCAACCCGTCTTCGGGAGGGCAACTAGGGGATGTTGTTGGACATGTGTGTGTATCAAGCAGAGCTTGGAAAAGTTATGATGTGGACTACAATTCCCATACTTTTCCTGATAGCATGGCCACTGTGGTGGCTGGGGTGTTCTGAGTATTGCAATCATTCAAAAAAAAAAAAAAGGGATTTGCTTTTCCAAGTTCTGGTTCAAAATTAGAAGATGTGTGTTTGTTTGTGTGTGTAAGTATGCATAAGCATGTATGTGGGGGAAGGTTGCACATTTGCAAAGATGTATAGCTTCTAGTGCAACAGACAACATGAACCCTTTTTTAACATTTGCACAGTAGCAAGGATCAAGGCTCTTAAAAGCTTCAAGGTGGGCCAATGAGGAAGACAGCCAAGGGAGCATCACAAGACACAGAGCACAACAGTGGAGAGAGCTGGCTTTGTGCTGCGCTCATCTGGGATCCTTGCCATCTCCCACACTCTCCAGCCTGTAGGCATGCAAGAGAACAACTGATTTGTTTAGCCTGCCTTCAGCTGAGGAACCTTGCCTGAACATTGCAATTTGCCCAAAGACTCATTTTTGGGCCATCTCTGAGCATTCTTGTAGATACACATTGTACCTTCATTACACATGCTGAATGTTGAATGCTGGGCAAGGGGAGGGTGCCCTCCTTCGAAGGAACAATTTGGAGTCTTCCACTCTGGCAAATGCCAACAACTGGATGCCAGGCCTTCTCGTTTTGTGTCTCTTGCTATGCTGCGCACATAACCTGCCAACATTTAAATGACATCTCCCCACCACCAAGTTCCGGCCATCAATAAAAACAAGGCCAATATTTTAAAGTTTGAATTCATACAGA
Source organism: Bradypodion ventrale (assembly GCA_035047345.1). Lineage (NCBI taxonomy): Eukaryota > Metazoa > Chordata > Lepidosauria > Squamata > Chamaeleonidae > Bradypodion > Bradypodion ventrale. The sequence continues at coordinate 37,645,103 of JAWDJE010000006.1, forward strand.
ATTCTGTTCATCCTAACGTAACCTACAAAGAGAGAGAGGAAAAAAAATACTAAAATGCATTCAACGGCCATATTTAAAGACTGCCTTTTTATTTTCCTGTTTCAACTCTTGCTGTGTTTGACTTGTACTCAACATCTTGAAAAGTTCAACTAGTTAACTTGCAGATAAGTTGAATTCTTCTGAGGATATCTGGCCTGAGCTGCCAACTTAGGTCATGCTTTGCTTCATCTGCTCAACATGCTGAGGAGAAGCTTTATTTCAATGGATTGTGTTTAATTTAATAACTTCATCCTTGCAAAATTGTATTTGTCCCAACTTCTCAGAGGGCTTATTAGCTGTTTCAAGGACCTTGGGGTTCACCTTGCAACTTACCTCTAGAAAAGCTTATTTTTGTTTGTTGCACTGCCCAGTCCTATGAATGTCTTTTGAAAGTAAATTTCAATGTGTTCAATGGGAGGTGATTTCAAGTAAGTGCGCATGCATAGGATTGGAGCCTTCATCTTTCAGGAGCTGGTTTCTACAACAGACCTGAGAATCACATTGTTTGATATTCAGTAACTTTTCTCCTTACAAGTTGTGGGGAGAATGATTGGGAGAGTTTTGTGATGAGATAAATCCTGAAGTTCTATAATGGGCTAAGCACTGTGCTCTGAGTAGTAGCATAGGTTTCTTTATTACTGCATGACATAATCCAATGATGAACCCTGACATTTGCTGAGGGGGAAGGCTCTCAGTTTAATGAAAAACCTTTACTCTTCATCTGCTGAAAGAAACTGTCTTTAAAATAAAAAAAGCTCACTTATTCTAGAGGTGAATCCTGGCACTCAAAAGACAAATGTCAGTATCCCCCCCTGTCCCCCAATGGCCTCCAGTTTGCCATGACATGATATAAACATCACCCTTGTGGATGCCAAAGGGGCTTATATTTGCACGAAGAGATACTAGATACCTCCTAAATTTTCTGCAGAACCTTGATTCAAGACAAATTCTAAAACTAGTTGGTCATTCCAGGGATCTATGGCTCACATTACATCTATGCCAGGCTGACTTCTGCTATGCAGACATCCATTCAAGATTTTGAACTTTAGTAGAGATTATGGAGATTGCAGTCTTCCATATCCGGAGGATACCAAAGTTAGGAAGACTGACCTAAATACAATGGGCAAAATCCTGTTGCATCAGTTGCTTCTATGTATGATGACTACATACATAGTGGAGGATAGGAGATCCTGGTGTGCAATGGTTGCAAAGGGTTGGACTCGACTATGAGACTGAACAACAACAAAAATGATGACTACATCAAAAACAGGAGAGATTATCAGTAACTAAAGAGTTCCTTCTTTCATCCTAGATTTCCCATAGCTCACATGCAATGAAGGATGTGAGTTGGGCAAGCCACAAGAAAACAATAGGAACTCTTAAATTACTAAAAAAAAAAAAAAATTACTTCTGTTATTGATGCCAACACTCTTAGGCAGATGTAACTTACATAACAGGATATCAACCAATGTATAATTGCAAATTAATGATTTAGCCTTTACTCCTGAAAAATGTAATGGAATTCCATTAAGTTATTTAATAAAAGGATAAAATAGATCATATATATTTATTTTTAAAGAACTGGTCTGGGCCCCATGCCACGGTCTTTATCTGTGCCCTGTCATACCCTTTATGTTACAAAGACACATTGCAACATCTGACAGAAATGAAAAGAATATTTAAATAGCCAGGTCTCTTGATTCTCTAATTTGACCAGGAGACTAACCAATTTCAGCATGCACTTCCACTTCACTTTGAGACTGGATCTCTTGGTTCCACTACATACTGATCACTAGAAGTTTTTAAACACTGCTGTTAACATTAAGGTAAATCTTCAAAAGCTGAGCTGGCTAGCAATTCTGTTTAGATGTTGCACAACCTTGGACTGACAACAAAAGATAAAGGAAAAAAAGAAATTCTAAATATTTTATAAATTAATGAAATGTATTAATTTATTTATTACATTTTTACCTGTCAAACAGTGAAAGTTTTCTCAGTGATTCATAAAATAAGGTTGGACCAGTGTTTCCCAACCTTTGGTTTTTGGACTTCAATTCCCAGAAGCCTAAGTCAATTCCCCGAAGCACTGATCAGCCAATGTACTGACTTAGGTTTCTGGGACTTGAAATACCCCTGTGGGGCATGCGCCCCATGTTGGGAACCACTGGGTTAGACTAAGGGTTCTTTTAGATGGGTTGCTTGTTCTACTTAATAAATCGGATTCCACACTGATGTTCTCAGAATTTCCCCCACTTGATGTAACTGTTGTCTTGATTTGTCCAGGGAATCTTTCTGGGATTTGCCAAAATTTCTTTGCCTTCCAGAATTAGTTGTACATAGTTCTAGGAGGAGTGTTTAATACAATGCACTTTTCACTTGAAGTTCCTGTCCACTGTGAGAGTCTCCTGGTTGGAAGCTTCTAGTCAACACTCAAACCTAGTTTAAAATAACCAATAAGATGAAGAGAAGCCCAAACAGGGATGAGGTCCCCCCCACCCCTTGCCTCCCTGTATTTCTAAGAGCTTGTTTGGTTTATTTTGGACACAAGTTCCAGTACACTGTACTCCTCCAGAAATGGGGAGAAACAAATGTTCTATCTGGAAGAGCCCTAAAACATACAAATGTACTAAAACAATGTAAAGTCTAAAACAAATCAGAGCAACAACAGAATAAAACTGATTGTGAATAAACAAACATAATAGTTTACAGTGTGTTTTTATTATTTGTTTTGCTCATATATTTTTTGAGAGTTACATTTTCATTTGCTAAAGATTTTGCGAGATTTGATTAGAGAAAACTCACTGCAAGGGGAGAAGAAGAAATGCCTCTAAAAGTATGAAATGAAAATAAAGAGGGAAATTGAAGCCGAAAAACCAAAGGTATTTCCAGACTGAGAGCCTATTTACTCCTTCAAATACTGTTGGATTTACTTCACTTGTAAAATGGGAGGATTTGATTTATTTTGTAATGCTCACCTGACACAAATGCTGAATTGAATCTGTCTGGCCCTTTCCACTCTGCTGTTAAGAGGCATCTACCTTTTAAAACCAGAATATTTGAATGGGTTTCCCCCCATATAATCTTCCTCCTTGTATCTGTGGGTGATTTTTGGTAATGTAGGCAATTGGGGCATTATATTCAGGACTGCGAAAGCACACTTTCATATCCCCCCCCCCCATCGCCCTTTTTATTTTATACATATAGAAGATTAATCCTAGAGGACTTTAATAGCTTATTTCTGGACTAATGCTATGTATATTATTGCAGTAAGATAGTGTGGTGGGTGAATGTCTCATACAGAGAAGTTGTTCTTGCCAACAATTTATATTCATGTTGTGTCCTAATGGTTTGATCCTCCACATGGATAACAATGTATCTGAACCAATGTAACCTTGCCTATGGGCAACAATGTAACCTTCGTGCCGTTCGCACTCAAGGACAAAATAGAGGCGGAACTGGACAAACTGGTGGGCCAGGGGATTCTTATTCCTGTTGATTCCGCGGAGTGGGAAACTCCAATCGTAACCGCTCTGAAGGCTAACGGGGAGGTGCGCATTTGCGCTGATTATAAGTGTACAATTAACAAGGCGATCCGCCCTAATGCATACCCGGTGCCGGTGGTCAGCCACCTGCTGGCCAGGCTGAACGGGGGAAAGTGTTTCGCTAAACTCGATTTGGCTCAAGCTTATCAGCAACTCCCTGTAACTCCCGCCACGGCCGCGGCACAAACGATAGTCACACATAAAGGAGCGTTCCAGGTGTCGCGTTTACAGTTCGGCGTGAACTCGGCACCCGGCCTTTTTCAGTCGCTTGTGGAACGCCTCCTGAAGGGGCTGGAGGGGGTGTTGCCTTATTTTGATGACGTGTTGATAACAGGGGGGAGTGAGGCCGAACTGGCAAAGAGATTGGATAAAGTTCTGACCGTCTTCGAGAAAGCGGGGCTACGACTGAGAAAAGACAAATGTGTCTTCTTCGAAACTGAGGTTGAGTTTCTAGGGTTTCGAGTCACGCCAGAGGGTATTAAGCCATCCAAATCCAAAGTAGCCGCCATCAAGAATGCCCCTCGCCCCACATCCAAAACCGAGCTACAGTCATTTCTGGGGCTCCTCAATTTTTACCATACCTTCCTTCCACGGAAGGCGTCCGTGGCCGAGCCACTCCATCGGTTGCTAAAAAAGGAGGAAACATGGGTGTGGGGTGATGAGCAAGAGAGGGCGTTCAAAGAGTTGAAGCAACTCCTAACATCCGAGGCAATCCTAACGCATTTCGATCCCAAACGGCCAGTGGTCTTAGTCTGTGACGCATCCCCGGTGGGGGGGGGGGGGCGGTGCTTTGCCACGTGTTGGACGACGGAAGGGAAGCCCCGATAGCGTTTTATTCAAGGTCCCTGTCCCAAGCAGAGCGTAATTACGCACAGACCGACAGGGAGGCACTAGCGATAGTAGCGGGAACCAAAAAATTTCACGATTTTCTGTATGGTCGGCCGTTCAAAGTCGTGACTGACCACAAGCCCCTATTAGGAATTTTCACTGCAAGTAAGCCCACACCACAGATCCTGTCCCCAAGAATGCTGCGGTGGGCTATTTTTCTCAACGCATACCAGCATGAGCTGGAATACCGGCCCGGGAAGGAGATCAGCCATGCCGACGCACTCTCGAGGTCTCCTTTGCCCTTGTCGGGCGTCCAAAAGGAAAGGGCAGAAAGAGATCACCAGGTTTTGTTAATAGAGGTTTTAGACTCACCCCCAATAGTACCAGCCGACATTGCCAGGGCCACAGGTAAGGACAGAACGCTAGAGAAAGTTAGCTCATGGGTACAGAAGGGGTGGCCGGCGTCATCCCCAGGTACGGAATTCGACCCATTTTTTCGGAAAAAAATAGAGTTGTCCCTAGAGAGGGGCTGCCTTTTGTGGGGCCAACGGGTGGTGGTTCCTACGTCCCTGCGACCGAGGGTACTCGAACTGCTGCACGTCAGCCACCCCGGCATCGTCCGGTCCAAGGCGCTGGCCCGGAGTTACTTCTGGTGGCCACAGCTGGACGCGGACATTGAGCACATGGTCGGCAATTGTGAGGCATGCCAGGGCTCCCGACCAGAGGCGGCCCGTCTTCCGCATAGGGAATGGGACACAGCAAGGGGGCCATGGTCCAGGGTGCACGTAGACTTCGCTGGCCCATTCCGAGGAACAATGTTTCTCCTGGTGGTGGATGCATTCTCCAAGTGGTTGGAGGTTATCCCAGTAAAAAGTACGTCCTCCGCCACTACAATTAGCCAGCTAAGGAGAGTCTTTTCCACGTTCGGTTTACCCGACACTTTAGTCAGCGATAACGCTAGTTGTTTCACCTCCGCTGAATTCAAGGCATTCATGGAGGCAAACGCCATTCGGCATGTCACATCCGCGCCGTTTCACCCCGCCACGAATGGCCAAGTGGAACGGCTGGTGCGAACGACAAAGGATGCGCTGCGGCGCATGGGCCCGGGGGACCTAAATCACCAAGTATGTCAGTTTTTGTTAGCGTATAGGGTGACCCCCTTAGCGTCAGGTTACTCGCCGGCAGAGCTGCTGATGCGGCGAAAACTGACCACGATCCTGTCCAGGCTAGACCCGACGAGAGTCGAGGACAAAGGAAGAAACATAGGGCTGGCAGTCTCGAAAGGTTTCGCCGCCGGCGATCCTGTTCACTGCAGGAACTACGCCAGCGCGGGTCCAGCCTGGGTACCAGGGACGGTTGTGGAACGGACGGGGCCAGTGTCGTACCGGGTCGAGACTAGCACGGGTCTCCTCTGGAGGAGGCACGTGGACCAACTTAGGCACCGAGTGAGTGGGGGGACGGTCAGTGGAGCTCAGCGACAGGACTCAGCGTTAGGGTTCTCCCCCACCCGCTTAGCCCAAGGGGGGGACAGCAACGGACAACGGTCCCAAGCAAGGGGGGAAAGCAGCGGCCCCGACTCATACCCTTTTGATACGCCAGCTCTATCAGAGGCTGGGGAAGGGGGAGAGGAGCTCGCGACCGCTGCCCCCGAATTTAATTCTGATTTTGATTTTGAGAGCCGGGGGGGTTTTCGGGAGTGTTCCCCCACCCGTCCAAGCGAGAAGAGGGGTTTTTCGTTAGCCCCCAGTGCCCCCGGTTCTTCCCCAATAAAGCACACACCTCCCAACAACGCCGCGGAGCCGCGGCAAGTCACTAACGAGTCTCCCTCTCCAATTACAGGGCAGGAAACCAGGGGACAAAGAGAAGGTAGCAAACCAGGGGGAAGGCAGCCCGCACCGAGACCCCAGCGTGTTCGAAATAAGCCATCTTGGCTGAGAGACTTCGTCTCATCCTAGGGGGGGGGGGAGTGTGGTTTCGAGACTTCGTCTCATCCTAGGGGGGAGGGATGTTGTGTCCTAATGGTTTGATCCTCCACATGGATAACAATGTATCTGAACCAATGTAACCTTGCCTATGGGCAACAATGTAACCTTCAGCTGTATCACATAAACCCTGTAATAGGACGCGAGCTAATGACCACCAGCTGGCAGCAGCGAGCGTCCAAGCTCTCTTGGTCCAAACTCATCAAAGGCAACAGCGCGGGAAGTTTTCCCGCCACCACCTACACCTGGACAAGAAGGGCGTGACCAGCAATGACGTCGCGCAGACAATAGCCAATGGGCTATCGTGGAACCACGTTCAAATGTGTTACTGCTGTATATAAAGAGCTGTTGATCCGCCATTACCTCATGTTCCCTCTGACCACCATGCAATAAACCTGAGTTAACCCAGCCCGAGGCTGTGTCCTGTGTCTTGGTTTTCATACACTAAAATTCACATATATAAAAAGAGAATACTCCCCCTCACTGAGACCATTTAGAGATAGAAACAATCCCACCCCCCTCAATTTTCCATTTATGGAATCTCATACCTATTCAAAAACTGCATTGTCTCTTGAGAAAGGCATACAGTTTTTTATCTTTGTTAATATAAAATCAATAAATTATACCCCAAAACTATTAAAATGTTTATCAACCCCTTATTTACATCTTAATTTATCATTAATTGCTATATTCCAAACATTTTATCCCATTCAAATATCTGATAATCATATTTTACTTTCCAGTTCCTTGCTGTTATTAATCTAGATGCTGTCAGTAAAATTAAAATTTATTTTTTCACATTCCAGTTCCATTTTTCCTAATCAAATATTGATAACAACACTATATTAGAACATGCATACCTCTATATTTAACTTCATTTTTTATTTTGTTAAAAACTATTTGCCAGAATTTCAAAATATTCTCACATTCCCACTACATATGAAAATAAGGATGATTTTCTGACATCCTCTCCAACACATCCTGGAATAATTAGAATCTATACCAGTTAAATTAAACTGGAGTTAGATACCATTTCCAAACTAATTTATAAAAATTTTCCTTTACTCTAATAGACAATGAATTAAATATTCTTATATTCCATATATTTTCTAATGCTTCTTCTTCTTTAGCTGCGTTATCAATTCCTGATATTGGCAATCATAATGGTGATAGTCTTCCTGTTCTTAACTCATCTGAACAGTTCTTCCAAGGACATGTCACACCAGTCTCTCAGGATCTTCAGCCATGAAGTCCTTCTAAGTCCAGGGCCTCTCTTCCCAGGGATCTTTCCTTGTAGAGCGAGTTGGAGTACTCTATATGTTATATTTTCTCATACATCAACATTTCCCCCCAACCACCCCTCACCCAAATCATATTCCCACAATGATTTAAGGCAGTGGTCCTAACCTTCTGTTCCATGGGAGCCACATTAGAGTGCCCAAGGCCTAAAGGTGTCTGTGTCTTAAATCAAAATGTAAGAAAATTATTAACCAAATGTTTTAGATCAAAAGTACGTATACACAGGTCAATAAATAAATAGCTCTGCTGGCTAGCAAAGCACCCAGAATGGCCAAAATGCTAGTATGAAGGATGAGACAAAGATGGAGCTGAGAGAAGGAACCATGGAGAACAGAAGAAACAATATTGCTATTGTGTTTTTGTAAGAAAAAGGACATGAGAAACAGCAGTAGATGGTTCCTCTTGAGGCAATAAAAACAGTATAGGTCTGAGAGAAAATGCCTCATGCAGGTTGCAGGACTACACAGAAAGAACTTGGAGGCCACAGATTGAACCTCAGTTTCTAGTAGTATTTTACATACAGTGGTACCTTGGTTTACGAATTTAGTGCATTCTCCGGGACGTTTCATATTGCAAAAAATTTGTAAACTGAAACGTGCTACCCACAGACTCCAGTATGCACAGCAGGTGGCCCTATAAACCAATGTATCCTGAGGATACTTGCGTCGTATTGCAAAACAAATTCGTAAACCAATGCATTCTTTTCAAATGATTTTGCTTCGTAAACTGAAAATTACGTTAACTAGAGGCATTTGTAAACCAAGGTACCACTGTACTGTATTTTACTTGTTATAACTTTAATGGTATTATTTTCATCAAGGTTTTTTTTGTAATACCTTTTCTTCAAATTTCTATATTTACCATTTATTTTAACCCAGAGTTTAGCCAACTGCTCCAATTGAATAAAATTAAAAATTAATATTCCCTACACTCCTAATACCTCCTATATTTTTACCTACATCTTTTCTATCCAAACTTTTATTCTATTAATTTTAAATATAGATGTTTCTTTTAAAAAAATACATTTTAAAAAATCTCAAAAATGACTCAATGCTATTATATATATAATATATATATGGTGTATATATATATATATTATAGCATTGAGTCATTTTTGAGATTTTTTAAAATGTATTTTTTTAAAAGAAACATCTATATTTAAAATTAATAGAATAAAAGTTTGGATAGAAAAGATGTAGGTAAAAATATAGGAGGTATTAGGAGTGTAGGGAATATTATATATATATATATATATATATATATATATATATATATATATATATATATATATATATATATATATATATATATATATATATATATATATATATATATATATATATATATATATATATATATATATATATATAAAAAAATCCACCAATTTTTTTCTCACATTCTCTGAAAATTTCTTCCATTCTACCACTGGATTGGCAGGATAAGTATACAGTGAAACCCCGTATAACGAACACTTTGTATAATGAAAAAATTGTGCAACAAAGCGTTTTTGTGCTATTGGCGATACCCCACATAATGTTTATGTTATGTTATGTTTATGTTTATTGGATTTATACCCCACTCCACTCAGCCCAAAAGGCCAACTCACTTAACGAAACCCTGTATAACGAACATTTTTTTTTGTTATGCGGGGTATCGCCAATACTGCTTCGTATAATGAAAAAACCGTATAGCAAAGAGCTCCGTGGAATTGAGTTTTTTCATTATATGGGGTTCTACTGTATTTCTATTCTTATTTAAAACCAAAAGCATATTTTTAAATAAGGGGCTTCAATTTTCTTTAGCACACTCTTATTATCTTGTTTAAAAGTATATTCTTAGAGTTACAATAACATCATGTACCTCCATATGTAGCCATGTTAAATTATTAGACTGAGCTGTAATTGCAACATTATATCTCTATGTAATATAACTTTAAACTGGGAAGACTTAGCCCCTTCCAGAATTCTTTTGAGATTCTTTTTATTCATCCTCACTTCCCCTCAATAAAAATGTATTAATTATATTTATATTTTCAACTCCTTTTCAGTTATTTTTATCAGTAACATAATATATACAATATTTATCTTAGATAAACTCTTAATTTTATAAACTGCAACTCTTCCAAACCATGAAAGTCTAATCTTCTTAAAATGCTCCAATTTATTTATAATTTTTGCTTCAATTTTTAAACTTAAGTACTGTACAGTATTTGATAATTTTGTTATCTTATCATCACATTTTTCCTTTATCTTTTTCTCCTTTGTCATAATTAAACAGCATATCCGATTTATTACAATGTACTGTATCTGTAACCCAAATATCTCCCCACATTTCTTTCAAATGTATTTTACCCTATTCAAAATTTTCACTGTATTCTCTATTAATAATAAAATAAACTAATTTTAATTTATCTTTGTAACTTTTACCACAAATAAACTAGCCATTGTGTGCCTCTTTTCCCATTATTGTCAGCTGTAAACAGCTACAATATTACTTTTCTATTAGGATGACCAACCATTGTGTGCCCCTGTACCTGTGTATAAATTAATGCCATGAGGCATTACTCTTTTGTCTGATGAAGTGGACTTGATCCATGAAAGCTCACATTTAAATACAGGAGTTAGTCTTTAAGATGGCACACTTTTTTTTGTTGTTTTGTCTTATTTATTGGAATAGTAGCTGTGTTAGTCTGTGTTTTAGGCATATCAAAACAACAACAACAACGCTGCAGCTCTTTAAAGACTAACTGCTATATTTTTAATGTGAGTGCGACTTCAAGGCATGAACTTATATACACCAGGTACAAAGTCATAGAGTGATTAATCAGCATGACAGGTAAGTATGCAAATTAATACAGTTTCCTACAGCTGGCAATAGCAGATGATCTCCGGTTGTTATTTGGATTAACTTTAAATGTCTCCTTTTCAATTGTAAATAATGGGAAGATTCAAAACAAATACCTGGTATCGAACATTTGCTAATGAGTTTAACCTTTGTGTTACTGTGTGAGCACATCCTTTGTTCTGCGAGACATGTTGTGAAAGAGAATTTTACAGGGAAGTTGTGAAGAAGTTAAAGATTACAAAATATAATATACAACATACATAGCAGCATATATGTTTTATTTACTCTCTGGTATACAAACAATTCTGTATAAAACACAAACAATACTTGTGTAGTACCACAACCTAGTGATATCTGCTCTGTTACTCTATCATTTACTTGGACTGTTGCAGAAGTCTCTGAATATAATTGATTTAATCACTTCTCTAAATCATCTCCCCCGCCCCAACCTTATTATTTTAAAACATTTTAAGAGTTGGCCAGTTTTTAATAATTGTCAACAATTTCCATCCCAAGGAAAGGAAATTTGCTGCCACCCAGAAGGGAGGAGGGAAAACAGGGCTGGATGTTTAGCACTAAGTACCTGTACCTTCAGCAGAAGTTAAAATGGAAAGATCGTCACCCTGAGAAAGATCCAAGGTGCTAAAGCCTGCAAATGGGGGTGGGGAATCACAATTTAGTGTGTATGTGTTTTCAAAGCCCCAACTGTTTTCCCTTAGTGGGAAATTGTCTGATACTGTATTATTGGGCAGGCATTTATAAGATCACTAAGGAGGTTTCCTCATCTGGTTTTAATTAGATCGACTCTAAGATTGTTTTATTTAACTCCATACACAAACTAGGCAAGACAGTGAACTGTAAAAGTAGTGACAGGTGAAGAAAGGCCAGGCAGAGCCTAGATCACGAAGAAGGAAGGAAGTTTGGTGTTCTGAAACCAAGACAATGGAGGCAGCCATAGTCTGTCTTAACACATCTTTATTGCATGGAGTACAGTGCGAACATGTGGTAATGGCGGAGGTACAGCTCTTTTTATACGGTCACTATACATTTGAATGTGGTTACAGGGTAGCCCATTGGCTACTGTCAGAGGTACGTCATCCTGGGACACACCCTTCTTGTCCAGGTGTATCTGTGGCGGGAAGGTTTCCCGCAGCCGTGGTGATTGGGGAATATGAACCATGTGAGCTGAATGCTCACTGCTACCGCCACTGGTAGCAGTTCGCATTATTATGCCGCTGGATACAATGTCTCAATACAAACTATGATAAGTATGCATTTCCTGTGGAACTGGTTACATTCATCTTTAAAGGCACAAGTATACAGTTACAATCCATACACAACAGGAAGGAAGGAAGGAAGGAAGGAAGGGGGGAACCTATAGACTGGAATTGCAGCCAGTATGACTGGTAAATTCCTAAACAATCTGCAGCCCCTGTGTAAGCAACCAACTGGAATTTCCATTGTAATTGTGGCTGTGAATTTCCAGTGTAGTCTCACCCTGGGAGTGCCTAGTACCCAGCTGCACATTATTCTTGTGTAAGCTGATTTGCAGCACTCTTTTGAAAAGGACCACGTTGTGTTACTTTACTTTCCAGCTGCCAAGTTGTGATTACTGTTATTGTTGGTCTCTTTGTGGATATAATCTGTTGTACTGGGCGTCATTAACGCCTTATGAAACTTATCAATGCATTGATGTGAGGGAGGGGGGATACTGGAAAATATTCTACCTTGTTTTATATTGCTTCTTGAAAATTTAACAAAATTTTAAAAAAGTTGAAAGAAAATAAACAATGACCCAAATCCCTCTGTGTAGTTACTGTGAAAAGCAAGCAACGTAACTCACAGCAGCTTCCCTCTGGCAATTAAAGAGTCCCAACTGGATTTGGGGACATGCACTAAATTACTGGTCTGAAACACAGTGAAGTCGGACTACCCTGCACTAGCAAACCTGATTGCTGATTTTTTAATTATAAGCAAGAAGCCACTTCAAGTTATGTGTTTACTGAGAGAAGACAGAACCAAAAACAGCTGGGATGTTGCTCCAGTCCCTCTGTGCCAAAATATTTTGAAGGGCTGTTTTGGACTTAATGAAATGGTGAAGCAAAAGTATGAGGTAGTGCATATATAACAGAGAAACAGACACAATCTTTAACCTCTCAAACTAATATTGCCACGCCTGTTCTGTGTACATTTAAAGAAATACCAAATCCAGGATTCTGCAAGGGCAAGTTTCTTCTTTTTCCTCTACTGACACTTCTTCCATTTAGTAGCATTTTAATTTTAGTTTTTCTACTTGCACTTCTTGGTCACTCTCCAAATAATGATTAAAAAAAAACATTTTCTAGAGCATTTCTTTAGTTAGGTTACACGGACAAAACAAGCCTTAGAAGTGGTAATGCTACATCTACTTACCAGTGAGCCCCATTGTAGTCAAAGGTAGTAAAAGGTAAAGGTAAAGGTCTCTCTTACTCAAAAGCCAGTTGTATCTGACTCTAGGATTTAGTGCTCATCTACATTTACAGCCAAAGTGTCTGGTTCTGCAGACGTTTCCATTGTCATGTGGCAGGCATGACTAGACAATGGAGCACATGGGACACCGTTATCTTCCCAGCAAAGTGGTACCTATTTATCTACTTTCAGTTTCTTGCTTTGGAACTGCTAGGTTGGCCGGTAGCTGGGACAAAGATGGGAGCTCACTCCATCGTGCAGCACTTGAACTGCTGACCTGCTAACCTTCCAGTCGTGAAGTTTAGCATCTTAACCACTAAGCCACCTTTGGTGTATGAAAACCAAGACACAGGACACAGCCTCGGGCTGGGTTAACTCAGGTTTATTGCATCGTGGACAGAGGGAACATGAGGTAATGGCGGATCGATAGCTCTTTATATACTGCAGTAATACATTTGAACGTGGTGCCATGGTAGCCCATTGGCTACTGCCTGCGTGACGTCATTGCGAGTCACGCCCTTCTTGTCCAGGTGTAGGTGGTGGCGGGAAAGCTTCCCGCGCTGTTGCCTTTGAAGAGTTCTGACCAATGAGCTTGGACGCTCGCTGCTGCCAGCTGGTGGTCATTAGCTCGCGTCCTTATGCAGGGTTCATATGATACAGTTGAAGGTTACATTGTTGCTATAGGCAAGGTTACATTGGTTCAGATACATTGTAATCCATGTGGAAGGTAAACCCTTAGAACACAACATCCCTCCCCCCTAGGACGAGACAACGTCTCGAGCCCATGCTTCTAGACACTCCCCCCCCTAGGAGACAAAATCTCTTAGCCAAGATGGCTTGTTTCGAACACGCTGGGGTCTCGATGCGGGCTGTCTCTCCCCTGGTTTGCTACCTTCTCTTTGTCCCCTGGTTTCCTGTCCTGTAATTTGAGATGGAGACTCGTTAGTGCCTTGCCGCGGCTCCGCGGCGTTGTTGGGGGGTGTGCTCTTACTTAGGGAGGAACCGGGGGCACTGGGGACTAACGAAAAACCCCTCTTCTCGCTTGGATGGGTGGGGGAACACTCCTGAAAACCCCCCCGGTTTGCTAACTCAAAACCAAAATTCCATTCGGGGGCAGCGGTCGCGAACTCTTCTCCCCCTTCCCCGGCCTCTGACGGAGCTGGTTTATCAAAAGGATATGAGTCGGGGCCGCTGCTTCTTCCTTCCCCCCTCGCTTGGGACTGTTGTCCGCTGCTGTCTCCCCCTTGGGTTACGCGGGTGGGGGAGAACCCTAACGCTGAATCTTGTTGGGGATCGTCACTGACTGGCCCACTTACTCGGTGCCTCAGTTGGTCTGCGTGCCTCCTCCAGAGGAGACCGGTGTGGGTTTCGACCCGGTACGACACTGGCCCCGTCTGTTCTACAACTGTCCCCGGCACCCAGGCTGGCCCCACGCTGGCATAGTTCCTGCAATGAACAGGGTCGCCGGCGGCGAAACCTTTCGAGACTGCCAGCCCCACGTTTTTCCCTTTATCCTCAATTCTTGTGGGGTCCAGCCTGGACAGGAGTGTAGTCAGTTTCCGCCGCATCAATAGCTCTGCCGGCGAGTAACCTGACGCTAAAGGGGTCACCCTATACGCTAATAAGAACTGACATACTTGGTGATTCAGGTCCCCGGGGCCCATGCGCCGAAGCGCCTCCTTTGTTGTACGCACCAACCGTTCCACTTGGCCATTCGTGGCCGGGTGAAACGGTGCGGACGTGACATGCCGAATGGCATTCGCCTCCATGAATGCCCCGAACTCCGAGGAGGTGAAGCAACTCGCGTTATCGCTGACTAAGGTGTCGGGTAAACCGAACGTTGAAAAGACTCTCCGTAGTTGGTTAATTGTAGTGGTGGAGGACGTGCTCTTTACCGGAATGACCTCCAGCCACTTTGAGAATGCATCCACCACCAGGAGAAACATGGTTCCTCGGAAAGGGCCAGCGAAATCTACGTGCACTCTGGACCATGGCCCCCTTGCTGTGTCCCATTCCCTATGCGGGAGGCGGGCCGCCTCTGGTCGGGACCCCTGGCACGCCTCACAAGTGCCGACCATGTGCTCTATGTCCTCGTCCAGCTGTGGCCACCAAAAGTAACTGCGGGCCAGCGCTTTTGAGCGAACGATGCCCGGGTGGCTGACGTGCAGCAGCTTGAGAACTCTCGGCCGCATGGTTGTTGGGACCACCACCCGTTGGCCCCACAACAGGCACCCCCTTTCTAGGGACAACTCTAGCTTCTTCCGAAAGAATGGGTCGAATTCCTTGCTTGGGGACGATGCTGGCCACCCTTTCTGCACCCATGAGCTAACTTTCTCTAGCGTTCTGTCCTTGCCTGTCGCCCTAGCTATATCGGCTGGTACTATTGGGGGTTCGTCTAAAACCTCGATCAGCAGCACCTGGCGGTCTCTTCTTATCCTGGCTTTTTGGTCGTCCGACAAGGGCAACGGAGATCTCGAAAGCGCATCAGCATGGCTGATCTCCTTTCCGGGCCGGTACTCCAACTCGTGTTGGTATGCGTTAAGAAAAATGGCCCATCGCAACATTCTCGGGGATAGAATCTGCGGCGTGGGCTTGCCTGCCGTGAAAATCCCTAACAGGGGCTTGTGATCTGTCACGATTTTGAACGGGCGGCCATACAGGAAATCGTGAAACTTTTTGGTCCCCGCTACTATTGCTAATGCCTCTCTGTCGGTTTGTGCGTAATTTCGCTCTGCTTGGGACAGGGACCTTGAATAAAACGCAACTGGGGCCTCCCGACCGTCATCCAACACGTGGCAAAGCACCGCCCCCACCCCCACCGGTGATGCATCACAGACTAAGACCACCGGCCGTTTGGGGTCGAAATGCGTGAGGATTGCGTCCGATGTTAACAGTTGCTTAAGTTCGTTGAACGCCTTCTCGTGCTCGTCACCCCACATCCATGTCTCCTCCTTTTTAAGTAACCGATGAAGCGGTTCGGCCACGGAGGCTTTCCTCGGGAGGAATGTATGGTAAAAATTGAGGAGCCCCAGGAATGACTGTAATTCGGTTTTGGATGTGGGGCGAGGGGCCTTCTTGATGGCTTCTACTTTGGATTTGGACGGCTTAATACCCTCGGGTGTGATCCGAAACCCTAAAAACTCGACCTCGGTTTCGAAAAAAACACATTTGTCCTTCCTCAGTCTCAGTCCCGCTTTTTCGAACACAGTTAGTACTTTATCCAATCTCTTTGCTAGTTCGGCCTCACTCCCCCCTGTTATCAATACGTCATCAAAATAAGGCAACACCCCCTCCAGCCCCTTCAGGAGGCGTTCCACGAGCGATTGAAAAAGGCCGGGTGCCGAGTTCACGCCGAACTGTAAACGCGACACCTGGAACGCTCCTTTGTGTGTGACTATTGTTTGTGCCGCGGCCGTGGCGGGAGTTACGGGGAGTTGCTGATAGGCTTGTGCCAGGTCGAGCTTAGCGAAACACTTTCCCCCATTTAGCCTGGCCAAAAGGTGGCTAACCACTGGCACCGGATATGCATTAGGGCGAATCGCCTTGTTAATTGTACACTTATAATCAGCGCAAATGCGCACCTCCCCGTTAGCCTTCAGGGCTGTTACAATTGGAGTTTCCCACTCCGCGGAATCCACAGGAATAAGGATCCCCTGGCCCACCAATTTGTCCAGTTCCGCCTCTATTTTGTCCTTAAGTGCGAAAGGCACCCTGCGCGGTTTGAGTCTTATCGGGCGGACCTCCGGGTCTAGGTCGAAGGCTACCGGGGGTCCCTTGAATTTTCCAAGTCCTTTCTTAAAAACGGCGGGGTGCGCATCGCACACCGCCTGTATTGGATCCGCCCCCACTGCATGTACTCCCCCTATGAACAGGCCCAAAGGCTGAAACCACTGTGTCCCTAGGAGGCTACAACTTCCCCCCTTGAGGACAACTAGGGGCAGTTCCGCCGAATGTCTCCTAAACTTAACCTGAAATTTTCCGACCCCCAACACCGGAATGCTGTTTCCCTGTACATCACGTAGCGTGGACCTCAGTGCTTTAAGTTTGGGCCGCACGTGGGGGTCAATTTTCAAGAACTCCCTCTGGGGAATTATAGAATAGGAGGACCCTGAGTCAATCTCCATCCTAATAGGGGCCCCTTGTACTTGTACCTCAACAAAGTAATGGGACTGTCCCGCGGACACGCTGAACACTGGGGCGTCGTCCTCGCTGCCGTCCGAGACGCGGCTCACGCCGTCCTGCTTCTTCGTGGTCTGGGCGCCGTCTTTGGGCCTCGCTGGGCGGTCCGGCTTGGTCGAACGGTCTGATGACTGCCTCCGGCCCTCCTTCCGCTTTCTGCATGCCTTGGCGATGTGTCCCCGCCGGCCGCAGGAGTAACATTCGGCCTTTCTAAATGGGCACCTCGCGCGCTCGTGGGCCGCTCCGCAGCCATCACAACGGCGCCCCCCTTTTCGGACCTTCTGGACCTCCTCGCCGTCGCTGCCTTCCGAGGACGATTTTGAGACCCGTCGAGTTGCGTGCACCGATTTTTCCGCTTTGCCGGCTCTGGGACGCCACTCACGCCACTGGTGCATCTCGTCCACTCCAGCATTCGTGGACTCTGCGGCTTCTGCGGCCTCAACGACCTCTGCCAGCGTGGGTGGCGGCTCCTTGTTCATCAAACTGCGCTGCACCTCCTTGTCCTTCAGGCCGCACAGCACGCCGTCCCTGAGGGCCATTTCTTGGATATTGTCCCATTTGCAGGGGACGGCGGCTGCCCTCATGGCGGCCACGAATGCCTCAACCGACTCGTCCGGCGCTTGGACTCGCCTCCAAAACGCGCTCCGAGCGGGAAACATCGCCCTCGCGGGTCGGAAACGCTCCCGTAGCAGCTTCATGATGTCGGCCGCCTTGAATTCGCTCACCTTCTTCGGAGTGATAATGCCCACCAGTGTCCGCTTGGTGTCCATCCCGAGCATTCTGGTGAGGATGGCCCTCTTCGTCTCCTCATCGTCTTCCTTGACTTTGAGCTCCACCAGGGCCGCATGGAAGTCCATCTCAAACAGCTCCCAGTCTTGCGGTTTGGTGATGTTGAACCCGCCCTGCGCTCTGGCTGCTCCTTGGGGATCCATGATCCCACCTTCGTCGCCAATTTGGTGTATGAAAACCAAGACACAGGACACAGCCTCGGGCTGGGTTAACTCAGGTTTATTGCATCGTGGACAGAGGGAACATGAGGTAATGGCGGATCGATAGCTCTTTATATACTGCAGTAATACATTTGAACGTGGTGCCATGGTAGCCCATTGGCTACTGCCTGCGTGACGTCATTGCGAGTCACGCCCTTCTTGTCCAGGTGTAGGTGGTGGCGGGAAAGCTTCCCGCGCTGTTGCCTTTGAAGAGTTCTGACCAATGAGCTTGGACGCTCGCTGCTGCCAGCTGGTGGTCATTAGCTCGCGTCCTTATGCAGGGTTCATATGATACAGTTGAAGGTTACATTGTTGCTATAGGCAAGGTTACATTGGTTCAGATACATTGTAATCCATGTGGAAGGTAAACCCTTAGAACACAACACCACCACAGTCCTGTAGTCAAAGGTACTTTTCAGCAAACAGGCGTAGCTTTCCCGTTTATATAGCCCAACTGCAGGAAACAGAAAATAAAAGGTTGATTCACAAATAAGGGATATACAGTAACTAATTAAACATCAAGAACCCAGACAAAGAAAGAATTTTGTTGAGTGACATTTGCATCTGAATAAAGAGAAGATCTTATATTAGACTTTTGACACTAGAAGTAAATTGCAGGGTTATTGTAGGGCAGGGGTTCTCAACCTATGGCCCCCGGCCTGGACCCGGCCTGTGGCACCATTTCATGTGGCCCATGTTGCTGCCACCACCGAAAGCATAAATGCACCCACGGCTATTGTAAACACATTTATGACAGCTGTGGATGCATTTTATAGTAGTATTTATGGCAGGGGGAACCACCAGTCCAACCTGCTCAGCTGTCTGAGCCCACGACTTTAAAAGCTTGAAAATCCCAGTTGTAGGGAACATTGAATACAGCAGGAGTTCTCAACCTTTTAAAGCCCCAGGCCAGACCATGTCCCCTCAGACTGCTGAGCGGGCCGGACTGGTGATTACCCCACCATAAAAGCTGCCATAAAACATGTCTGCAGCTGCCGTAAATGTGTCTGTTTCCACTTTCAGTGGCTGCAGTGACAGCAGTGCGGGCCACGTGAAATGGTGCCGCAGGCTGGGTCAGGCCCATAGGCCGTAGGTTGAGAACCCCTGGAATATAAAGTCACGTGGGATGTATCTCCCTTCGAATTACATTTCCAGCCAACAGGAAAATAGCCATGCCATAGTTGTGCTGAATAATTTCACTTGGAAGCACCTCTGGAGAAGAGAGTGCCCCAGAAGAGAATCTCAGAGTGATGCCATCCCTTGCTGCGGATGATTTTGTCCTGTTGCCTCATAAGTGATAGACATGTGGGTGGATGGGTGAGTGAGTGGAAGTAGAAATCCTACGGCACATATCACTTTTGGTGAGGGAGACACTCCCCCATTCCTTGTCAGACAACTCTTTTGCAGAGAAATCAGTGGCTATTCCTTTGTGTGTGCTTTCTTGGGTGGCTGTACCATCCACCCCCACGACAAGAGGGAGCTGCAGGGTTGCAGGAACTATCTGAAACTTGACCAGCTGCCCAGAAGGGCGAGTGCCAAAGCCAAGAGAGGATGATGCTACCTGAAGAACCCTCCGGTCCTCAGGTTTCAACTTGGCCATTTGAAGGCAAGAGCAGCTGTTCTGCCAACAGGCAGCAGCTCGGCCTGAGGCTCTCACTCTCAGCAAGGCTGAAGGGAGTGAAAAATTGGACCTTAAAAAGGTCCCTTTCTTTGGGAATATTGCTCACTCCATCGAACAGTAAGTAGACGATGAAATCTCCAGCTGCTGCCTGACCATTTCTGTGTACCAGAATGTGTCTCTTTGCCTTTTTTTTTACTTCAGTAGAGTAGCACGTGTTAATTAATCTCCTCATTCCCTTGCGTTGCTGATTATTATTAGTGTTTGGCTTTCACAGACTGATGTAGAGTTAGCTGCTGCTGCTGCTACTTCTCTTTTCTGCTGAGAAACCTTTGGCTGTGTCCCGACTTCCACAAAACCAGATGACTGCTGGTTCCTTTCAAGTCCCTGCCCCTCATGTAAGGGAAACATGTCAGAGAAGAAGAGAGTGGGTGGGTGGGTGGGTGGATGTTCAGGGAAATGTATTGACAGGGAGGTGTACATGGAGCCATTAACAAAGTTAATAGGAGGGACTGTGTGGCCAAGATTTGACAGACACAACTAGGATGGGAACTGTGAAGCAGCAGTGACAGACTTGGAAGTGTGGCCAAGAAGCCATCTTCTCAGATCTTGGCTATAAAATCAGAAATGCCCCTAGCTCCCGCCGTCTTCGCCTATCACTCTAAATATAGAATGAAGGATATGAAAGGACTCTTGAGTTGCTGCTTGCTAGGAGATAATTTAGAAACAGAGAAGTGATCTTAGCTCTAAAAACTGGATTCCATCTTTGTCAGGTTCAACAGCCTGTTTTCTGTATCTATGACCCTCAGGGAACTAACAGACTATCCCAAATCCAAATGCCACCCTGCATATATCAAAGATTACACTAAGTAGCTAAAAGTCTACTTTTAATTTTGAAAAGTGGTATTTTGCAGTGTGAAGTACTATGAGGGAGTCTTGTTACCTATTTAAAAGGTGTATCATATCCCCCCCCCCCCCGGTAGAGGTTTCCCTTGCTTGAAAGCCAGTTGTATCTGACTCTAGGTTTCAGTGCTCATCTCTGTTTCAAAGCCAAAGAGCCAGCACTGTGGCAGGGATGACTAGACACCGGAGTGCACGGAATGCTTGCAAGACACGTTTTACTTGTGCTTCCAGTGGTAGGAGCCACGTGACTGGCCCGCTGAACTACGTGACCGGCTCAAGGCCCAGAAAGTTTGGGCACCCTGATCTAGTGTTTGAGTGGCCCAGGCCAAGCATCAAGTTCTCCGTTTGTTCTGAGAGGTAGCCTGAGGCTGTGGATGTGAATTCTACTGAAGTAGTAAAGGTGGTATAATATAACATGTAAAATGCAACATATATAGCAGCATATAACAACCTGTTAGTTGTGGTGTATCAAATTTGATAATGTCCAAGAAACCCATGGCTAATATTCAAACCTTTGGGATGGGTGTCTAGCATATGCATGTACAGTGGAACCTCATACAGCAATCATCCCATATAACAACGAAATTGTATAACAATTAGGTTTGGGGGGGGGGAATGGTGTCCTGCATAACAATTTTCCCTATGGATAAAATTGTACAACAATTTTTCTATGGGAAAAACTACTTAGCAAAAAAATAAATAAATTGTTGTACGATGCATCCCATAGGGAAAATCGCTATACGATGCATGCATCGTACAACAATTGTTTCATACAACAACAAGCCCCATGGAACGGATTAAAATCGTTGTATGAGGTACCACTGTACTTTATCTCTGCTGTCTCTCTCTGGATCCTTGTCTTGTAATTTTTCTATTTCAGAATGGCAACTTTCAAATCTTGTGCACTGAGTACAGGTAGACTGAAATGGTTTGAAACTGGTTTCTGTGTATTGCTGTTCCTGATGTCTGATTTATGTCCATTAACTCTTTTGCAAAGAGATTGTCCTATTTGTCCTATCTAGCGTGCAGAAGGGCATTTGGACAAAAGATGGCATAAATCACGTTGGCAGAAGAACAAGTAAAATTACCCTTAATATCATGTATGGAATTATTGGATCCAGTAATACTGTTGCCAGAGTAAATGTGGGTGCATAGCTGACATCTGGGTTTGCAGCAAGGTTTAGTTCCCATCTTGGGTTCACTGTTGTGTAGTCTGTTATGTGTGTCAATAGTTGCTTGAGATTGAGGGGTTGTCTATAAGCAAGTAAAGGTTTGTCACCAAGGGCTTTGGAGAGTGAAATATTCTTATCCAAGATGGGTTGGAGATCTTTCATTATGCGTGTAAGAGGATTTAGTTGTGGGCATATCTGTTTGTTCACAGATACGTTAATCTTTTTCTGTGCTGTTTACTACTCATGTGCAAGTTGTAGGCATGCTACTCAGCGTGAATTCTGGGAATGAGGCCTATATCTATTATACAGATATATCTGTGTCCAAGCATGTATTTTTGTGTGGAAATGAGCATTCTTAAAATATGGGGGAAAATTGTTTTGTGAGGAAATCTTTTTCTCTCTCTGCAAAATATTTCCCAGATTCTTTGGCACACAAATCTTTCACTAAAATAGTTTGCCCATTTGTCAAGTATAGTGTTATAAGTGCTTTTACTGTTTAAATAGAATTGGGTGACTTATTTACAACTACCTGGTCGTTGAAGATATGACATGTTTGAACCCTCCTCCTTGGCTCACTAACGAAGAAGGGATATGGTTTCTGTGTATTGCTCAAGTGCTTAGAGTCTATAATGCGCCTGGCAAGGACATGCCACATTTCAAGCAACTGATGCAAACTCCCCTTGGACTGGCCAAAGGGTTGGGAGTGGGGAGGGGTGGAGAGAGGATGGATGGAGAAAACATGTTAGAGTCAAGGATGGAAGAGAATAACTAGCTATCTGTAGCAGCTGGTATTCAGTCTGTGGTAAGCTAAGCTGTTTCTTACTTTTTTATTATTATTACTGTGATCCACACAGCTGCCTGCATAATCTGAAAGGATGAGGCTGTTATATTATTCACTTTTATTTCTCAAACTAGGATCCCGACTTTTGGACAAAAAACAACAACAAACCAATACTCAAGGAGGCTAACAACTGAAAAACTTGTATTGAAAAATACAAAAAACCCCATAAAAACAGAATAAAAAAACACAAGCAGAAGCAACTCACTAAAGATAAACAACAGCTCCATTGAACTATAGTCCAGTTTAGATTTCAAAGCTCAGTCTAAATAAAGAGGTCTTTGTCTGGTCGAAGAAGGACAGCAGAAGGGAGTCAACATAGTCTCTCTTGTCAAGTGCCTGGCACAGCAAGTAGCCACCACTGAGAACATAAGGACTTCTCTCATGATCTCACCATCAGTGCTTCCAGTCATGATAGGTGAACCAACTCCTCAGGCAGGTTGATAACAGTAAGTGTTGTGTTTCAAATACTCATGCCCAAATTATATATGGCTGCATAAGGGCATAAAAATGTACCTGTGGTTAGCCATGGTGTACTGGTCTGAGTTTTGACATCTAAACTGACCATACCTGTCAACTGTGGCTCAGACAATCCGGGACCTGCGCAGTACGGTTCTGCGCAGGTCGCTTTTTACGCATGCGTAAAAGCCTTCTACACATGCGTAAAAGCGACTTGCACAGAACCGTTCTGCGCAGCTTGCTTCTATGCATGCGTAGAAGGCTTCTATGATCCCCTTCTGCACAGAAGCCTTCTACGCATGTGTAGAAGGGTTCTACACAAGCGTAGAAGGGTTCTACGCATGTGTAAAAGCGAGCTGCGCAGAAGGGATGTGCAGTAATGCATCCCATGGCACCATTTCATTTGGCCCGAGCTGCCTCCACTGCACCCAGAAGTGGAAGAGGATGCATTTTACGTCAGCCGTAAAATGCACCCATGCATGCATAAACATGCCTATCACTGTCGTAAACGTGGAAGTGGCCGCATTTATGACAGCCATAAATGTGCCCGTTTCCACTTCCGGGGGGGGGGGGGGGGTTGGTCGAGCCCACTCAGCTGTCCAAGGAGCGTGGTTAGGCTCTCGGTATGAAAAGGTTGGTCACCTCATACAACGAATGCATCATACAACGAAGAGAATTTGAAAAAAAAAAGTTGTATCATACAACGAAAATCTCTATGGGATGCATCGTACAATGAATGGTTTTCTTTGTACGATTTTCCTCATAGAGATTTTTGTTGTACAATTATTCCCATAGAGATTTTCGTTGTATGATGCATCCCATAGGGATTTTTGTTGTATGATGCATCATATGGAATGCATTGTGCAACACATGCATTGTGCAATGAAAAAAATGGTATAATGAAGTTCCTTGTGGAACTAATTATTTTCGTTATACAAGGTTCCACTGTATATTATTTTGGTCAATGCAGCATCTTTCCTCCATAAGGCCAAATAACATTCTCACTGCTTGAAATAATAATTATTCAGACTAAATATTGTGTGGAAGAATACATTTTGATCACTCTAATCCCACTTATAAGGAGGTTTATCACAGTTCTCAGTGGACAGGAAGGGTGTCCCACATATAGTCACATCCTAGGATTGAGTTTTGGCACTGAAAATGTATTCTACAGTCAGCAAGCTAGGGCTCATGTTATGTTTTATTCCCCACGTTCCAAAACAGGCGGATGTGTGAAGAAATTCCAGGTACAATATAAGACTATGAGATTTTCACAGTGAAATATATTTTCTTCAGGTTGAAGACATTTCTTTATATTTAAATTTCATATCATTAAATTTGTATTTTAATTTATTTATTTTAAATAAACAACATAAAATACAAAAAGAAAAACAAGACAAATGCATACAAATAAAACACAACAACACTACAATTAATTTAAAAAAACACTAATACATAAGTGCTCCTGCCGCCACCGGGACATTATTGTCTTATTCATATAACTTAAACAGAATTGTCCTTTATTATTTTATCTCTTATTTCCAAATATTCATGTCCTGGATTTATTTCTTTAACTTTAACAGATACATAATCAATAATTTCACCCCAAATGTCTATAAAATCATTTTTCTTTATCAAACCTTTCCTTAATTTTAATGTACATGTCAAATTATCATAATTCTTTATACCAGTCAAAATTGTATTTTGATTTAAAGGATGTAATGTTTCAAGCAACAAGGGTGCCAAAGGACAATACATAAGGAAACAGAAATTTTATGAACTAATCCCCCTCCCCCCCGCCCTCATTTCAAACTGGTTTGGATGATGATCTAGTACAGGGGAAGGAGGTATGAGATTTTCTTAAATATCAAAAGAGAGATGTGATACCAAAAAAATGAGGAATCCAGAACACTATAAAGAAAGTGTCTCTGGGAAAGCCAATCTTTGGTCCTACTTGTTTTGGTAACAGTTTTTGTACCACTTTAATTGACACAGCTCTCTCCCAAAATTCTGGAAAAGGTAGCTTTTTGAAATGCTAAGAATTCCCTCTAAGAATTCTAAGAATCAGGATGTCCCCTTGACATGCACCACAGGATCCCCCCGCCCCCCTATGAAGAAGAGGACATGTCACCAGATGTACCGTAACTGGAACCTTTTATATCCAAGCCTTAAGTAACCCGTAGTGGGAGTCTCTTGCCATCTGTTTTAGGGACAGAGGCTCTGAACATTTTCCAGATTGTTTTGTTTCTAATGACTGTTACAGTGGTGCTCCATTCCCAACACTAAGGGGCTGCGGTGGCTCAGTGGTTAAGAAGCTCGCCTTGTTAGCTGGAAGGCTGGCAAGTCAGCAGTTTGAGACCCAGGTACTGCATGACGGATTGAGTGCCTGTCTCTGTCCCAGCTCTTGAGAACATGAAAGGAGCCTCATTTGGGCATCCCCTGAGCGGATGCCCTGAGTCAGGTTCGCACTGAGTCAGGTTTGCCTGAGTGTGCGGTATATAAGCGTGAAAATTAAATTAAATTTTTGCGTCTTCCGCAAAAATCCTTTCAACGCAGAATAACTTCTGACATGAAATTATTATTATTCCCAACACTCACCAGCTACATTTTTTTTTTGAAAGCTAGAAAGGCATACCTGTCAAGTTTTGGGAAATTTCTGTCAAACCCCCATATTTTACACTCTTTCCCGCCGTCATCCCATATTAGTTAGACTTCAATTAGACTGGAGTTAGACTGGAGGCCAGCACAGGATAAGCATAGCTGTCCAGTTTCCTGTTTTGGCCAGGAAATTTCGCTTATTTGACAGAAACTTTCCGAAACATGACAGGTATGGAAAGGTAGAAAGGAAATACGGTAGTACACATGCATAATAATAATAATTTTGTGTCAGAAATTATTCTGGGTTGAAAGGATTTTTGCTGGAGACTTAGGGGACGCCCGAGTGAGGCTCTTTTCATGTCCCCAAGATCTTTTCCCACATAAGTGGTCCCTGTTTATCTACTTGCAATTTCTTGCTTTCGAACTGCTAGGTTGGCAGGAAATGGGACAGAGATAGGCGCTTAAACCGTCATGCAGTACCCAGGTCCTGAACTGCCGATTTGCTGGCCTTCCAGCTAACAAGGCGAGCTTCTTAACCACTGAGCCACCGCAGCCCGAGTACAAACGAACGAACAAACGAACGAACGAACGAACGAACGAACGAACGAACGAACGAACGAACGAACGAACGAACGAACGAACGAACGAACGAACGAACGAACGAACGAACGAACGAACAAACAAACAAACAAACAAACAAACAAACAAACAAACAAATGTTTGTTCCTTCATTCATTCACATCTATACTCTGCCTTTTTGTGCAAGCACCACTCACAGCAGCTTACTCTCTCACTCTCTCATTCTCTTCGTGTGTTTAAAATCATCCCACAATAGCCAATAAAAACACAAGAAAAAACACAGGAAACAAAGCCAGGGGCATGAAAAATCTTAAAAATGTAACAGTATCCAAATTTAAAGACTATCCGCAGCAGTAAAAGGAGGTGATATCAAAATTAAAAATCCAAGGTCAACATTGCACCGTTCTAACAATCTTCTAGGCCTTAAATGTCTTGCTGATATAAGTAGGTCTTAAGTGATTTACGGTATGTTAACAAGGGTGGAGCAGTTCTAATCTCCACTGGCAATTCGTTCCAGAGGGCAGGAGCAACTGCAGAGAAAGCTCTGAATGTGGTTATAGCTTTTTTTTGCCTCTCCAGGTGTAACCCCTCGGGGCTTAACAATATAATTTGCCGGTGTTTGAACATAACTTTTAATGTTTTTCAATTATACCTTTTAAGTTATTTTTTATTGTCCAGCCACCTGAAGTCCCAGTTAAGGGACAAATGTGGGATATAAGTAAAATAAATAAAAATAAACAGTCACAAATAAAGATATAAATAAAAATAAATACACATAAATTGAAATATGCAATTCAAAGAGAAATGTAATTCACCATGCTGTAACTGGGAACTCTGACTTAGTGACTTGCATACTTTCCCAGTGCTAATTGTTGATGGCAGACTTCAAGATCCTTGGTTTCTTTTCCTTCTTGACCTTTAAAAACAAGCTTGCACAAAAATGGGCAGCCTTGGCAAATATAGAGTCCTGTCCTTTGTGAAAGTAGGGTATATAACCATGCTACTCCATATTCAATCCTGACTTTTTATCACTTTTAAATTATTTCTTGGCCATAGATTGGAGAAACCCTTTGAAGAATCATTGTCTATTGTCTGCATGTTATAACAACCCATACGTCCTGGTTCAATGAACAAAAATGTACATGAGAAAGGAAGATGAAACAGCTTGAAGCTGATTTACTAATCTTGGTTTGCATAGTAGCAATGAAGAATTAGTTTCTGGTTTGGATATGAAAGAAAGCAATGCTTAATGAAACTTTTCTTGTTTGTCTACATAAAGGGAGAAGCAAAGCAAGATGGCTCAAAATCCCAATATGCTGCTAGCTCAGTTTATTTACTGTATTTATTTTTAAGATAGGAATTAGCACAGGGGTGCCCAAACTACGGCATGTGGGCTGGATCCAGCCCCTGATGCCAATCCATCTGGCCCATGCCACCCTCGCCTCTCCCGGAAGTGGAAGTAAAACACGCATGTGCAGAACACGTTTACCACAGCTGCAGGTGCATTTATGGCAGCATTCTGTGCATGCTCAGACACGTTTTATTTCTGCTTCCGATGGGAGGAACCACATGACTGGTCTGGTGAGTCACATTCTCACATCTTTTGTGTTCCAGAACTCACAGGAGTGAAAATAGGCACAGAGAAGAAATGCAACAATACAATAATAGTTTATAAACAATGAGTTGACAGCAAAGAAAATCTATAACAGTAGGTGGCAGAGCAACATTAAAAATGACTGTAATTTTTGTAAAAAGAAATATGGTGGAGCAGATTGCATAGCTAAGAATGCACTAAGAAGAATACTAATTTGATTCAGCATAAGGAAACTTCACGTGTACTGTATTTTTTTCACCCCTTCCTATCTGTACTTATTTTGGACCTACTTTGCTGATTTACAGTGTTATTTAAAAACATTTCTGCAATATTTTCCCCAGAACAGGCAGGCAACTTTACTGTGTTAGGGAGCATTGGTACCATGTTGCAATTCTTTGAGAGAGGCCACAGCTGAATTGTGAGTGAACTGCTGTCTCCTCCTCCCTTTTCTGGAGTGGAAACTGATTGAACCATAGCCCTGAGGATAAAGGAGATCAGCTCCAGGCCCGTGCTGGCCATCTGGGACACACGGACAAATCCTGGTGTGCCCCAGTGACTGGCGCCCTCAACAGAGGTCGGCAGAATTATGTCACCTGGTGGCTACAATCCATGATGTCATGCAGTACCCCCCCCCCCAGGCACCGCCCCCTCCCTCCCTGTCCAGTGCCCTTTTAGCGTAGCCAGCATGCCCCTGATCACTTCCCTTGCTTCTCTCGCTTTTGGGCAGGTAAAGATTTGGGGAGGGGTCATGAGCCAGATAGGCCAGGCTGGCAGGTTCAAGGTTTCCCATCCCTGTCATAAAAGTGTCTTGGTATGGAGAGTAGAAAATAAGCACTATCACTTGCTAGTTCCTGCATCTCAAACTGCTGTCAAATATGTTCCAAAGAAACCAATGAATTAATTCCAAAATCCATGGTCAGGCAAGAAACAGACAAGCTAGGAAGCTTCTGAGATCACTCAATTTCTTAATCAGGCAAGACAATACATCAGGAGTGGCCAACCTTTTTCTATCGTGGGTCTGACCATGCCCCCGGAAGCAGGCACATTTATGGATAATGTAAATGTGCCCACTTCCATGTTTATGCCAGGTGCAGGTGCATTTGCGCATGCACGGGTGCATTTCATGGATGATGTAAACATGCCCACTTCCACTTCTGGGTGCGATGGAGGCAGTGATGGGCTGGATGGGCTGGTGTCAGAGGCCAGGTCCGGCCCACGGGAACCCCCTGCAACACAGGAAAAAGTGGCAATGTGGATGAAACAGGGGGGTGGAGGCTAGCAATGTTGGAGACATGTGCAAAAATATCTGTATCAGTTTATTTTCTAGAGGGCTCAACATGGAGAACTGTTAAAAGTCATTCTGTTTTAAATTTGTTTAAGCAACATTTTATTTCTAGCCCCTGCTGAATGCTCTGCTTCAAACCTCTTATTCCTAATCCCAATCATTGCCTCCTTGTGAAACCAACCATTGAAGTATTTAACACCAGACATTAAACATTTACAAGTTGCTAACAATATATGGATTTTTTAAAAAAAATTCCTTTAAATATATACTGCTCATCAGAGCAACAAGCATTTCCATCAGGAGTTGCGAATATACTGCTACTACAAAGAAAGTGTGTGGGATGTATAAATGTGTTGCTCAAGTCTTGAATAAGTCTATCCACCGATTACTATTTCCAGAAAGCAGAATTTGAATTTAGTTGCGGTCATTGCTTTGTTAAAAGTTGTAGAGTTGGAAAGGGGTGGTGGAGGAGAAAGATGGAGGAGCAAGGAAGATCTTATCAACTATACACTCCAGTCTGTCCAGATTATCCTGCTATGGTAATAGAGTAGGCCATACTGCCAGTGACTCAATGCCAATAGTTAGGTGGTGGTTAACTAACCGGACAACCCTGAGAACTAACAGCCTTGGGTGATGAAGCCCACAGGGAAGGGTAATGGTCCCTAAATGGATTAAATCCCACTTGAATCCATCTTGATGGAGGGCAGCAGCTTCATTAATACTGGCCTGGGGCTGATGAGGACTTTGTGTGTCAAAAGAGCTCAGGACCAGAAAGTGACTCATTAAACTGGATCAGTGGTATGGGGGTCACACTGTGATGCAGAAGGCAAATGGAAGGCCACTACATTATATTCTCAGGACAATCTTCATGGCTGATTGCCATGATGATCACCAATGTTCGTAATTGGATACAACACAACAAGAAGAAGAATACACCAGTTCTCGGCATACACAGTAGGGAATGAGTCTCTTGGACGCCAGTAGGCTTTCCCAAGGTTTTTAAGTGTTCTCAGAAGTCAAGCTCTAACTTCATTCTTGCATCTAAATTTGAGTGCAACATATCCTGCAGCTAAGAGTCCTCAAGAAGGCCTGTGTTATGCCCTCTGTTGCTTTTTAAACCTGTGTTCCGGATGGGCATTTTAGTATCGGCTCCTGTTTCATCTGCACGGATAAAATTTTCAGCAGCAAGCTTCAAGGTGTCAGATAATCCCGGAAAGAGGAGGGAGGTTCTTTGCACAGGTTTCAGAGCAGGAAGTTTGCTGGAATGATGTCAGCCATCAAAACCACAGAAGGAAATGGACACAGCCAAGTGGCATTAGGTTACAGCAGGAGTTCTCAACCTTTTAAAGCCAGGGGCCGGGTCATGCTCCCTCATACAGCTTCGGGGATTAGATCGCCATTTTGCCCTTCCTCCACCACATGGCACTTCCTGGTGTGTTTAGGGTTGTCAGAATTTTCTCCCACAAAACCAGGACAGAAGTATATTTGACAAAAATGGGCAGGTTATCTACAAAATAGCCTTTTAAAAAACAAACATAATATAATGGCAGCTATAAAACACTTTCACATTAAATATACATAAATAAATTTATTTACAATAGTTAATTCTTACTGTAAGATGATATGTTGTACTTCTGAGAAGTTGCATCGCAATCAACTCTTAACGTTCTCAGTTTCAGGAAACACACTGGTCACACTTATCAGGCAGTGGTCTGAGGTTAAGATTTGTCTCCAGGTATGCTCCAACTCCAATGTGGCAGGAAATCGCTTGTTTGATGGCAAGCGATTGAATTTATTTTAATGGTGTTTTATAATACACAAACAGTAAGTTTTAAAAATCCGGGACTTTAGCATGATTTTTATTGAACTGGCCAGGACAGTTTTTCTGGCCTTGAATCTGGGACAGTCCCGGTTTTCCGGGACATATGGCAACCCTAGGTGTGGTGGAGGCAGTGGGGGCCCACATAAAATGATGCCACAGGACATAAAGGGCTTTGCAACCATTCTGTTTGAGTGCATGCCACCTGACTACATCAGCTGGGAAAAGAGGCAGGACAGTAGGGAAACTGGCTGTCATTTGAATCTTCTCTTTCCCAAAACTGGTGCTTGGATCTGTTATTTTCCCTTTCCTTTCTGCTTTCCTTCCTTTCTTTATTTAAAATTTGGCTGCCCTAGCACTATGATATATAGGTGACCAAAGGGGTTGGGGGAGAAGTCAGCAGAGTGCACATTATAAATCAGCTTTTTTGCCACTTGTTGAGATGCTCTACTGTACCCCTGCAAATCTAGACAGCCAAAGAAAGGTTACCTTATCAAGCTGTAAATAAGGCTGTTTGCCAATTTTCTATGCTTTTCCCGTTAGTTCTGTTTGATCAGGTTAAGCAAAAAACCACCTAGGGAAATCCAACTTTCTGGGGGGAAGCTCACAATAGATCCATTGGCATTTCCCCTGCTGTGTAGCTGAGCTGTCAATTTCACGTAAGGAGCTGTTTCCAGGACCCATCTCTGAATAGCAAAGGCAGGAAGACAAGGACTATGACTCAAGTTCCAGAAATTGACAAGATTGAAAGCCAACAATTTAGATATTTCTTAGGAGAGAATACTAGCTTGGTTGTGTCATCAGAAAATAATAGTGTGGATGATTAGACCAAACTTTATTTATTTATGTTCTTGTATTTTTTAAACTATCTTCCCTACACTTGCTGGTTGGACAGCTCAGTGGTTTAGGTAACTAGCCATGGAGCCAGAGATTAAGAGTTCGATTTCACACAGTGCATTCTAGAAGAGCCAGCCTATGTGGCTTGAGCAAACTGTGCAGAAGAGGGGGAAAGATAAACCATTTCTGTGTATTCATTGTCTAGGAAACCCTGCGAAAGGTCACCATAAATTGGAATCAACTTGGTGGCACATTCTTATTTATTTATTAACCACACTTACTCAAGCATCAATATAAACAGGTTGTTAACAATACACTTTAAAACAGAGGACTATAAACTACCCACTCCCTAAAACACTGCATCTTTTCATGGGAAGCCATTTGCCCTGAAACATGCAAATATACTGCAAGTAACAGTTTTCTGAGCCAGAGGTGGGAAGTGGTGCAATTTAAAAAATGGTTTACAGTGATGGCTAACTTTGGCACTCCAGGTGTTCTTATTTATTTATATTTTTAATTTTATTCTTAAATTTATATACCGCACACTCAGCTGAGGCTGACACAGGGCGGTTGACAATCCCAGATAAAAACAGGTTAAAAATTATTTAAAACTACCCACCCCTTTAAAAAGGTGCAGGGACTGAAGGAACCATGGGGAAGGAATTATCTTTTCCTTCTCTTCTATATCAGCAACCCAATGGAGGTCACCCTTCCACCTGCACCCCACACTTGGCCTGCCAGCCAGGTTTTAAGTTCTTTTCTGAAAGGCAGCAATTCCGTCTGGAGACGTAGTTCTGTTGGCAGGAGGTTCCAGAGGGCCGGCGCGGACACGGAAAAGGCTGTCCTCGTTGTGCCAGAGAGACAAGCCCCTCTGGCTGATGTGACAATTAGAGAGCCCCTCTGGTCTGCTCTGGTTGGACAGACAGACGTCCTCAGGGTGATGCAGTCTCTTAGGTATCCTGGCCCACTACCATCTGAATTGCACCCGGAGACAAACTGGCAACCAGTGCAGCTCCCGAATTGGACTTCAATTACCAGAAGCCCAAGTCATCACTCCTGCTGATCAGGTCTTCTGGAATTTGAAGTTCCAGAATACCTGGAGTGCCAAGATTCACCATCACTGGATAGGGGGAGAAATGAGTAAATTCCTGTGTGATAAGTATAATGCGGGTTAGAGTATGTACCACCACTACAGATTCTGATTTGGATCAGATGTTCTATGGCTGCCCACCCCACCCTTGAAAGAAAGAGAATTAGGAATAGTTTAATGTCCTTCATGTAGGATGTGGTTTCACTATTGAGGTGTATACAGGTGAAACCCGGAAAATTAGAATATGGTGCAAATGTTCATTCAGTTCAGTAATGCAACTTAAAAGGTGAAACAAATATATGAGATAGACTCATTACATGCAAAGCGAGATAGTTCAAGCCTTATTTTGTTCTAATATTGATGCTTATGGCTTACAGCTTATGAAAACCCCAGCCCCCCATCTCATGTACCCCATAATCATCACATAATCTCATGTACGCTGTATGTCATGATCATTACAGTTATAACCAATTAAGGTGTAACATCTCTCATTTTGCATGTAGCGAGTCTATCTCATATATTTGTTTCACCTTTTAAGTGAAATGAATGAACATTTGCACAATATTCTAATTTTCTGAGTTTTATGTGTACAGTGGTGGGCTCCAAATTTTTTTTACTACCACACTGTGGGCATGGTATGGTTGGTGGGGAAAGCCCTACGTTGCACCTGAATTAGGACTACCTTATTTCAAAACTTGGATGGGCGGGGCCAGCTAGAATTTCTGGCAAACTGATGCGAACTTGCTGATGCCCACCACTGGATGTATAATGGCAACTTTTACAAGAACTCACTTTACTTCTGCCTTAGAACATGGGACAGCAGGTACTTTGCTGTCAGAGTACAGAAGATTTTAATGAAGATAGACCAGTATAGCCTTTTCACCTTAAAATCACAATTCTGCCTTTAAAACAAGACATATTGTATATTCATTCTTTACACGTAGATTTACATTTCTTGGAGGCTATCAGAAGTTAAAACCAATCCATGTTTAAGAAATGTAAGGAGCATATCTTGTTTTTAAAAAAGACACTTTTTACAGGAAAATGTCACTTTTCCGTATCATTTCTCTAAACCTTCCATTTAGCCACCTTTGTACCCTTGAGGTTTTTATTTGTTTGACATGCCTTTTTATCAACATGAATTGGATCAACCAATCAAGGTCTGATGTCAAATCCATCTTGAATTTTAGTAGCAAATTTATGAAGAGTAATGAGGAAATTCTGGCAATCTACAAAAATGGACAGAGTGCCTATTTTATAACAATAGTTTCCCTAACATGTATGTAAAACAGGACTTTAAAAAGCTATTCTTGCTGTGCTATATTTCTGTTTCCTGAAAAGGAAGTCATTTTCCAGAGTCACAGAATGGCACTCAGTGTGGGATTCCCTCCTAGTGTAATATTTTTTATTTATTTTGCTTTGATCTTCATAATTCTCTCCCTACCTATCATACTCTGGCTGTTATTTGCATTTTAAAAAACCAAAGTGAGCATCTTAACCTATAAAATCGAGGGTTAACCGTTGGAACTTTGCATAGGCTCCTTAGCCAGGCCCTACTAGCCTGCACTCACCATTCGTGCACACGCCCGAACTGGGTACGCAGGTAAACGCAAGATTGAGAAATGTGCCAGTGAGGCAAGAGCCCCACAAACGCGAAAAAGGGAAACAACTTAAGAACATAAGAACATAAGAACAGCCTTGCTGGAACAGGCCACAGCCCATCCAGTCTAGCATTCTGTCTCACACAGTGGCTCACCATTTCCTTCAGGGTATTCCCAAGGAGATGCCTTCACCTGCTTAGGATTCCCTGGAAATGGCATTGAGAGATATCCTGCCTATCTCTCCAACCCGGAGGTTGTCCTTAGGTAGCCATAATTATAGCCATTGATAGCCTTGTCCTCCATGAACTTGTCTAATCCTTTCTTAAAGCTGTGAAGACTGACAGCTGTCACCACTTCTTCTGGCAGGGAGTTCCATAGACCAGTAAACTTCATTTCCCAATGTTCTTTGCACCGTGCCGCACCACAGCCAATCAGGCTGAGAGGCGCGATCACAAAGAACATTGAAAAACGCCAATCAAAATTGAGCTGCAGAAAAAACACACACCACAACCACAAATCACAAACCCATAACTACAAGCCCCAGAGTCCTGCGCAACATGAGTGCACAGAATGCTGAGGAAGCCGATGCCCGAAAAATTAAAACAACACCCCCCCCCCAAAAAAAAAACCTCCATCTTTAAAGAGAAGAAACCAAGTGGTTTCTTCTCTTTAAAAATGGAGGGTTTTTTTTAGGAGGGGCGCCCAAAAAATTAAAAAGAAAAACAACTCACCGCCTCACAGCCAAGTAAACACCAGTGGGCTTTCTTTCCCTCACCCACGGGGCCTGAAGGTCCCGACTGGAGTTTCCCCTTTAATATCAGTGGGTGTGGGGTTGCAATCCCCCTCTCCGCTGGCTACCCTGGGGTTGGGAGGTTTGTGGGGACAAAAGGGGTATGTATCCTTCTGGACCCAGGAGACCAGGGAGAGTGGATCGATCCCCCCCCTCCGTAAAACAACTCTGTTTTTAAAGAGAAGAAACCAAGCGGTTTTGGAGTTGTTTTAAGGAGGGGGGAATCGAGCCACTCTCCCTGGTCTCCTGGGTCCAGAAGGGTTGGGGGGACATACCCCTTTTATCCCCCCAAACCTCCCAACCCCAGGGGAGCCAGCGGAGAGGGGCGTCGCAACCCCCACCCACTGATATTAAAGGGGAAACCCAATCTACTTTCACGACTCCACACAATCAAAGCACCATAACACAATAAAGCCCCCCTCCCCACCACCTAGCCCACCCTTCCTAACCCCCAATGACCATGCCCCCTCCCCACCACCTAGCCCACCCTTCCTAACACCCAACGACCACGCCCCCTCCCCACTACCAAATGAATAAATAATTTTTTAAAAATTACTAAAACACAGTCACAAACATCCAAAAATACACAAAAAAAACAAAAACACCAAAAACAATACGAAGTAAACAAAAACACAATCAAAAACAAAACAAACAGACAAAAATACAAATTCCAACCCCCCCCCCACACACACACACAAAAGAAAGAAAACAAGCAAACTTACCAAAAGATGTCCTACCTCCACGAGGACCGGAAAAGAAATGAATAAAGAAAGAGACTGCTTACCAGAAGAATCTCCACCCAGAGGCCAGGAGAGAAAAAATAGTCAAAATACAATAACCCCTACCAGCACCACCTGCTGGCCACAATAGTAAAAACAATTCAAAAACACAAAACAGCCCCAAACAAAAGGCCACAAGAGTAAAAACAAATTAAAAACATAACACAAATTCAAAGTTTTACACAAAAGGTCGCGCCAATAAAACCAAATCAAAAAAATTACACTAAAACACACTTTAACACAAATCACAAACATATGTCAATAAAATACAATAGAAACTTTTAAATATCCTGTGCTGAATTTTAACTCAAATTAAAACCCAAAACATCTAAACACATTTTTAAAACATTGAATGTAAAAAACATTTACTTTTACATTATTAAAATTATTACCTACGGTACAACTAATTAAAAAAATTCAAAAAACTAAAACATTATTCGCTTACATAAAACAATTTGAAAAAAATTATATCATACTTTGTTCTTTTATTAATCCTAAAAAAACACCCCAAAAAGCAGATCACAGTTAATAACAGCCAAGCCAAAAATATTTACATAAATAAACATTTTAAAAATTAAAATATTAACACAATTTAACCTTCCAACACAATTTAAAACAGCCCGGCAACACCGGGCAACCTCTGCTAGTATTTATATAGAATTTTATTGTACCCTGAGGTTTTTGTTTGTCTGTTTCTGTGATTCTTAATTTTATGCTATGTTTCAATGTTTTTATTTTACATTTTCCTTAGTACCTTTGTAAATATAAATAAATACTTACTTTAGATTTAGTTCTCCTCATGCTATACAGCAGTGGTGGTGAACCTATGGCATGCATGCCAGAGGTGGCACTTGCAGCCTTCTCTGTGGGCACCCATGCAGTCACCCCAGCACAATTTGCCCCGCCCCTCTACCCAGCAGCCCAATGGGAGCGTGTCCTTCCTCCCCTGTTGCTGTGTTGGCACTTTACAATAAATAAGTGGGTTTTGGGTTGTAGTTTGGGGCACTCAGTCTCTAAAAGGTTTGCCATTACTGCTATACAGCATATTGGGCAACAAGGCTCCTCCTTGGTTTTCCAGCAATAATGTTTTATGGGACCGGGATGTTAACTCAGCACCTATCTGGGCTTGGGACCGCCAATGGCAGAATTGTAAATAAATACATATCTATCTATCTATTTAAAGTGGGAGACCTTAGAAAAAACTCTAAGGAAACATTTTAGAAATGGTATTCCAAAGACAGGGAGTTACAGTATAGCAGATCCTGTCTCCATCCATACAGTAGAGCAGATCCTGTCTGGGTGGATTTAGTGTTCAAGAACCAAGACAATAGAAGCAGCCGAAGTCTGGCTTAACACATCTTTATTGCATGATGGTCAGGGGGAACATGTGGTAATGGTGGACGAACAGCTCATTATATATGGTGGCTATACATTTGAATGTGGCTCCTTGATAGCTCATTGGCTACTGTCTGCGTGACGTCACCCTTGGTCACGCCCTTCTTGTCCAGGTGAGGTAGTGGCGGGAATCTTTCCTGCGGCTGTAGGTATTTGGAGAATGTGTACCATGTGAGCTGGACGCTCGCTACTGCCCCCAGTGATCACTAGCTCGCGTCCTCATACAGTAGGTTACATTGTTTCTTATACCTGATAGAGATTGTTACATTCACTCATTCGTGTGGTTCCATTGACTTAACTGCATGTTACAATCCATACACAACACCCCTCCCCCCTAGGATGAGACGAAGTCTCTCATCCAATATGGTTTTTCACATGAGCGTTTTGGGCATGCGGCTGACTGGCTTGTCCCGGGGGAGCTAGCTCTTCTCTGTTCCCTGAGCTCTTGTCCTGCAACAGGAGAGGGAGACTCGTTAGCGACTTGCTGCGGTTCTGCATCTGCCGGGGTAGGGGTAAACTCCATTGTGGAAAAACCGGGTGCATTGGGGACTAACGAAAAACCCCGCTCTTCATTTGGACGGGTGGGGGACCACTCCGAAACCCCCCCCCCGGTTTTGTAACTCCAAGTCAAATTCATCTTCTGGGATATATATGGGGGCATCCCCCAGGATATTTGTGGGGACAAACTCATTCCCTTCCCCCCTGGTGGGGATCGCCGGTCCCCCTCTTCTCCCCCTTGGGCTAAACGGGTGGGGAAAAACCCTATCGCTGAGTTCTGATGTGCGGTTTCTGTGCTCTGACTACCGGGAACCCGTCGCCGGAGTTGGTCTGCATTCCGCCTCCAGAGTAGACCTGTGCTGGTCTCGACGCAGTACGAGACAGGCCCTGTTTGACTACCCCCGGGACCCAGGCTGGCCCTGCGGCTGCGTAATTCCTGCAATGGACCGGGGTGCCTATTTCAAAACTCTTGGTGCCCCCTATCCCTATGTTTCTCCCAGTATCCTCCACCCTTGTGGGGTCCAACCTAGTCAGCATCGTGGTCAGCTTCCTGCGCATGAGGAGTTCCGCGGGCGAGTAGCCTGATGCCAGCGGTGTCACCCTATAACCCAGCAGGAATTGGCATAGCTGTAAGTTCAGATCCCCGGGGCCCATGCACCTCAGTGCTTCCTTTGTTGTACGCATGAGGCGTTCTACCTGTCCATTAGTCGCTGGGTGAAAAGGGGCAGAGGTGATGTGCCGAATGGCGTTTATTTCAATGAATGCCTGGAATTCGGCAGACGTGAAACTACTAGCGTTATCGCTCTCCAGCACATCGGGTATTCCGAAGGAGCTGAACACCCTTCGCAATTGTTTAACGGTGGCAGCTGATGAGGTGTTGGCCATTGGAATAACTTCTAGCCACTTGGAATAAGCATCCATGATGAGGAAGAAAAGGGAACCTCTGAAAGGACCAGCAAAATCTATGTGCAGGCGGGACCACGGCCCCATTCTCTATGTGGAAGTCGGGACTCTTCGGGTCGAGAGCTTTGGCAACTCTCGCAAGTGCTCACCATGTGTTCTGTCAGCATCTAATTGGGGCCACCAGAAATAGCTCCTGGCCAGGGCCTTGGAGCGGACAATCCCTGGGTGGCTGACGTGCAGTAACTTGAGCACCCTAGCTCTCAAAGATTCAGGAATGACCACCCGCTGGCCCCAAGGGAGGCAACCCCTTTCCATGGACAGTTCTATTATCTTCCTAAAAAATGGTGCAAATTCTTCCGCTGGGGGAGTCGTTGGCCACCCTTTTTGCACCCACGAGCTCACTAGGGCCAACGTCTTATCTCTCCCTGTCGCCTTGGCGATTTTGGCGGGTACTATTGGAGGTGAATCCAGAGCCTCTATCAGGAGCACTTGGTGATCTTGTTCCACTTCACACTTGGGGTCGCCAACGTGGGACAGAGGTGACCTAGAGAGCGCGTCCGTATGTCTTATGTCCTTTCTGGGGTGGTAAACCAGCGTGCTCTGGTATGCGTTTAGAAAAATGGCCCATCTCAGCATTCTAGGGGACAGGATCTGCGGTGTGGGTTTGTCTGCGGTGAAAATGCCTAGCAGGGGCTTGTGGTCGGTCACGGTGGTGAACGGGCGACCATATAGAAAGTCGTGAAACTTCTTTGTTCCAGTGATTATCGCAAGTGCCTCCCTGTCTGTCTGTGCATAGTTATGCTCTGCCTTTGACAGGGATCTCGAATAGAAGGCCACTGGGGCTTCCCACCCGCTTTCCAATACATGGCACAGGACCGCCCCCACCCCCAATGGTGAGGCATCGCAGACTAGAACCACTGGCTTCTTAGGATCAAAATCGGTCAGATGGCCTCTGAGGATAAAAGTTGTTTTAACTCGTTGAATGCTCTCTCTTGACTTTCGCCCCATCGCCAAACCCCATCCATTTTTAGTAACCTATGAAGCGGCTCTGCCACCGCTGCCTTCCTAGGCAGGAAGGAATGGTAAAAATTCAGGAGCCCCAGGAAGGATTGCAACTCAGGTTTTGTGGTGGGGCGAGGGGCATTTTGAACAGCGGACACCTTTGACTCAGAGGGTTTTATGCCAACTGGGGTTATCCGGAACCCTAGGAACTCTACCTCTTTTGCGAAGAACATGCATTTGTCTTTCTGCAACCTCAAGCCCGCTTTCTCGAATACGGTCAGTACTCTGTCTAGTCTTTTGGCCAGTTCTGACTCGCTCCCCCCTGTTATCAAAACGTAGTCAAAATATGGCAAAACACCCTCCAAACCCTTCAAGAGCTGTTCCACTAAAAATTGGAAGATGCCTGGAGCTGAATTCACTCCAAACTGTAGGCACATTACCGTAAATGCCCCTTTGTGTGTGACTATCGTCTGCGCCGCGGCTGCAGCTGGAGTTACAGTTAGCTGCTGGTACGCCTGCGCCATGTCGAACTTCGCAAAACACTTCCCCCCATGTAACCTGGCTAGCAAATGGCTAACTACCGGCACCGGGTATGCATTTGGGCGTATTGCCTTGTTGATGGTGCATTTGTAGTCAGCGCAAATTCGAACCTCCCCATTAGCCTTTAACGCTGTTACAATTGGAGTTTCCCACTCTGCAGAGTCCACCGGGACTAGAATTCCCTGGCCCACCAACTTGTCCAGCTCCGCCTCTATTTTGTCCTTTAGTGTGAAAGGCACCCTTCGCGGTTTGAGCCGTATCGGCCAGATCTCTGGGTCCAAGTCGAACGCAACTGGGGGGCCCTTGAATTTTCCGAGTCCCTTCTTGAATACCTCAGGGTGCGCATTACATACTTCCTGTATTGGATCAGTTCCGATGGTGTGCACGCCCCCTATGAACAACCCCAGGGGCTTAAACCATTGTGTCCCCAGGAGGCAGAAGGCCCCCTCCTTAAGTACGACCAGAGGGAGTTCCTGGGCATGTTGCTTGTACTGTACCTTGAATTTTCCCACCCCCAACACCGGGATGCTATTCCCCTGCACGTCTCGCAAATTAGACTTCAGCGCTTTGAGTTTGGGCCACGCATTGGGGGAAATGCGCAAAAACTCCCTCTGAGAAATAATGGAGTAGGAGGACCCTGAGTCTATCTCCATCTTAACGGGGACCCCTTGCAACAGTACCTCAACAAAGTAATGTGGGTGTCCCAAGGACACACTATGGACCGCCGCGTTGTCATCGCCGAGGACTCGACCGTACACACCATGTACTTCTACGGTACTGTCATCGGAGACTTGGCCGATGCCATCCTGTTTCCTCAAGGGCCGGACACCATCCTGCTGGCTTGGGGGTCGTTCTGCTGAGCCCTTGTGCTCTCCGCGCCGTCGCCTGCAAACCTTGGCGATGTGGCCCCGCCGTCCGCAGTTGTGGCACTCGGCCTTCCGGAACGGGCACTTGCTATGGTCGTGGGATGCACCGCAGCCATCACAATGTCAGCCGTCCTTCCGCACCTTTCGGAGTCCTCGCTGCTCTCCATAGAGGAGTGGGGGCCCCACCTGGCCACTTGTACTGGGGCCGCTGCCCTGTCGGGTTGTGGGAGCCTTGTTCTGAACGCCTTAATCCCGGCCCTTGTGGCCTCTGCTGCCTGCGCTTCCTTCAGGACCTCGTGTAAGGTTGGGGGCGGCTCCTTGTTCATCAGCTTCCACTGGGTCTCCTCATCCCACAGGCTGCACAGCATGTGGTCCCTGAGGGCGATTTCTAAGTTTTCCCACTTGCATGGGTTGGCAGCCAAACGGAGGGCCGCTGCAAAGGCCGCCACGGACTCACCAGGGGACTGCACTCTCTTCCAGAATGCGTCCCGAGCCGACAACATTGAGACCGTGGGTTGGAAATGGTCCCGCAGGGCTTTCAGGAGCTGTTTGACGGGGACCTCGTCTACTTTTCTCGGAGACACCAGGTCCACCAAAATCTTCATGGCCGGGAACCCGAGCATCCTGATGAGGGTGGCTCTTCTCTTCCCCTCGTCTGAGATGTCGGACACCATCAGTACGCTTTTGAAATCCATCTCGAACAGTTCCCATTCTTCTGGTTTGTTGATGTCGAAACTGGTCTGTGTTGTCTTGATTCCTTGGGAAGCCATATCCCATCCTCGTCGCCAATTTAGAGTTCAAGAACCAAGACAATAGAAGCAGCCAAAGTCTGGCTTAACACATCTTTATTGCATGATGGTCAGGGGGAACGTGTGGTAATGGCGGATGAACAGCTCATTATATACGGTGGCTATACATTTGAATGTGGGTCCTCGATAGCTCATTGGCTACTGTCTGCGTGACGTCACCCTTGGTCACGCCCTTCTTGTCCAGGTGAGGTAGTGGCGGAAATCTTTCCCACGGCTGTAGGTATTTGGAGAATGTGTACCATGTGAGCTGGACGCTCGCTACCGCCCCCAGTGGTCACTAGCTCACGTCCTCATACAGTAGGTTACATTGTTTCTTATACCTGATAGAGATTGTTACATTCACTCATTCGTGTGGTTACATTGACTTAACTGCATGTTACAATCCATACAGAACACCAGATGAGAGGCAGCTGCTCCGCATTTGCACCCTCCTGGCCCCGCCTGCGCCTGGAGAGTAGAAGAGATGCTGTGGCCACAAGCCCCAGAAAACTCCTTGCCCTCACCCGGCCACACCAACCCTGGGTGGATGAGAGGCAGCTGCTTCAGACGCTGCGGCCACTCTGTCTTTGTGTGGACATGCTGGTTGAATGTTGGGGACTTTAAATAAGTGTTTCCCCTTGTAATGTTTGATGGACTTCGCCGCCGTCGCTCCCAGACTTTGCCTACGGCCAGAGTGGAGAGGCCATTGTAGTATTGTATTGGCGTATTGTTGTATATTATGCTTTTGTAGGTTGAATATGTTATAATTATTGTCTATATTGTATACTTATTGTATACTGTATAATTATTGTGTGAGCTGCCCTGAGTCGGGTTTCCCGATTGGGCGGCATACAAGTGTGTTGAGTCTGAAGGTAATTAGCAATGCAACAGCAAGTTCGGGGTTAACATCAATGATTTATTATAGCTCAGTTCGAACTGGGGAATAAGGGGACTAGGTAGCAACTTATATACAGACAGAACGGCAGTTACAGTGATACATTTGCCCGGCTTTTGCTAACGGGAGAAACCTGTGCTAGAACCAGTCAGATTACATAGACAACATATGAATGTGGCACCTTACAGAAAAGGGCACGCGTTTACAGCAAAGACTTAATGGTGATTCAGAGTTAAAGCAATAAAGCATTTGGAGACAACAAAGTGTGAGAATTAAATTAAATTAAAAATTAAGTTCATGACACATCTTACTTCAGAAGAGGGTGCAGTCTGGAGCAGAGCCTTACCATAATACCCCAGTGAGTGTTCATGACGGAAAAGGCAGCATTATTTTAGACTTGAAGTGTTTAGATGTTTATAGGCCAAAACAAACATCTTGACTTATGCAGCATGTCAATGCAGCTGTTGAAATAAATATTGTTCAAAATGCCTCCTTGTGCCCTCTAGGAGATGTGGAAAACAATTTCTCCATGTTTCGGAGAGTCCAGCAAACTTATTCCCCCACACTCACATCCAAACTATTATAGGTTTTCTTTCTACATATATATGTTGGCATCTAGAAAATGTGAATAACTTCAGTTAAAAAAAAAGCCTTTCTTAAAATACAAAGATTTTGGAATGGATGGGACATAGCAGTAGGTTTGGCTCTCCAAGTTCCAAAGATGTGTGAGTTCAGCTTTCAGACCTCTGGAGGGTCTTTTCCTTGTGTTGTATCTGATTCTGAATATTGGCAGTCATATTGGTGATCAGCCATGAAGATTGTCCTGATAATATAATGCAGTGGTCATCCATTAACTTCCGCATCGCAGTATGACACCCGTACCAGAGAACCAGTTCCACGAGTCACTTTTTGGTCCTGAACCCTTTTGGCACACCAAGTCCTCATCGACCTCAGGCCAGTATAGATGAAGCTGCTGCCTCCCATCAAGATGGATTCAAGTGGGATTTAATCCACTTGGAGACCATCATCCTTCCCTGTGGACTTCGCCACCCAAGACCGTTAGGCTTCTGGGTTGTCAGGTTAATTAACTGCCACC
Organism: Bradypodion ventrale; assembly: GCA_035047345.1. NCBI lineage: Eukaryota > Metazoa > Chordata > Lepidosauria > Squamata > Chamaeleonidae > Bradypodion > Bradypodion ventrale. The sequence goes on from JAWDJE010000006.1 coordinate 37,689,198, forward strand.
TGACAATCGGTGTTGAGTCACTGGCAGTATAGTTTACTCTATTTCCATAGCAGAATAATTGGCCAGACTGGTCTCTGGAGGTTACCTGCTCTGAAAGCTAATGTTTGCAGCAGTAGAAACAGTAGATCTACAGTACACAGGATAATGAAATAGGCAAGGATGATTCTTTGTAATGAGGTGTCCTGAAGCCTCAAGAATAAACACCACAATCTGAATTGCCACCTCGGCAGTATAGCATTCCATAAAATTGCAGGTCCAAAATCTGAGACCTCATGAAACATGAAACTTCAAATCCTGACCCCTGAAGAATGTAAACACTACACAGAGGAGAACAGAGATTTGCTTAAACCCTATTTTCCATTCCCAGTAATTAATGCCTGACTCTTTTATGCATCACTGTCTGAAATGTCCTAAACATACGACTTATTTTACAGAGGACAGTCCTCTTGTTTTACTGTGTTCTTTGAAGGGTTTTCCAGTCCAACTTTGTTTGAAGGACATAAAGCCATAGGAAAAATGGGCAGAGGAATTAATGTCCCCATAGTACCCCTGATCAGTGCAGCAGATTGAGTAGGAGCACAGGTCATAGGACCATAGTTTTGCTTGCTATGGGGAGATATACTGTATTTTTGTTCAGATTATAGTAATTTATATATTACTATACACTATTGCCATTCCACTATGGTAATAGAGTAGACTGTACAGCCAGTGACTCAACGCTGAGTGTTGGGCGGCGGTAAATAACCTGACTTTCTGAAGTGGACAATGGCTATGGGTGGATGAGCACCTTTAGGTGGGGTGATGGTCCCCCTCAGTGGAGGAAATGCCATTGGAAACCATCATATTGGGCCCAACAGCAAAATGAGGGAAGGAGGAACCATTCTGATTCCCAAAGGTCATGGAGGCAGAAGAGGCCATAGCAAATGGACTGGCTGTGAAGATGCATCTTGTCAATATCCTCAAGTCCGTGTCACTCCATTGCAGTCCCGGCGCTAAATCCTGCCTGCCTCATTTCATATGTGCCACAGGAGATTACTCTGTGATCATAGTATGTGGGTCACTTCATAGCAAGCTGGGATCCACCTTAAAAAAATTTCACGCCAACAGCATTTTTCCTGTTTGTAATTCTTCTTTCATCCATCAACCGTGAAAATGATTTTCAGGGGAAAATGTTTACTCAGTCTCGAGTAGCAGCTGACAATCTATATTGCCATACAGGCCTTTCATACAAAGTATTTTATCTTCATGCCCTGGAATGAGGTCTACACATGAGGCAAGCCATCAGCCACAAGTGTAGTTAGCAAGTGGCACAATGGTCAGCGTGAGCCTTGCTTCCATCATGTGGGCTCCTCCTGTTCTCTGTCCTTTCCACCCTTTCCTTGGGAGGAACGGCCTGAGTCATCTTGTTGCTGAAACCTGACCCATTCTCTGATGGCTCACAGCAGCTGGAGAAACAGCCAATTACAAATTTCAACTTTAGCTTGCTGGTCACAGTGGTCAGCTTGGCAAGTCTAAAGAAAGGCATTAAACCCTTCCTCACTATTATATTGTATCTTAGAGCAGGGGTTCTCAACGTTTTTCAGCCATGAGATGGACCATGCCCCCCTCAGTCACCTGAGTGGGCTGGACTAATGGTTTCTCCACTATAAACACTACTGTAAAACGAGTCTGTGGCTGTCATAAACGTGTTTACGTGGCCGTAAATGAGTCTGCGGCCGATTGTGGAGGCGGGGGTGGCTGGAGCGAGGTTGGAGGCGGATTATTTGGCACCACAGGCTGGATTCAGCCCACAGACAGTAGGTTGCAAACCCCTGTCTTTCAGGGATACTTATGGGATGATATCTTGTAGTACGATTTATCTTTGGAGGTGTTGTGAGGAATTTGAAGTACAGTAAAATCCTGACTTACATATGCCTCAAGTTATATAAAATTCAATCTACATAATGATTTTGCACTAAAACCATGTCCCGATTTACTTAAATGTCCCGATTTACATAACAGAATCTCCTATGGGTTTGCTTTAGTTAAGTAAAAAAATTATTTTTCCTATGAGTTTGCTTCGAGTTACGTAAAAATGCATTTTTCCTATGTGGTTGCTTTGATTTACATAAATATCCTTCTCCTATGGGTTTGCTTCAAATTAAGTAAAAAATCCATTTTTCCTATGGGTTAGCTTCGAGTTATGTAAAAATTCATTTCCCCTATTTTGCTTCAGGTTAAGTAAAAAACCGATTTACATGAAAGCCTACAGAACAAACTTTTTACGTAAGCAGGGATTTTATTGTATTTTGAAAAAATATTCCAAGGGAGAGAGGAAACTTTCTATAACAGGGTCAAAAGAACTACATCACTCTTCCTTGAATGGCTAAAACACACAGTTATTTGTTCAAGCAGTGATGAATCGATTTACCTCAAATAGATGAGTGGTTTATATATACAGCAGTTAAGAAAATGTTGTTCTAGATCAGCCATTAATATACTGTATTAGCAAAAATGGAAAGTAGATTTTGATTATTAACTAGATGACTGGTATAAAGAGGTATGGAACACAAATATCAATGATAAATTAACATGTGAAATAATGTTTTATAATGACAGTGTTTTAATGTTTTATAATGGATTTGTAACTGTTTTTATGTTTTATCTGTTATATTGTTGCATTATGCTGTGATTATTGTGAGCCTCCCTGAGTCGGCGTAAGCTGAGTGAGCGGCATATAAATTGAATTGAATTGAACCAGCGGTCCAGAAGTAGTCCTCATTAAGAATGACACAGGAGCAACAACATGTGATGACTGAATGGAAAGAGCCATATTTACAAAAAAGTAAACACAAGCCCCATTTTACTGATAATTATGGGGTGCAAAACTCATATTTTTTTAAAAAATAAACACATGCCCCATAATACTGAGAATTATGGGGTGCAAAACTCATAGGGTTAGAAGCCCATTAGCTGAGTTGCAGCAGTGTTATATCAGACTGTGACATAGGTGGTAAAATTAATTTCTCTCACGTTTCCCCACCAACATCTAAAGCAAAAGCACACCTTATATAACTGGAAGATTCATAGCAGGAAAGAGAGCAGAGAGGTAGAGCTGTTTTTCTATCAATGTTAATTATTCTCTAGCAAGTAAGTTTTATGTGATGGAGAATTCAAAATGGGTTATTTCCCCCACCATCAATCTGATGTGCTACATTCCATTTTACATGTGAGTGGCTCAGTGGTTAAAAAACTGCTGTAGTGCAGCGAAAAATTGTTGCTAATGTGAGATTATCCTGACAAGACACAAGGTTGATTTAGCCTTCTATCCTTCTGAAGTTGGTAAAATGAGTACCCAGCATGTTGGGGGCAAAATGCTAATAACCTCGTGAGCCGCCCCAGAGAGTGCACTAAGTGGGGGCAGTACTGTATATAAGTTTAATTGCTATTGCTATTTGTACATTCTGTTCCATGTATGGATTATCTTCCTAGAGCCATGCAATCAGCTTTTTAATGGCTCCCAAAGCACTGTGGTGGCTCAGTGGTTAAGAAGCTCATCTTGTTAGCTGGAAAGTAAGCAAGTTGGCAGTTCAAGACCCGAGTACTGCATGACGGAATGAGTGCCCGTCTCCGTCTCAGCTACTGTCAACCTAGCAGTTCGAAAGCAAGAAATTGCAAGTAGATAAATAGGTACCACTTTGGTGGGAAAAAGACCTTGGGGACATGAAAGAAGCCTCATTCGGGCATCCCCAAGTGGAGTTCCTCCAGGTTATAAGTTACTGCTGAAGTTGTCTGATTGATTTTTTGTGATTGCTTTTGCCTTTTTAGTATGGTTTTTAGTCTTTTAACTTTTATGGTTTTATCTTCTTAAGGGGTTAGGGAGGGTTTGGGCTGGGTTTTAAATGTTTTATGATTGTATGTATTGTAGTTTGATTGTATTATGCTTTTTGTATGTTTGAGATTGCTTTCTTGTTTTGAAGAGCTTTCTCATTTTATGCTGTCAGCCTCTCTGGGTGGCGCTTGCGCTAGAAGAGCGGGATACAAATAAATAAATAAAAATAAATTTAAAAAATCCTTTCAACTCAGAAAGCACCTTTGTGCGCTTCTGACACAATTAAAAAACAACAAACAAAACACCATATTGCAAAATAAAACATTTTTCTTTGTGCTTACAGCTTTTCCACTATCCTGTGACGCCAGGCAGAATAGGGCCAGGAGAAGAATGCCAAGATGGCACTCTCGCCACACGTCCCTGGTCCAGATTGCCTGCGCCCATTTACCCGCGAGTCCATTGTGGAAATAGAGAAGCGAATTGCTGAGCGGGAAGCCAAGAAGTTGAAGAAACAACATGTGGAGACTCTTGAGGAAGAAATAGAACTCAAGCCACGAAGTGACCTGGAACAAGGGAAATCCCTCCCGCTTATTTATGGGGACCCGCCACCTGAACTCCTCGGGGTAGCCATAGAAGACTTGGATCCATTCTACCATGATCAGAAAGTAAATAGGAAAAGTAGGGTTGAAAGAGGAAAGGAAATAACTTAACTATAGAGAGAAGTGGTATAGAAAGTTATAAAACCCACCCATAGGAATCAAGAGAACAAACCGCATGTTAGAATGCAAAACATTTATTTTTTTATATGAAGGGAAAATATTTTAAAATACTGAACAAATATCAAAATACTAGCAGTATAAAAGTAGGGAAAGGAGCCTCACAATGTCAATTTGAACTGAGATATTGCTCTTCTCAGACCATATACTGGTTTTGATCAATGGTTTAAAAAAAAACCCCATAAACTGGCAAAGAGAACTAGTATATAAAAACAATTATGACTAATACCACATTATTATTTTTTACTAAATACTGGTTTTCAATGATAAAGTGGTATTGTGGCCTGGGAAACCATTGATCACATTGCTAAACATGTTATAAGGCCATGCTGATTATACAACATTCTATTTCTTCATTAATGAAGAAGTCATGCACTTATGTGATGTAGCAGCATGTCAGTGTTATCATCACCTGTAGCAACACATTCAGAGTTAGTGTAGGAAACCTCCAATCTGGGCTAAAGTCCTTTGGCTGGTTTGTCTTGAAGGTATGTGTGACAAGGAGGATCCAGAGTACAAGTTAGACAACCATCTGTCAGTTATACTTCGATTTGGATTCCTGCATCGAGCAAGGGGTTGGATTTGATGCCCTTATAGGTTATTAACAGCTCCATCATTCTCTGATCCTATGATTTTATTTCAGGTATGGTTTGACTGATTCTCTAATGGTGCCACCCTCTGTTATTCAACACTATCGATGAAGGCTTTTTTATGGACAGGCAATTGAGACTGTAGTGCCAGTGGTGGCGAACCTATGGCATGTGTGTAGGAGGGGTCACTCAGAGTCCTTTCTGTGGGCACATGTGCTGTCGTCCCAGCACTGTTTGCTCTGCCCCTCTGCCCAGCAGCCCAATGGGAGCACTTCCTCCCTTCCCCAACATAGAGTTCTCCCCACCCCTCTGCCCAGCAGCCCAATGGGAGTGCTTCCTCCCTCCCCCAGCACAGAATTCTCCCCACTCCTCTGCCCAGCAGCCCAATGGGAGCACTTCCTCCCTCCGGCCAGCGCAGAGTTCGCCCTGCCCTTCTGCACAGCAGTCCAATGGGAGCGCTTCTTCCATCGCCTGTCTGGGGTAAGGTGGGTGGCTCACATGCGGTGTGAGGGTGTGGCACTGACAGCACCCTGGTGAGTCTGTGGTGAAGGTGAGTTTGGGTGCTGGACAGGGAGTGGTGGGGGCACCTATTTGGGGTTGGGCCGGGCAGACCAAGTGAGGGGCGGTGGCCAAGGGGACAGGAGATAAGCCTGTCCCGGGAACTGCTTGGTAGCTCCGCCTGGCATCCGGCACTTTGAAATAGACCATTGATCCAAATTGAAGGGGAGAGCTTGGAGAAATTATTTAATCTGGGGGTGAAGTGTGCTGGGCGGATAAAACAATATTATTGTTATTGGCACCTCAGGGTGCCAGAGGTGAGGGTAGGGTGGGGAAAGGCCGATTGCCCGATATACCAGCACGTGCCTGACTGCTATAGTGTTTCCCTGGTATCTCCTCTACTTTTTAAGGACATTCGCATTCTGCTTATAGTGGGAGTAGTTGTGGTTTATATAAGTTGTGGTTTATTCAGCTTCCCTCAAATCACAGCAATGTTTGGCAATAGTATCATACAGGATGCTGATCAATATTGCCAAATAACTATATACATTTTGTAGCATAGAGGATTAGGCTTTTCAAAGGCAATTTAGGATAGCTAATGAGGTTACTAATATTTTTTCCTTTCTTTGTTTCTGTAGACATATATCCTTCTCAACAAAGGAAAGACAATTTTCCGGTTCAGTGCCACCCCTGCACTTTATCTGCTGGATCCCTTCCATCCTGTCCGAAAGTGTGCCATTAAAGTGCTTATACATTCATATCCTTCTCATTGGTTGGACTGACTATGGGGTTCCTCCATATGGGGAGTAAGTTTGTTTTTGTGTTGCTGCTGTTGTTACTATGGGGCAAGATAAACAAAACTATAGAGTACAGTTAGTTTATTGTTTTGCATAATGTTGGGATTGTTCATATGAAAATCAGAGAAAACAATTTTTAAATACTTGAAGTACTTTCAAATTCTCTTTTTAAAACAGCACGAGGAAGTAGAATTCTAGCAGTTCCTACACAAACAAATGTTATTTTCATGAATGAGATGCAGATAAGGTTACCTAATTTACAAAACCCTCTCCATCAAAATATCCATTCTTCTATTCAGTTTACATTTTTAATAATATCAAAAAAGTGTTTTGTTTTGGTGTTAGATGAAATTAACATGTGTAATATTGGAATGTTTTAAGTATGAACGACATTGACAGATGTTTATTCTAAATTCTAATAGAGATTGAGCTGCATGAAAAAGGAATAAAGTTCTCTAGCAGCTTATAATAGTTTGCAGACCAAGAGAGTTCAGTTGAGAGTAACTGACATCTCCACAAGTACCTCTTTGCATCAGTGGGAGAAGATGTGGGCAGACTCTGCAGGATGGCGGATGACAGAGGAGCCTTGCGTGCGGCGGTGACTGAAAAACAAGAAAGTGACCACGGTCAGGAAATGGAGAAAAGTTATCTCAAACTACTCTGAACAAACTTAACCCACTTTGTCGGCTGAACAAAAAGAGATGATTCCACAGTGGGTTTTTGTATAGCTTATGTCACATATTTACTAGTAAAGGTAAAGGTTTCCCTTGCTCGAAAGCCAGTCGTATCCGACTCTAGGGTTCAGTGCTCATCTCTGTTTCAAAGCCGAAGAGCCAGCGCTGTCTGCTTCTGCAGACGTTTTCGTGGTCATGTGGCAGGCATGACTAGACACCGGAGCACATGGAACACTGTTACCTTCCCACCAAAGTGGTCCCTATTTATCTACTTGTAATTTCTTTCTTTTAAACTGCTAGGTTGGCAGGAGCTGGGACAAAGACGGGAGCTCATTCCGTCCTGCAGTACTTGGGAATCGAACTGCTGATACCGAATTCATCTGTCCCTAATCCAATATAAATTGCAGAGTTGCAGCTGTCCACAAACTTTCTCCTCCTTCACTGTCTCTTATTGTAAGATTTGGCTCCTCTTCTGGAGATTCAGGGATGCACAGTTTCTTGAGGCTTCAGCTGGTGAACATCATATGCTGTGTTGGTTGTACTTCGGGGCAGTGTAGTGGAGATGATTGGGAAGTCAAGAGTATGTGAATGTCTAGTGAACATGTCATGTGCTCTCCTGTGCACAGTGAACTAGCACGCTACGTCTCACTCTGCTATTTAAAGCCTTTTTAATTTTGGAAGCTGACTGCCAGGAGGACTGGAGGTAGCTTGACTACATAAAATGGAAGGGCTCCTGTGTCTTTAATAACTGAATAAAACATATATCCCAGCCTTGTAACTGAATATATGAGCTACGGCTCCTTCCTTGTCCTTCATTTTACGTGGCATCCTAACTGGGGAATTTTTTTTAAAATCCCAAATCACCTAAGGCCTGGTCAAGTTCTTATGGGTTTACCAAATGAGTGTGTTTCGGGAATTTTGAGAGACGTCTTTTATATTTCCTTGACCTTACTTTCAAATTATTCAGCATGTTTATCATGATAACCATCTTAGCCAATTGTGTCTTCATGACCATGAGTGACCCGCCATCATGGGCCAAGAATGTGGAGTAAGTATTTTCCTTTCTTTTTTTCTTTCTCATCCATTGCTCTGCCTAGTCTTTCATGGGGAGGCAGAATTAATTACAAGTTCCAAGATAAGCAGGGTATTTCAAAAGGGCAGATGGATGGTGAGATGAGCATTCCTGTGTGATCTGAATGCTCGCGACAATTACTTTGTGAGCATCAGGCTGCTGTAGGAATGAATAGGCACTTTGTGCACTTTTAAAATTGTGCACATTTTACTGCAAGATATTTGTAGATAAGCAGTGTTTGCCCTGTGAGGGAAGAAAGTCTGTCTCAAATTCTTTGCTAGGTAAAGAGGCATATTAGGTTATGAAAACAAACCCTGATAATATGTCCCTTGATTAAGAGCTGAAACTGGCTTCTCAGTTGAAATAACAGTGTAACTGGTGAGGAAACCTTTTTCTTTAATCTTTTTAAAGATTTCCCTCTTCCAGATATACAACTTGAATAGGTACAGAATCATAAGTATATTATTAACGTGTTAAAATTTTGGAAATGTAATTACTGTTGTTTGGATGAATTTGGAAGTTGATAAAGTATTAAGTCGCAGTTGATATCATGTTTAGTTTTTATATTTTTCTTCTTTTTATGCCTTTTTTCTTAGTTTGTTTTTGTCTTTTTAATGTCATGTATAATGTATTTGTTAGTAGATGTTTGTATTTTCATTTAATTTATGCATTTTCAATAAAAATATTTTAAAAAGGATATACAACTACAAATATCTGTTTCAAAAGTTAGATATCAATCTTCCCAATTTTTCTGTGCTTCAGAAGGCCTCTCCGTTGTTAACAACCTAAAGAACAGTCAGTCTTATTTAGTACACAAGCGTTTGTTCCTCAGAAGAATGGATTGTAGCAGACATTTAAACATGTCCCAATATTTATTTACTGTGTTGTTGTTCAGTCGCACAGTCGATTCCGACCCTTTGCGACCCTATAGACCATTGTTCTCCAGGCGCCTCTGTCCTCCACCATCCCCCTCAGCACTCCCAGTTCTGTGCCCATTGTGTCTACAATCCCATCTAGCCATCTCATCTTTGGCCTCCCCCTTCTTCTTTTGCCCTCCACCTTTCCCAACATCAAGGCCTTCTCAAGCGAATCCTCCCTTCTCATTTGATGCCCAAAGTACTTTAGCCTCATCTTTACTATTTGACCTTCCAATGAGCAGTCAGGGTTGATTTCTTCTAAGATTGACCTATTTGTTCTCCTCGCTGTCCAGGGTACCCTCAAAACTCTCCTCCAGCACCACATTTCAAAGGCATCTATTCTTCTGCGCTCAGCCTTCCTAATGGTCCAGCTCTCACACCCATACATTACCACTGGGAATACCATTGCTTTGACTATTCTAATTTTTGTTTGCAATGTGATATCTCTGCTTTTCACTATGTTCCCCAGGTTTCTCATGGCTTGTCTCCCAAGAATCAGTCGCCTTTTTATTTCATGGCTGCAATCCCCATCTGCAGTGATCTTTGATCCAAGGAATGTAAAATCTGTCACTGCTTCTACTTCTTCCCCATCTATTTTCCAGGAACTGATGGGGCCTGTTGCCATTATCTTGGTTTTCTTGATATTGAGTCTCAGGCCAGCTTTTTCACTCTCCTCCTTCAATCCAATCAAGAGGCTCCTTAGATCTTCCTCACTTTCTGCCATTAGGGTGGTATCGTCTGCATATCTCAGATTGTTGATGTTTCTCCCAGCAATTTTAATCCCATATTGTGATTCCTCCATCCCTGCATTGCGCATTATGTGCTCTGTGTATAGATTGAATAAACAGGGTGATAAAATGCAGCCTTGTCTTACTCCTTTTCCTATTCCAAACCACTCTGTCATTCCGTGTTCTGTCCTAACTGTTGCTTCTTGGTTCATGTACAGATTTCTCAGGAGACATGTGAGGTGCTCTGGTATTCCCATCTCTTTAATTACTTGCCACATCTTGTTGTGGTCCACACAGTCAAATGCCTTAGTGTAGTCGATAAAACAAAAGTAAACTTGTTTCTGGTATTCCTTTGTTTTCTCCATGATCCAACGTATGTTGGCAATATGGTCTCTAGTCCCCCTACCTCTTCTGAAACCGGCCTGGACCTCTGGTAGTTCTCTCTCCACATGTTGCTGAAGTCTATCCTGTATTATCTTGAGCATCACCTTGCTGGCGTGTGGGATGAGTGCAATTGTTCGATAATTTGAGCATTCTTTGGCATTGCCCTTTTTTGGGATTGGGACGTATACTGATCTTTTCCAATCCTGTGGCCACTGTTTTGTTTTCCAAATTTGCTGGCATATTGAATGTAGTAATTTGACACCATCATCTTTTAGAGCTTTGAAAAATTCCACTGGGATACCATCATCTCCACTAGCTTTGTTGTTTGCAGTGCTCTTTAGGGCCTTTATAACTTCGCTCTCCAGAATGTCTGGCTCAAGTTCAATTTTTTCATCATTGTGGTTATCAGGGGTGTTGAGGTCCTTTTTGTAGAGTTCCTCTGTGTACTCTTTCCATCTTTTCTTAATCTCTTCTGCATCAGCTAGCTCTTTTCCGTCTTTGTCCCTTATCATGGTCATTTTTGCTTTAAATGTTCCCTTTATTTCCCCAATTTTTCTGAAGAGATCTCTAGTCCTGCCTCTTTTGTTGTTTTCATCCATTTCTTTGCACTGTTCTTTTAGATAGTTTTCCTTATCTCTCCTTGCTTTTCTTTGAAATTCTGTGTTCAAATAATTGTACTTTTTCTTTTCTCTTTTGACTTTTGCATTCCTTCTTTCCTCTGCTATTTTAAGAGCCTCATCAGACAACCATTTTGCTTTGTATATGCATCCAAAAAAAAAAGAGAGATTTACAGTCCACAGAAGCTTATGACAAATAAAACTTCTTGGTCTTGAGGACATCACAGGTCACTTTATTCTTACAAGAAATTGCTTAATTAAATGGATGCCCCTCCAGATATTTTGACTTTGTTTATATCTTATCCATCACCTTATTTTAACATTCTTAAGACCCTTACTTAAACCACACGGCACCACCAAACCAGCAGTTTCTACACTCTTCTGCTGTAGCCTAGATTTGGAATGGTTAATTTTTTGGACTATAAGTGCACTTAAAGGTTTCCCTTGCTTGAAAGCTAGTCGTATCCGACTCTAGGGTTCAGTGCTCATCTCTGTTTCAAAACCGAAGAGCCAGCATTGTCTGCTTCTGCAGACGTTTTCGTGGTCATGTGGCAGGCATGACTAGACACCGGAGCGCACGGGACGCTGTTACCTTCCCACTGAAGTGGTCCCTATTTATCTACTTGGAATTTCTTGCTTTCAAACTGCTAGGTTGGCAGGAGTTGGGACAAAGGAGCTCATTCCGTCCTGCAGTACTCGGGAATCAAACTGCTGACCTTCCGCCTCACAGTCAGTGTCTTAGCCACTTGAGCCACTGCAGTCTAGTATACTGCTGTACTAAAAAAAAAAAAAAATAGTTTTCCCAAGTGCCAGAAAGGAGTATAGATATATCTAGGCATGAAAAACTGACTTATTTGGGATATATGTTCGAATGCTTGGTTCAATAACCTGAATTGCTCTTTGCAATTATAGTAAAACCTCACATAAAGAGCACCTTGCTTAGAGACGAACTCGCTTAAAGAGCAGAATTTTCTCTGAATGGTCACCTCGCTTAACAACTGAAACCAACCAAAAACTCGCCTAACAACTAAATTGGGATTCGCAATCCCCCCCACCAGAAGTCACAATTGGTTACTTACAATAGTGTTTCGCTTAAAGAGCAAATTTCTTAAAGAGCAATCCAGTGGAATGCATTATGCTCTTTAAGCAAGGTACCACTGTATTGTAATCCTATAGCCGAGGGTTTCTCAACCTACAGCCAGGGGCCGGATGCGTCCCGCAACACTATTTCACTGCCTCTACCACACCCGGAAGTGCCATGTTTGGCAGGCAGGACAAAATGGCCATCCGGCCCCCAAAGGTGCCTGAGGGAGTGTGACCTGGCCCTTGGATTGTAAAGGTTGAGAACCCCTGCTATAGCCTATGTATAAATTCTCTAGGTTCGTTCTTTCAATACCTCCCTCTTAAAAAGATCTCCATGAGATCTCAGATTTTCAAATGGGAATTAATTTGGAAAAGAAAAGGAAACACAATTCCTCTACTGACCAATATTTCTCTGCAGAAATATGTATTTATATGTTTTGCTGCAAATTGTTGATATTTAGGGGGTGCTATTTGCTTTACAGGATTTTAGGGAGAAAGCTGTAAAATATGCATTCTTGGTGTGTAACTTTTTAAAGAAACACATTGACCACAAATCTTCAATTGTTTCGTAATCAATTCTTCTTTGTATCCCCTATGACCTTTGTTGTTCACAGATACACCTTTACTGGCATCTACACCTTTGAATCTATGATCAAGATATTTGCTCGGGGATTCTGCATTGATAAATTTACATTCCTTCGAGATCCATGGAACTGGTTGGATTTCAGTGTCATCGTTATGGCGTATGTTGCCTTCAACAGGAATGCTATAGGAAACACTAATATAGGAAACTGGCTGGTATCAGGGAAGGGTAGGAGAGGGATAACACATTTATTGCTATCTATTCAACGGAGAGAGCAAACTGCAATTATTCTTTAAATTCACTACTGTCCCCCCCCCCAAAATTACTTTATTTTAATATTTATATCATATTTTTACAAGAACAAAACATGCTCAGCATCATTATTTCCATTTAAATTACAAGTTAAGTCAACATTCTTCAGGCACACTGTTACTAATGCCATTCTTCATTGGGCCATGAACCTTGATTTTTGCATTGGGTTTTTAGTTTATTTTTTTAACCTTTCTTTGAATGCTTTACTTAGAACTAAAGAGTACCATTATAGTCATATGGCACAAAGCAGAGCCTCACACATATTATAAGCTACAAATATTTTTCCATGAGATGGTCCAACTACTGTTTGCCTATAGCAGGGATTCTCAACCTGCAGCCCGTAGCACCATTTCATGTGGCCCACCTCCACCACACCAGGAAGTGTCATGTGGTGGAGGAAGGGCAAAATGGTCATCCAGCCCCTGAAGCTGTCTGAGGGAGTGTGACCCGGCCCCTGGCTTTAAAAGGTTGAGAACCCCTGGTCTATAGCCTTGAATCTATAAAATCGAGGGTTAACCGTTGGAACTTTGCATAGGCTCCTTAGCCAGGCCCTACTAGCCTGCACTCACCATTCGTGCACACGCGCGAACTGGGTACCCAGGTAAACGCAAGATTAAGAAATGCGCCGGTGGGGCAAGAGCCCCACAAATGTGAAAAAAGGGAAACAACTTCCTTTCCCAATGTTCTTTGCGCCGCGCCGCACCACAGCCAATCAGGCTGAGAGGCGCGACCACAAAGAACATTGAAAAACGCACCGCGGCCAATCAAAATTGAGCCGCAGGAAAAAAAAACGCACCACAACCACAAATCAAAAACCCATAACTACAAGCCCCAGAGTCCGGCGCGACATGAGCGTGCAGGACGCTGAGGAAACCGGTGCCCAAAAAATTAGAAAGAAAAACAACTCACCACCTCACAGCCAAGCAAACACCAGCCGGCTTTCTTTCCCTCACCCACGGCGCCTGAAGTTGGAGTTTCCCCTTTAATATCAGTGGGTGGGGGGTTGCGAGCCCTCTCTCCCCTGGCTCCCCTAGGGTTGGGAGGTTTGGGGGGATAAAAGGGGTATGCCTCCCTAACCCTTCTGGACCCAGGAGACCAGGGAGAGTGGATCGATTACCCCCCTCCTAAAAAAACTCTGGGCAGCACAGGATAAGCATAACTGTCAAGTATCCCGTACTTGCCGGGAAATTTCCCTTATTTCCAAATCCAAAACTTGACAGGTATGTACCGAAGTGGTCCCTATTTATCTACTTGCATTGGCCTGCATCTTTTGTTTTCAAACTGCTAGGTTGGCGGGAGCTGGGTCAGAGACGGGAGCTCATTCCGTCCTGCAGTACCTGGGAATCGAACTCCGACCTTCCAGTACGCGAATTCAGCCATTTAACCACCAGTATCTTGGTTCAAAGACACAAATCTGCTGCCCTCACTTCTAACTTTAGAGTTGTATTTCCACATCTCTATTTCTAGTTAGATCCTTCTGCCCAATTGATAACCACTGTTTCTAACTTCACATATTACCAATAGTTCTGTGAATTATGACACTTTCCTTCTCTCTTTTTTAGTTATCTTACAGAGTTTGTAGATTTGGGTAACGTCTCTGCTCTACGGACATTTCGGGTCCTCCGAGCACTGAAAACCATTACAGTAATTCCAGGTGTGTAATAGGGACGGTGGTAGGGTTGGGGTAGTGATGGTACTGTTGGGCGTAGGGAAATTCTTCCAGGTTTGCCTTTTCATACATATCAGACAGGTTTCTTAGAATCATAGAATCACTGAGTTGGAAGGGGTCTTTTAGGCCATCAGGTCTAATGCTGTGCTCAATGCAGGAATCCAAACCAAAGCAGATATGACTGATGGTTGCCTAATTCCAGTGGTGGGCATCAGCAGGTTCGCACCAATTCACCAGAACCGGTAGCAGAAATTCTGGCTGGCCGCGCCCATCCAAGTTTTGAAATAAACTAGTCCTAATTTGGGTGCAACGCAGGGCTTTTCCCTGGCCACGCCCACCATACCACGCCCACAGTGAGGTAGTAAAACGTTTTGGGGGCCAACCACAACATAATTCTTGTGGGCTGCTGTGAGCATCTCTCAAGGAGGCTCCTTTATCAGAGGCTTCTAAACTATTGATTTGCATATAACCAAGAGTTTTCTTACAGGCCATTGTTTTTTCAAAGGAAGAAGATATGTAGTAGTGAAGGGAAAGAGCTACCACCAGTAAACACAAAAGTATAAGATGAGAGTTTGAAATCTTGGTGCATATAGCATTAGGGCAGCCAAAATTCTTTGAAAGCTTAGTGTTTCAAGTCTAGTTTATTTATTTATTTATTTTATTCTATTTGTATAGCCGCCCCAATTGGTATGCGACTCTGGGCGGCGTACATAAAATACCCAACGTTAAAAACTTTTAAAAGCATGAGTGATCCTACTCTAAATGAGTCAGTGTGATGGTGGGGGTGGCGTGGGTAGTTGCTCCCTCTCCACCTCCCCAAACCTGCACTAACAGCCAGGTTTTCAGCTCTTTCCTGAAGGGCAGCATCTTTGTCTGGAGACACAGTTCAACTGGCAGGAGTTTTCAATCTCTATCTATGCAGGCATGTTACTGTTGCTGAACTAGGTTTGCCAAATCTTTTTCCTAATAGATTGTTCATTTTTAACTAGGAATAACAGTACAGTACTTATGAGATTGATTATACTTGAGAATGTCATTTATTTTGTTTTTGATAAAATTGAAAAATGTCTCTGTAAATTCTTCAGAAAGAACTTGAGATTTTAACAAATTCAAATGTGGAAGAAAACAAAATTGACAGATTCATCTAGCCCAGGGATCCAGCAAACTTGGCTCTCTAGAAGTTCTTGGTCTTCAATTCCCAGAAGCCCTGATCAGCACTCCTGCTGATCAGGGCGTCTGGGAATTGAAGTCCAAGAACACCTGGAGTGCCATGTTTGAGGAGGTGACCCCTGGCCTAGCCCTACACCGAATAAGCAGAAAGTGGTTCCAGTCTATCATTTCCTGTAGACCAGTGTTTCCCAACCTTTGGTTTTTGGACTTCAATTCCCAGAAGCCTAAGTCAATTCCCCAAAGCACTGACCAGCCAATCTACTGACTTTGGCTTCTGGGAATTGAAGCCCCCCTGTGGGGCATGGGCCCCACATTAGGAACCACTGTTTTAGACAAAGCAGATACAAAGCTGAAAGATAGTTGTTGTCCCTCCCCCATTATAAAATGTCACAATTGCCAAATACCATCTTAACCATTGAGAAAGACAGGCTAGAACTATTAAAATGAACATGAAATTTAAGCGCAGAAGCCAGTCTGCTTTCATAGATTGTACCTTTTTGTTTAAATATAACCACTTAACATTTTAAAAATCTTTTACACAAAGGGGTTCCCAAACTTGCCCCCCCAGATGTTTTTGGACTTCAATTACCAGAAGCCACAATCAACATGTGTGCTGACCTGGGCTTCTGGTAATAGAAGTCCAAGAACATCTGTGGGCCCAAGGTTGAGAAACCCTGATACAGTATAGGCTATAAAACAAAATCTTACTAGAACATTTTTCTTGTTGCCTTTAACAAAGAGTAGTGCTTGTTTCTCTCCCTGATCTCCAACAGGACTGAAAACAATTGTGGGTGCTTTGATCCAGTCTGTGAAGAAGCTCTCTGATGTCATGATCCTCACAGTTTTCTGCTTATCTGTCTTTGCTCTCATTGGCCTGCAACTGTTTATGGGGAACCTGCGTCATAAGTGTGTTAAATGGCCTCCTTTCAACAATGACACAGAGAGTGTTTTTGGGCTGGATGGTGATCCCTTTGGCAACACCACTCTGGATGGTAACACAACTCTGAATGACAGCATACCCTTTGAGTGGGATGAATACATCAACAATGAAGGTAGAGATATTCAAAATCTGAGGCTCTGCCATCACCTCCTCCTTCTCCACTTCCCTCTCCACTCCTAGCTTCCCAACCTTTTAGTTTCAGTTTGATTCTAATTTACCTGTTGTATATTTTTATTTCCCCCAAAGAGTTTACATTGTCATATAAAGCAGATATTCCTCTTTACCCATATGACAATCCCATGGGAAAAGTTAGGCTGAGAGATGTTAATATAGTACAGTAAAACCCTGACTTACATATGCCTCAAGTTACATTAAATTCGACTTACTTAATGATTTTTGCATTAAAACTATGTCCTGATTATGTCCCAATTTACATAACACAATTTCTGTAATAAAGTAAGTAGTAGTAGTAAATTCCTATGGGTTTGCTTCGAGTTACGTAAAAATTCATTGTTCCTATGGGTTTGCTTCGAGTTAAGTAAAAAGCCGATTTACATAAAAGCCTACGAAACAGACTTTTTACATAAGTAGGGGTTTTTCTCTATACTTCAAGCTATCCAATGACTTTTGTGGCTAAATATAGTTTTAATCCCAATCTCTTTATTCTGGAGTAAAACACCATTGCTCACTACACCATTTATGTTATAACTTACTAACTATCTTAAGGTCAAATTAGATGATAGTTTACAATTAATTTAGCAAAAGTGTTCCTTCAAACGATTGAAGTTTTCTGTCTATCACAGCATGTGATTTCCCCTCACTTGTGCATCTTGCATTTAAATATTGTGGTTTGCAAATTAAAGGTAAAAACACACTTTACTTGCAAGTTTGATCACTGAGGCCCATGTCTATGAAGGAATTTCACCACACACAAAAACTAATATTTAGGTACCAACACTTTGGGAAGCTGGGGGCAGTTGTGTCTCTGGATCTGCTGCAGAATTTCTGTCATTTGAAGGATGCTCATCCCTCTATTCTGAGGACTTAAACATCAGATATTCCTATACCCTGAGCTCCAGTAATTCTTGCAATTCTCTAGCTGCCGGAGGTGGTGGTGGTTCTAGGTCCCCATCACAGAAGAACTCATATCGGTGGGAAATGGCAAAAGTAATCAATATTGCATCTATATGTCTTACACCATGAATAAATTGTAATTTAAGGAGCCAAATAAAATCAGAAAAGTAGTGTGAGGAAGACAATACATTCCTTTCTGCCAGTTACTATAGCCCTGATCCAGTTTGAGTCTCCTGCTCATGATGTCTGCTAACCTCCGATGACTCAGACTATGATTACTGAACTGCTATTTCACATCTCTGTCCCAGCACCTGCCAACCTAACAGTTCGAAAGCATGAAATTGCAGGTAGATAAATAGGGACCACTTTGGTGGGAAAAAGTCTTGGGGATGTATGAAAGGAGCCTCCAGCAAAAATCCTTTCAACCCAGAAAGCACCTTTGTGTGCCTCTGACACGATTAAAAAAATACGTCCTGGTTGCAAGTTACAATTGTTCTGAAGTTCAAAATCTGGACATTCTCAATCTTTCTTTCTCTCTTGTCCTCCTTTCTTTTGTTCTTTTGAAGAGAATTTTTACTTTCTTGATGGTGCACTTGATGCTCTGCTCTGCGGGAACAGCTCAGATGCTGGGTGAGTGAGGTCTGTCTTGACTGTGAAGAGCTCTTTTGAGTATGTGAGGTACCATGATTAGGAAGGCAAGTTTTTGCTTAATGGCTCTTTATATCCAGTCAAAAACTGCATACATATAAAGGAAGAAGGTTGGGGTAGGTTAAGTGGAAGTCTGTCTTCTTATCTGAAGAAAGGGAGAGAATAAAGGGGAAAATCCAAATGTAATCTACCGAAACTGGAATTCTCTTCTTGGAAAACTGCAGTCAAAATCCTACTGTGGAAAACTGAATGTGAATAGGTACACATAGAAGCCATTTACATGTTTTGATGGCTGTCAGTTGGATGTCTGGTCACCTGCTCAGTTGCAAGGTAAAATATTACAGGGCATGTAACATAAATCCAACAGAATGGCTCCCACCACTAATACAAGTGCCTGTATGCAATCAGATAACCATCAGTATTGTAGCCCATGTGTTGCATGGATGGTTGTTGTCACAATTCTTGAAGCTGGCCGCACCCCTGTAATGATATCTTGGGAAGAGGGGGAAATCCAGTGTCTAAGTTCTGTATTGAATCTGAGAGCTAGATGCTTCTCTTACCATCTCTTATCATGCAATTTCATGCTAACACCCTCTTTTGCTTCTTGTACCACCTATTCTAGGAAATGTCCAGAAGGTTTCCTCTGCATGAAAGGTGGCCGGAACCCAAACTATGGCTATACAAGCTATGACACCTTCAGCTGGGCCTTCCTTTCACTCTTTCGCCTCATGACTCAGGACTTCTGGGAGAATCTCTTCCAACAGGTAGGCTAAAACTAACCTTATTGCTCCAAGAAAGTGGTGTTTTTCAGCCTTATATTTTGAGAGTCTTGAAATCCAATGGGGGTTCATCGGGAATTCATCAGCTGGAAGATTAGGGACAGCTTTCCTGAAAGTCAAGTTGGCTACAGTCTAATATACTAATCTCTACTTCTTATCTAATGTCTCTGGAGAGCATTGAGTTTGTTCTAGAGTGTAACATTAGAAATTAAGAGTAAAGTCTATAAGGCATGACCACTTGAATTTTCAGTTATTTTTTCCAATTACATAATATATTTTTCTTTGAGTCAGAAAACTGATAATTTGGATGGTTACCAAGAGTTCCTTGGTGAGATGACCATTAGTAGTTGTGCAAGCTTCATTAAAAGTCAGTAACATGCTTGCCATTACTAGAACATAAGAACAGCCTTGCTGGAACAGGCCACAGCCCATCCAGTCCAGCATTCTGTCTCACACAGTGGCTCACCATTTCCTTCAGGGTATTCCCAAAGAGATGCCTTCACCTGCTTAGGATTCCCTGGAAATGGCATTGAGAGATATCCTGCCTATCTCTCCAACCCCGAGGTTGTCCTTAAGTATTCATAATTATAGCCATTGAACTGATTTACTGATTACTGATTTTACCTTACTGCTTGAGGGGCTAATGACTGAGGCAGGGGGCATCATACCCTTAAAGTTTGAGGTATAATGGTCCCTAGTTCACAGATCACCCCATCTTGCAATGTAGAACCAGGTGCTCACAGGTGCCCAGGCACCGGTAGCGGAAATTTCCCCAGGCAGGCCATGCCCACTTGGTTGGCTACGCCCACCTCCCTACCCCAGGCCATGGCGTAGGGAGGCCAAGTGGGCATGGCCCACAGAGTTAGCCATGCCCACAGAGTTAGCCATGCCCATGGTGGGGGTAGTACATTTTTTTGCAGTGCATCACTGAGTAGTGGGTTAGGCAAATACTCCTAAATAACTATAGTTATCTGAGTTGGAAGGTCAAAACAATGACAAGATACTTTTCTTCTGCCCACAGACCTTGCGAGCAGCTGGGAAAACGTACATGGTTTTCTTTGTTTTGATCATATTCTTGGGCTCCTTCTACCTTATCAATTTGATCCTTGCTGTGGTAGCGATGGCCTATGCTGATCAGAATGAGGCAACCTTGCAGGAAGAGCAGGAGAAGGAAGCAGAGTTCAAGCAGATGGTGGAAAACCTGAAGAAGCATCAGGATGAACAGCAAAGGCTGGTTGGTAGCTTTTAGTTTATACTCATTTTTTGTCCCTCTTAATTTGAAAAGCATCTAGTGCATCACTATTTTTCTCAACCCCACCTTTATTAAATGGATTCAAGTGGCAGCTTTTTACTGGGTCATTTTCCATTTATACATGGGTTGGAGCAAATATTGTGGAGATATAGGGCACAACTAGGCATTTAAATATGGAGCGATCTGGATCACATTTAAAAGGCTCATGTCTTCTAGAGCAGGGGTACTCAAACTTTTAAAGCTGGGGTCCAGTTCACGGTCCCTCAGACTGTTGAGGGGCTGGATTGGAGGTCCCGCCACTGGCAACCACCCCGAGCCCCCCCACTCCCCTCACTGCCACTGACCATCCTGAGCCACCCCCTGCCACTGCTGCTGCCCACCCCTGAGCCCCCTTCCCCCCACCAATGCCGCTGGGGGTGACCACCCCGAGCCACCCAAATCCCCCCTTCCCTGCTTACTGGCCTGGAGGAGCTGCATGGTGTGGGTGAAGGAGGGGTCCAAGTTGTCTTTCTCGGCCATTAGCTCACGCAGGTACTTGTTCTCGGGTGGCTTGCCTTGGTGGAGGCTTCTCTGGCTGCTGATCCTCATCCTCCGTTGCTGCCGCTGGGCCTGGCTATGAGCGATGTGGGGGTCCGCTTGGGGCTGGCAGGGCAAAGCCAGTGGCCGAGGGGAGGCTCCATGGGGCTTTGCTGGCCTGAGTTGACTGGAGGCAGGCAAAACCACCCCTGCCCAGGCAGGCAGTGATGGAGAGGACTTTGCACTGCTGCTTCTACTGCTTCCGCCTCTGCCACCATTTCTGCTTCTGCCACCACTTCTGCTTCTGCCTCTGCTTCTGTCACCAAGCTTGTGGCCGAGGGGGGCAGCAGGGGTGTGGTTGGGCCCCATGGCTGCCCCCCACTCCCGCCACCCCAGAGAGGACTCCATGGGGAGGCTCTGGCGGCCTGAGGCAACTGGAGATGGGCAAGGCTGCCACCACCGGCAGACAAGGTCGGGCCAGCCCCCTCTCTGCCCAAGTAGGCAGCGAAGGACAGGTCCTTGTGCCACTGCTGTTTCCACCACAATCGCTTATGCTGCCGCCACCATACATGCCTGCCTCACTCACCCCAGGACAAGGGAGGGAGGGGAAAAGGATTGAGACAGCACCTGCGGCACCACCCACAGCCACAGTGAGGGCATGGGCCAGATTGTTTGATGCTATAGGCCGGATCTGGTCCACAAACCATAGAGTCTAGAGGCATGATTCCCAATGTGGGGCAATTTGATAATGTTTAGATCAAGTTAATGGCTTTTTAGGCTTCCTCCACATCAATAGGAGTTCACTTTTTGAATAATAAGAATTATATGTCATGAGGGGGGTGGCATCAGAAACTCCAGGGAAGTTGTTTTCATCAGAACTATGGTTTACCAGGCAGTGGAAGTATTAAACTCTGTATGGTCCTGAAAAACAAAATGGATTTCTCTTTATTTGGGTTTTATCTTGGGAAAAGAGCGTGGGGTGGAAAACTTACTTTTCTAGAGCTTACTATTTAGGGTTAAATAGGAAATGGTCATTTTTTTTCCACAGAGCACTTCATACTTGGTTTAATTAAGTTTCCTTTACTGATTTATTACAAAGGTGGGGAACTTGTGATCTTGCAGAGATTGTTGGATTTCATTTCTCATCAAACCTGGCCAACAGGGCCAGTAATCAACAAGTATGGGAATTGTGTTCAGCAACACCTGATGTACCTTATATCCCTCACCTCTGGTTTATTATATTGCTAATTTGATATGACTGTCTCTAAGTTTCCTGGTTAGGTTATGGTTTAAAAACTAAATGAGTGCTAGAATGAGAGAGGATATATTTATAGAAATGCATATTTTTAAAAAAAATTGCTTGTAATTAATTTCAAGTTGTTAGCATAAGGTAGAGTCACACACACACACACACTCACACTCTCTCTCTCTCACACACCCACCCACACACTGCAACTGTATTGGCATTTTAAGCTTGAGGCTGTGTGAGCCAGCAGATGCTACTCCATTCCTGAACAGCGACGTGTCTTAGACTCTTTGGGTTGTTTACAGACAGCAGAAGTATATCTGTCACCAAGTTGATTCTTGCTTCCTAGGCTTTGATATAGAAAGTATCTCTTACTCTGTCACTCCTGAAAAGAAAGGAACTTCTAGCAAGACACAGAGGAGAGTAAACACTACTCTTAAATACACAGCATAGAACAGTGATGGCAAACCTTTTAGAGACCGAGTGCCCAAACTGCAACCCAAAACCCACTTATTTATCGCAAAGTGCCATCGCACCAACAGGGGAGGAAGGAAATGCTCCCATTGGGCTGCTGGGCAGAAGGGCGGGGAGAACTCTGTGCTGGGGAAGGGAGGAAGAGCTCCCATTGGGCTGCTAGGCAGGGGGCAGGGAAAACTCTGTGCTGGGGTGACGGTACGAATGCCCACAGAGAGGGCTCTGAGTGCCACCTCTGGCATGCGTGCCATAGGTTCACCATCACTGGCATAGAGCAACATTGCCAGTCCATGGGAACACCACTGCCATCTAACAGTTCCAGGCCTCAAAGTTCACAAGGCCATAGGAGGCAGCTGTGGAAGAAAACAATGTTCTGGTAAAGGGGAGATGCTTCAATGATATCTTTATGAGCACACAAACAATTAATAGAGTAATAGAATCAGTGAGTTGGAAGGGGCCTTTTAGGCCATTGGGTCAAATTCCTGGTCAATATAGGAATCTGAATCAAAGCAAATAGGACAGATGGTGGTCCAATTCACTCTTGAATGCTTCCAAAGTTGGAGTACTCACCACCTCTTGAAGCAGCCATACAGACCTTTTCACAGGAGCACACTTTATAGATCAAGGGTGCCCAAACTTTTCCTGCCAGGGGCCTGACCATGTCCCCCTCAGTCAGCTGTGTGGGCCGGTCACGTGGTTCCTCCTGGCAATGGCAGCACATGAAATCATGCCACGTTTCCGGGCATTTCCCCCACCTCCAACGCTTCTCTTGGAGGAGAGAGAATTGGGGGAGCATTTTCGTGTCCTTTTAAAAATTCTTCCAGTGTGGTTTCACTGTGTTTCGGCACTTCAGTGACGTCAGAGCACTTCCAGTGCTGGCAGCAATGCAGTCCGCAGGCCAGACCTGGCCCACGGGTTATAGATTAGGCACCCCAATATAGACAGTATAGGGAGTTGGCAATATCCAGAAGCCCGGTGTCAGGTTTCTGATTCCTAAACTTCTCTAACCTCTGCTGAAGGCAAATTACAATGTTATCAGACTATCTCCAGGCCATAGAGATGACATTTCCCAGATGTTACCACCATGGCAGGAAAAAAAAAACCATTTAATTTTTTAATTAAAAAAGTCTTCTTATGATCTCTGATGACCAAATGTAAATTAATTGAAATAAATTTGTGGGGTTATAAGAACTTCTAAGTGTTCTGGAGGGTGGGGAGCCTTGAACACCTTGAACATGAAAAACATTCCCCTAAATTTACCTATACATGAGTCTGTCCACTGAGAGTTCAATAAGCAGAAATCAGCCATGTGACCAATGAATACAATTTTAAAAAACGCAGAGAATGCTTGCAACAATGAGGAATTTTTAAAGTGACCACATAAAAGGCATCACCTTCCTCCTGCATTTTTTGATTGTCTACTGGGAGACGCTACTATTTGCTTTTGAGAGAACCCACAATTTCCATATAGATCAAAAGACTGAGATGGGGAAAAATATGATTGGTGGTCCTTGCAGTTATATTTTGTAGCATAGTCTTCTGCTTTCCTTGTTTACTTGTGTGCGATGCTTCATCCTGGCACATCCACACCCACACTAACTGAAACATAGTGGAAGTGGTATTTGTTGCTCACTCCTGGGCTGAGGTAGAACAACTTTTTAAAAGCTGCTTATGGTTGGATTGTGGTGGCTTAGTGGTTAAGACACTGAACTTGACGACTGGGATGTCAGCAGGTCAGCAGTTTGAGACCTGAGTGAGCTCCCATCTCTGTCCCAGTTCCTGCCAACCTAGCAGTTTGAAAGCAAAAATTTGCAAGTAGATAAATAGGTACCACTTGGGTGAGAAGGGAAACAGCATTCTGTGTCTAGTCATGCCTGCCACATGGCAACAGAAACATCTGCAGATGCAGACAGTGCTGGCTCTTTGGCTATAATTGGAGATGAGCACTGGACCCTAGAGTTGGATATGACTGGCTTTTGAGCAAGGGCGACCCTTACTCCCCCACCCCCATCAGGTGGAAAGCAGGCCACTCTCTATTCTATCCCATTCCCAGCATATAGGTAAAGGTTTCCCTTGCTTGAAAACCAGTCGTATCCAACTCTAGGGTTCTGTGCTCATCTCCGTTTCAAAGCCGAAGAGCCAGCACTGTCTGCTTCTGCAGACGTTTCCGTGGTCATGTGGCAGGCATGACTAGACACCGGAGTGCACACAGTGCTGTTTACCTTCCCACCGAAGTGGTCCCTATTTATCTACTTGCAATTTCTTGCTTTCGAACTGCTGGGTTGGCAGGAGCTGGGACAAAGACGGGTGCTCATTCCGTCCTGCAGTACTTGGGAATCGAACTGCTGACCTTTCAGCTCCCAGTCAGCATCTTAGCCACTAAATTGCACCGCTGTGCACTAAATTGCACAGTGGTGCAATTTAGTTGATAGGTTGCGGGTAGGTAGGGTGGATTGTATTTATTGGCTGCAATCACTGTTTATTTATTTATTTATTGAATTTCTATACCATCCATCTGGGTGTTATCCCACTCTGGGCGGTGAACAAACAGAAAACAAACAACAATACCCACAGCAAATCAAAATCCACCACCAACAAATATACCCTAACTAAACTAAACTAAACTAAACTAAACTAGTTGGCGTCTGAGGACATCGGGACTGGACCTAACTGGCTAATTTATCGATAGTGGAATAACGTACTGAAAAATGATTCGGCAGGTTGACTTACATTCGCCCACTCTTTTTAAATCCCAACATGTTATGGTAATCACTCTCTTGGCCTTGAGTGTCCTCTTTGGTTCCTTAAAAAAATCTATAAGGGAAGGCATCTCCAGTATGCTGTTGTGTTTGTGACAGCTTTTTGCCTCACCAGCTGCTTCCGCCTGCTTGACCCTGGGCCACCTTTCTGAATTTAATTTTTGGGTTGTGCTACCAGTGTCCTCATATGAAGGAAGAGGCAGGGTGGCGGCTCAATATTGTGTGGCCCTGTGTTTCTAATCTCCAAACATCCGGAAGTAGGTTTTCTATTTCCAGACAGGGAATATCTTTTTTGGCCTAAGAGGAAAACTGGTCTCATGGCAAATTCCATATCTAGTCAGAGTCTCATAGGATTGCAGGCTGGCTCTAATATAGAATGATTGTTTCTCCTTTGAAAGAAAGAACTGGTGTTGTGGTTGGATTTAAGCAAAAATATATATAGATAAAATAAAACTGAAGCAAATTTCAAAGCCTTTTTCACATTGTCTTTTCCCATAGATAATCCCTACCAAACCCATGTGTGTTTATTTTCATTTTGAAACTTACTAAATGCCTTTTCCGAGTCATTCAGTTCTTCCTGCACTTTTTTGTTCACTCTTGTTCTGTTTGTTCTTGTTTATTGCCATACTTCTGGCATCCTTAAATAATAATTTGCTTTCTGACTAAAACAAATGTGTCTTCAAGCAGTATACAATTGCGCTTGCACAAGTAGAGATGATATTAATGGTTCAAAATCGGTAAGAGAACAAGTCAGAACTTCATTACATGCACTTCTTGTAATACAGTAGTCTCTTGAAAACTGTTTCATGTTTCTTTTACAGTGACTCCTGGAAGGTCATAGTTATAAACATAAATGGTACTCCTAATGCTTAATTGAAAAATAGGCATACATGTCAAGTATCCCGTATTGGCCGGGATTTCCCGTATTCCAGCGCTCATTCTTCCTCTTTCCTGCCGCCGTCCCGTATTTTGAATGGCAGGGAAAGGGGTTACTGCACATGCACACCCATCAGAGGCAGCAGTGCGCATGTGCAAAGGGGTTCTGTGCATGCACAAAGGGGCTCTGTGCATGTGCAAAGGGGTTCTGTGCATGTGCAAAGGAGTTGTTGCTGCGCATGCATGCCCAGGTCAGAGCAGTACCAGTATTCTCCAGAGCTGCACTTGACAGGTATGAAAATAGGTTGAGTAGAGTTGAAAATAGTTTATGGTGATAGTTCTAGAAAGTTCAGCTATGCCTTGGTTTGTAGTGGTGGAGCATGAGAGGAGAGTGATAGGCAATGAATTTTGATATTGAGTCAGTAGAGCACCAAACCTAAAGGCTTGAAGGGGAAAAAAAGAACATTCAGAGTCCTACCCAAAGTGGTACTCCTAACCCATATTTCTGGTTTCTTGCAGGTTCAAGAGCAGGCAGCCAGCAGCAGCTCAGCAGAAAGCATTAAAGTGGAGAAGAAAAAGGGAAACAGTGATCAAGAAGCACACAGTGATCAAGATGGCCCAAAAGACTGCAATGGGCAGGTCATCCCACGCATGGTACTGGAGAGGTCAGCCACAGTGAATGAGGTATGTTGTCCATGGGAGAGAAAGAAAAAAAGGCAATTTAATCATTATCTGCCCTTAATGCCACTCCCAGGAAAGAGAAAAGTCTATAGTATACTGTACTTGAAAAATGAGCTCAGCTCTGCTAAAAGTGGCATTACGGTAATGGTTCTAGAAAAAGGTTGATGGGAGTTGCTGTCAGCCGAAGCTTGGGTTGTTAGGTCTAAAACAGAGGATTCCAAACATGGGGCACACACCTCACAGGGAGACTTCAATTCCCAGAAGCCTAAGTCAGTACATTGATCAGTGCTTTGGGGAATTGACTTAGGCTTCTGGGAATTGAAGTCCAAAAACCAAAGGTTGGGAAACACTGGGGCTCTAAAATTAATTTGTAATGTAACTCAGTCGGAAGCCACCAAGCCACACTTGCCTTCTACTCCCAAGGAGCATGGCAGGTTGCTGGTTGCTTCTCTGTTACATTTAGTGCCCTCTTTGGATTGTGGAACCCACCTAATAAAATAAGACATTGGTTGTTGTTTTTTTTAAAAAAATCCTGAACAGATGTCCCTACTGCATCACACATTTAAACCTGAAAGGTAAAGGTAAAGGTTTCCCTTGCTCAAAAGTTGGTCATATCCGACTCTAGGGTTCAGTGCTCATCTCTGTTTCAAAGCTGAAGAGCCAGCGCTGTCTGCTTCTGCAGACGTTTCCATGGACATGTGGCAGGCATGACTAGACACCAGAGCGCACGGAGCGCTGTTACCTTCCTACTGAAGTGGTCCCTGTTTATCGACTTGCAATTTCTTGCTTTCAAACTGCTAGGTTGGCAGGAGCTAGGACAGAGACTGGTGCTCATTCCATCATGCAGTACTCGGGTTTTGAACTGCTGACCTTCTGTCTCCCAGTCAGTGTCTTAACCACTTGAGCCACTGCAGTCCCAGGGGCATCCTCTGAGCGGAGTTTCTCCAGCAAAAATCCTTTCAACCCAGAATAATTTCTGACACATAACAACAACAACAACAACAACAACAACAACAACAACAACAACAACAACAACAACAACAACAACATTTGTTATGCTTGAGGGTGACCAGGGCATTATCATAGTCCTTTTAAATAAACAACAAGCTGATCTGTCAGAAATTATTTTAGGTTGAAAGGATTTTTGCTGGAGGAACTCTGCTAAGGGGATGCCTGAATGAAGCTCCTTTTTTGTACCTAAATTTTCCCCCCACCAAAGTGACCCCTATTTATCTACTTGTAATTTCTTGCTTTTGAACTGCTAGATTGGCAGGAGCTGGGACTGTACCGACTGTACCGAGGCCTTGAACTGCCGGTTTGCCGGCCTTCCAGATAACAAGGCAAACTTCTTAATCACTGAGCCACCGCAGCCTCACCGAGGCAGTCAATGAGAAAGGATTATAATCACCAATGCAGGACATCAATTTTCTGGGGAGGAAGTTGAGTTGTCTTAGCGAGTGGAACCCTTGTGTTTAGTGGCATGAAGTACTAATTAACATGAAAGGCCACCGCAGTTTCACAATGGTCATACGGTTGTCTGTAGGCCACAGATATTTTGAAAGACCTTTCAAACTTAGCCTATAACATCAATAACTTCTTTTTTTACCTGCTGCATTAGTCAACTGTGCTCATGGAGATCACCAGAAAGCATACCTGTCAACCGCGGCTCCGGAAAATACAGGACCTGCGCAGAACGGTTCTGCACAGGTCGCCTTCTACGCAACCTGCGCAGAATGGTTCTGCGCAGATCACTGTCTATGCATGCGTAGAAGGCTTCTACGATCCCCTTCTGCACAGATCGCCTTCTACGCATGTGTAGAAGGGTTCTACGCAAGCGTAGAAGGGTTCTACGCAAGCATAAAAACCTTCTACGCATGCGTAGAAGGCGATCTGCACAGAAGGGATGCGCAGTACCTCTTTTTCCCCTGCTACCAATTCCGGGGTTTTGGCAGCTGCGGGCGGGAAATGGCGCAAATTGGCGCCGAAAATTGGGAAATCCCGGCTAATCTGGGAAGGTTGACAGGTATGCCAGAAAGGGTATAACCATAGATGTAAATGAATGGTATAAAGGCCATACTCATTTGGAAGAGCACGTATTTTGCTATAGTTCCTGTATAACAGGGGAAGTGAGCACTGCAGTGATGCACTGGAGCAGGTTCTGTCAGGTTCTGCAGAAATGTAGCGGAAATTCCCCCAGGCCACATCCACTTGGTTGGCCACATCCACCTACATAGCCCATAATGCAGGATGTTTGGCCAGGCCCAAAGATTTGGCCCCGCCCACAGATTTGGCCAGCCCACAAAGTAGGTAGTAATTTTTTTTTCCAGTGCATCACTAGAAGTGAGTCTGTAGAAAACAGGAATAAGTTTTTCTGATTGCTCATACAAGTGAGCCAACACCTACCTCGGGATAGGTGAGAATTTTCTTTGATCCACTGTTAATAAAAACTTTCAAAAAAAGTATGCCCGTTTCTTCCTAAATGTAATGGAAGGAACTTGAGCTTTTAACACATTTGAAATTGGGAGAAATTGAAGCTAACAAATTTGTCCATCTAGACAGACTTGAGTGCTGAGCTCTTAAACATCTGAGCTTGAATCTTTGTGTATTTATCTCCCCAGTGCTCTATTAAAGTTCTCATTTTTTTATTCTGGCATACTCCTCATGCTTAACAGCTAAATGTTAGGCAAGTATAACATACAGTAATCCTTTCTAATCTGGGATTTTTCTACTATGATTTCTGGGAATAATTTAATAAATGCAATGGTTGGTCATATGGGTATCTATTATATCAATTCAATTTAACCAACATAGATTTTTCCCCTTTGTTTTGTCCTCAAAGACAGTCACCCAATCAGCAAATTCAAAAATCTTCAGGCTACAAGTTAAACCTCCTTACACAACACGTGGCTGCATTGTATTTTCTATACCAAAATTATCAACTCAAATAAACATTAGAGCACAATTTTCCTTGACACTTTCTTTCCTACATAAAACATCACTAGTAGTCTGGAAGAGGTGAATGAAATGTTGGCTTTGATAACATTTATGTTTACAGACAATAGATATACAGCACAGTGCCAGTTTTCTTTGGAGAAAATGGTCTTATTCTTTTAGAGCAAGGGTTCTCAACCTTTTCCAGCTACTGGCTGGACCACGCCCCCTCACCCGCCATAAACACTGCTGTAAAACGCATCCACAGCTGTCATAAATGCACTTACAACAGCCATGGGTGTGTTTACGGTGCCTTTTTTTACTGTTTTCGGCGCTTCCACCACTTCTGGCGGCAGCAGGAGCGAGGACAGTGCGTTTCCGGCTGTTTTTGCCACTTTCGGCGGCAGCGGGTACAATGGCGGGAGTAAGGGCGGTGGACCACATGAAATAGCACCATATAATATCACCAATAATAACATAAACCATCAGACTCACTGTAGCAAGTAGACCAGTTTTTAATCCAGCTTCTGCCTAATTCTCTAAGGAAATGATCTCCCCACACAATGGAGAGGGGATACAGCTATTTAAATTAATCTCTTTAAAAGGCAGGTCCTGCATAGTGTTTTTTCCTGTGCTGTTTGAAATTTCAAAAAAACACATTGCCAGATCATTTCTGCCGAACATTATCTAATAATTGATACCTCCAGTTGTCAGAAGGCAGTGGAATTGAGATGTAATTGTGGCATCAGTGGATAAGTGGCTGTAATAAGAAAGGTAGTGCCTCACTATTAATTTATTTGTGGAAAATGATACGGAAACCATTTATCAACTGTAACAAGAGCCACTGTATATTACAGATTTCTCTAAATTAGGAAATGTCTACATACATTTAACTAAAGGAACTTGATATGTTACAAATTATCAGTGGAAGAAAGTGAAATAGGCAGACTGAGATTTTTAGAGGGGAAATAAATATCCCTTCATCTGCCTTGTTCTTTAGATGGCAAAAGGGGCACAGCTGCTCTCCTTTCAATTCCTTCTTTTTGCCAAAGCAATGTAGTGGCATCTACATTGAGTTTGTGCTACATACCTGTACTCATAACTTTAAGGCCAGCTAAAGGCTTTAACAGGTAAAGGTCAAAGTCACCCTTGCTCAAAAGCCAGTTGTACCGACTCTAGAGTTTGGTGGTCATCCCAGTTTACAGCCAAAGTCCCAGCACTGTCTGCATATGCAGACATTTCCATGGACATGTGGCAGGCATCACTAGACACTGGAGTGCATAGAATGCTTTTTACCTTCCCACCGAATGTGGTACCTATTTATCTACTTGCGATTTCTTGCTTTCGAACTGCTAGTTTTTTTAAAAAAAACTTTTAAATTAGATTTTAAAGGTTACAAAATAAATGATTATGCAAAAAAATAACAAATAAAAATATACAAAGAATGCAGAGTAAAACATAGCAATAATATAAACATATGCAGAAATAATACCAAGGATACTAAAAATACAAATACAGAAGCACTTGGTTATGTTGCACAGCATTGAAATCCATCAGAAAATAATTATTTCTTGCCAACAGGGTTATAGGTTACATTAGTCAGTCTGACCTTCATCTACCACATCTATCACTTTATTACAGCCACTTTTGTAAATTGGAAAACAATCTTGTCAATAAGTATATATTTCTGTTCCTAAATACCCTGTTTACCTATTGCCTAACCAAGATAAAGCAACAATATAAAACAAATTCTAATTCACCCCATGTGACTGTACAATGCCCTGGAGGATGCGGTGGTACACATTCTTTCACTATTTCCAAATCTGTGATGTTCCGGTACTGGTCTGCTCCCGTCTCCTCTAATACCTGTAGAATCAACAAACGGTTGCCAAATTTGCCAAAATCTATTCTCCTTTATTATGCCATTTCTTCTTATTCAGCTCCCAAGTTAATTTGTCATTCAAAGCAAGCTCCCACATTTCCTTATACCAATCTTTCATCTTTAGAATCTCATCACTTTTCCATTTTCTCGCTATACATTGTCTTCCAGTTGTCATACACACGGACAACTCTTTTTTATCCTTATCTAATTTAATATTTCCTGTGTCTGTCAGCAAGGCTGTGCCTGGCCCCAGCTTAGGTTCACTCCAAAAATTCTGGAGAGTTCTTTCTCTATATCCCCCCAAAATTCCTTTACCACCCTACAACTCCACCACATATGTTCATATGTTCCCAGCTTATTTTTACATCTCCAACACATTTGACTATTATTTTTGTCTGTCTGGTGTAGCCGCACTGAGGTCAGGTACCATCTCCAAAGCATTTTAAAATTATGTTCTTTAACTCTGACAGACATGGTTCTCATAATTCTTTTCTTCCATTTATTTTTCCAATCCACCTCTGTAATACCAAACTGCTAGGTTTGGGCAGAGATGGGAGCTCACTCTATCATGCAGCACTTGGGTCTTGACCTGCTGACCTGCTGATCTTCCAGTCAAGTTCAGCATCTTAACCACTAAGATACTGCATATCCCAAAGGCTTTAATATGTTACCTAACAAGGGCTGGGAGAGCTCTATAACAATAATTAGATTCTCAATGCTGAATCATTCTTTTGACTTGGATGTTTTCCTGTTGCAGTCAGATTCAATGGATGAACATGAGAAACTGGATCCAAACAATTTGCATGCGGACAGTCATGAAAGGACAGTCCTGGACAAGCGAGCAGAGAGTGCCATCAGCGTAGTCTCCAATACCATGGAAGGTACATTTTCCCTTGACTAGTTTGATTTTGAGATTTTAAGAACAAGAACCTATGTTCTTTGCAGCATTTATTTTATTTAATATTATAAACAACTCTAAAATTTCACTGAAAAAGGAAAGCTACACATGCTTCCACAAAGATACAACATATTTGTTGGCTTTAGAGAAAATTTGAAAGGAAAAGAGTGCAATTTTAATAGATTTCCAATAAATGTAGAGCAGGGAAATGGAATTTAATGTGTTTCTTACCATGGCAAGATTTTCAGAAGTTCTGTCTCAGTGTTGATGATAAACGGGTAGGTGGAATTACTCTTCATTTAGTTTTTTTTAAAATGTTAATTGATACAGTTAGCAATCATAGTAATCAGTGATTATCACATAGCAAATGTGATTGTGTGGCAGAGATCCCTCTTAATTATTGTTTTCAGAACTGGAAGAGGCACACCAGAAGTGCCCATCATGGTGGTACAAGTTTGCCCATAAATTCTTAATATGGAACTGTTGCAAACCATGGATAAAACTGAAAGAATTTTTGAAGCTTATTGTCATGGACCCATTTGTTGATTTGGGAATAACCATCTGCATTGTCCTAAACACTGTCTTCATGGCCATGGAACACTACCCAATGACTGAAGAGTTCAACCATGTGTTGACTGTGGGCAACCTGGTAAGAGAATAGCATGCTTTTTACTTTTCATTCTTTCACCTGGTAATAAGGCAGCAAGAGAGGGATGTGCACTGATCCCATAAAGATGTAAGAGTTGTCATATTGGGGCAAATAATCTTTTTGTTTTTGACTGTGGCCAATCAGATATCTCTGGAAAACTCACAAGCAAAGCAGTATGGTAGATGGTCACAAATTTTGAAGCAATTAAAACCATACCACAGACTTAAGGGCAATATGTTATTAATCTCTTGGCAGTGTATGGGCATAGGGGGTGGGGATGGAGACTGAAAGGAAGCATATATTGTATTTTTAGGGGCTGTGAAGCTGATTTCAGCAGAGACATTGGGAAATCATGTAGTTTTGATTACAGTGGCACAGACAGATGAGATAAATTGTAAGTGTGTGGCTAGGTTATCCTGCTATGGTAATAGAGTAGACCATACTGCCAGCGACTCAATGCTGAGTATCAGGTGGTGGTTAATTAACCCAGCCACCCTCAGGACTAGCGGCTTTCGGCAGCAAAGTCCACAGGGAATCCATCTTGATGGAGGGCAGCAGCTTCATCAATACTGGCCTGGGGCTGATGAGGACTTTGTATACTAAAAGGACTCAGGAACAGAAAGTGACTCGTGGAGCTGGATCAGTGGTACATGTGTCACACTGCCATGCAGAAGGTTGGGGAAGACCACTGTATTATTTTGTTCCCAGGACAATCTTCATGGCTGAAAGTCAAATAAACACGGCCCTCAATCCCCAGCATCCCTTCAGTGGGCAGAAGGTGCTAAGAATCTCCGAGTCAGCCATAAAAGTCTGTACCTGGAACGTTAGGAGTATTTATGAAAAAGGAATGTTTTGTAATGTAGAGAAGGAAATGAAGGGCCTGAATGTTGATATAATGGGAATAAGTGAGACAAGGTGGCCAGGAATGGGCCAACGCAGTGTGTCAGAGTACATGGTCCGTTACTCAGGAAACAATGGAAAGCATCACTGGAATGGAGTTGGGGTGATCCTGAGCAAAGCGATAAAGAACACAGTGCTTAGTGTGATACCATTTTCAGATAGGATCATTATGATAAAACTTAAATGCAAACCGTTCACCATGAATGCCATACAAATCTATGCACCAACTGCAGACAAATTAGATGAAGAGATTGAGGAGTTTTATGATCAACTGAAGGCTGTGCTGAAGTATACAAAAAGAAATGAAGTTACCATGCTTATGGGAAATGTTAATGCTAAAGTTGGCCAGGGTAAAGACAATGATATAGTTGGACTACATGGCTTTGGAAAGAGGAATGAGAGAGAAAACCACCTTGTACTGTTCTGCAGAGAAGATCTAGTGATCTAGGTTTAAGATGTCACCTAGATGACTTTACACTTGGAAGCCCCCTGCCGATAGCCGAAATAATATTGTCAGAAATCAAATACACTTTGCTCTTATAAATGAAGGTTTCATAATAGCATCTTGTCAGCAAAGACCTATCCTGGACATACCTGTCAAGTTTTGGACATGAAAATAAGGAAATTTTGGGCCACGCCCCTCTCCCCACCAGGCCACGGCCTACCCCCTCTCCACCAGGCCAAACCCTCTCCTCCCCAAAATCCAGGCACATCCAAGAGCCTAAAATAGCAAGAGCCACCAGAACCAGGGAGGAGTGGTGGGCTCCCCCAGGAGGAGGAAGAACCACCCCTAGGCACTCCCATTATCACTACTGCTGCCCCTCACGGGGAACAAGGCAGCAGGCCAGTCTTACTGTAATAATTATATTTTAAATCTCTTTCTCCATTCTCTGCTGCGACAGCATTTCATATTATGGTGATTTTTCATGGAACTGTTTTGTACACTTATATCAGTTAATTGTCTACTGTCTTAGCCTTGTGTACCTCAATTTCATTTTTAAAAACTCTGTGTTTAAGACAAAACCACGGAAATATCCTCTTTATGTTGTATGCAAATATACTTGAAGCCGATTGGCTCATTGTCTCTTCCCTTTAACACCCTCTTTCCCAGAAGAGAGATTCTCTTACTAATAAGGTAACATAGGATGGTTTCTTTTTCTTGAGGGGGAAAAAGCTCATTTAATATTGTACAGGCTGGCAGTTTCTAAAAAGAAAGAGAAGAAACAATTCCTCTGTAGAGTAATTTTGGTGTATGAGAACAGCCGAAGGATTGGCTTAACACAACTTTATTGCATGGTGGTCAGAGGGAACATGAGGTAATGGCGGACGAGCAGCTCAATATATACGGTGGTTATACATTTGAATGTGGCTCCACGGCAGCCCATTGGTTACCGTTGGCGTGACGTCATTTCTGGTCACGCCCTTCTTGTCCAGGTGAGGTAGTGGCGGGAATCTTCCCGCGCTTTGGTTCCTTGGGGAATTGAGACCAGTGAGCTGGGCGCTCGCTATTGCCACCAGGTGGTCATTAGCTCGCGTCCTGATTACAACGGGTTATATTGATATATATGGTAAAAGGCATAGTACAGAGAATACAGAGCATAGTATTGAGAACACATGATATATATGTTAAAGGCATAACATTGAGAACACAACAGTAATAATCTCTAGATAATATATATATATATTAAAAAGGCCATATCTGGCTGGACATCCTGCTATGGTAATGGAGTAGACCGTACAGTCAGTGACTCAATGCCGAGTGTTGGGCAGTGGTAAATAACCTGACTCCCTAAAGGGCCAACGGCCTTGGGCAGATAAGGCCCTTTAGGTGGGGAGATGGTTCCCTCAGTGGAGGAAATGCCACTGGAAACCATAATACAGTATTGGGCTCAACGGCAAATAAGTGGAGGAGGAACTCTGATTCTCAATGGTCATGGAGGTGGAAGAGGCCATGCCAGACGGACTGGCTGTGAAGGCGCACCTTGTTCATATCCCCAAGGCTGTGGCAGTCCATTATAGTCAAGTTGCAGCCAACAAATTGTAAAATGAGATGCTGTGCACCACTCCCTATCCTAGTGATGGCGAACCTTGGCACTCCAGCTGTTCTTGAACTTCAATTCCCAGAAGCCCTAATCAGCAGGAGTGCTGACTTGGGCTTCTGGGAATTGAAGTCCAAGAACACTTGGAGTGCTAAGGTTTGCTATCACTGCCCTATTTATATGGTTATCTTCAACCAAACAAAAACAATTGAACAAAAAAACAACAACTAAATGTACAGTCAGTACAGTCGTCATGGAATTAAATATCTCATTAGGTATCTGTGTATATTGATATCTCAAATGAGAGTATGTGATCAGAGTTGTGTTGCTGGACTCGATGACCCATAGGATCCCTTCCAGCTCTGGCTCTGCAGTCATCTATTATTATTATTGCTGCTGCAGCAGCAGCTATTGTATGTAGCCTTGGGACAAATAGTGGGAAAATGTCTTTTGATTTTTTTAAAAAATGAACTTGAAATGTGTTTGCTCCTTTATCTCCCTTCTCCTTCCCTACTTGTTACAGCTCTAGTTTATATGACCTCTAATTGTACATTTCTGCAGGTCTTCACAGGAATATTCACAGCCGAGATGGTGCTAAAACTGATTGCTCTGGATCCTTATGAGTACTTCCAAGTGGGATGGAATATTTTTGACAGCATCATTGTCACCCTCAGCTTGGTTGAGCTTGGCCTTGCCAATGTCCAAGGTCTGTCTGTACTGCGTTCCTTCCGTTTGGTAGGTGACTTGGTTTGGTTTACCCTCATGCCCCTCCCTTTCTGAGTTCAGCAGTTAGCAACCAAGCAGAATCAGGTTCCCTCCTAGTCCAACGCGAGTAGAAGCAGGTTGCTCTTATGTAGGGTTGCCATAATTCTCTCCCGCCAAACTGGGACAGCCATTGCATTCTTCAAACTGTGCATGCATTGGACGGGGCTGTCAGGGAGACCACGGCTCTAAGACCCCACAGAATCCCTGTCCAGGGCAGACAGGGAATACCGACCCTATGGAATTAACCCTTTGTGGTCACGTGAAGAAGGAATCCTCCTGTATGGTGGTTTGGCTTGTTAGATATGGGTATTTCTTGCTCCCTCTCAGCTTTCGAGGAAAAGGGCTGAGGACAACTCCTTGTCCCGCAAACTTCAAGGTGAGCCAAGGGATTATTGCAAAGAGTTATTTCACTGTCTCCGTGCCTTTCTTTCAATTATCTCGCTTGCAAGTGTCTCCTCTCCCCGGCGGGCTTCTCAGGGTGCTGTTTTGCCTTCACTGCTTTCAAGCAGGATAACTGAAAGAAAGGCAAGGAGGCAGTGAATTAACTCTTTGCAAAAATCCCTTGGTGAGGGGCGATCTTGCTTCCTGTGTTCAAATTTAAAAATCCAGGACTTTTACATGTTTTTGCTTGAGCCTGCGGAACAGCGTGCATCTGGGAAAATCCCGGAAAACCAGGACATATGGCAACCCTACTCTTATGCAAACTGGGGAGATGCCCCAAGCTACCATCAAACACTCTGGAGAGTTTTGGAACATGCATTCAGTTTCAATGGGGAACAAACTTGACATCCTGCATATCTGTAGGGATGCTCCACTACTGCTGCTTAGTTTGTTCATAAGCAAAGTCAGTTCTAAAAAACCATTGCAAATTGCAGAAAATCATGGAGGCAGAAAACAATATATCACATGTAATAATGTGATAGAGTTCTACCTGGGTAATAACATTGGTTGACGTGGTTACCTTAAAAAAGTAGGCTAACAACTAATGACTTCACTTACCTTGTTGCAGTAACAGATAACATTTATTATTTCTAAAATGTTGCTTTGCATTTTATTTATGTATTTATTACACTTATAACCCACATACTCAAGGCAGCTTACAATGTTTCTAAAATAATAAAAACAAGTACAGTAGAACCTTGGATAAAGTCCAAACTCTGTTCCACAAGTTTGGACTTTATCCAATTTTGGACTTTGTTGGAATGGGGCCGCAAAGCGGCCGTTGGGTCCCGGAGGAGACTGGTCAAGCAATGAGACACGAGACAAGATGGAGCAAAGACCAGTGATTTATTGAGGGAAAATCATCAGTATATATCGAGTAAGCGAGGCTGCGTGTGATGGAATCGTCATCTGACAAGAATCACATCCCATGTTTACACGAGTTAATTGGGAACCTCTCCCGGGGAAGTTAATTAAATAAATCAAACACTGACAGGGGAACTCCATTGTTCCAAGCTTATCCTGGGGTAAAAATGGCCGATGTTGGTTTTAGGGCTTGCGGTAATCTGCGGGTGCGACATTACCTATTCCATGATTTATGAGTTAGTCATCCAATTTCCTCTTGCTCGAACTGTTTGTCAGGTCAGCTGTGGGTGAATTAAACTATGGCTATTAATCCGCTCCCCAATTTCTGTCCCCTCGGAACCAAAGCTCGAAGGAGCAATCTCCCAAGTGATGGTTCTGTCAGGGACAGTATGCCAATTGCGTGCACGGGACCCGTAGGACTTTATTCTAATCAAATGGGCAATGCATTGGATAATGTCCAAAAATGGACTTTATCCGAGGTTCCTATATCAAATACCTCAGATAACGTCCATTTTTAAAGCAGTTTTGGACTTTATGTGATGCATCACGTGTGCATGAAAACTGCGACTTTATCCGAATTGGACTTTATCCGAAGTACCACTGTACAGTACAATGAATTCAAGTCATTAAATTAAAATAAACTCTACTATAATAATAAAATCATTTAAATGTATTGCTAAAAGAATACAAAAGAGTAAATATTATATATAAATTTTAAATCTCTCTCTCTCTCTCTCCATCATATCTTGCCCAATTAGTGAAACCACTGCTCTGGCCAGCTTACAACAAATTCTAGTCAAAATATAACAAACAAACACAATAAAAGTCAAAATAGCAAATACTTCAGAGAACAAATAAAAACATATAAGCAATATAACAGCTCCAGAATAAAGGTGCTAATTCTGAGGTTCCTTTACACTGAAAATGCTTGTTGGAATAAAAATGTTTTCAAAGATTTATGGGAAGCCAACAGTGGGGGTTGCTCCATTTTTTTCAGTTGGTAAATCATTCCAGAGCCTAGGGACCAGGCCTGAAAATGCACAATTTCTGGTGGAAACTTTCATCAACTCTTTCCGCAGAATGATATTTCTACACTCTACCCAAAAGCAGTAAGAGTGGAAACTGACTGCTAGCCTGAAAGAAGTGCATTCTACAATTTGTGTACCAATCTGGGGAAAGCCTTCTCCCACATGCCTGTTAGATACGTTTGTGCAACGAGTCATACACCTGAAGATCTTAACATATAGACAGGTTCAAAACAGCATAGGTGGCCCCTTAGATAGCGAAACCTCAAGCCATTTAGAGCTTTAAAAAGTAAAAACACCTCCCTGAATCAAACCTGATAACATTGATAGTACTGGGTTAGACAAGCTGGGATAGATACACAATGCTTAGAAGGGATTCCACAAAGACTGACAGAATAACTGTCTTTGCTGGGTGAAATTTAAAGTTCTGCAGAGAAGCAAGAGGCTGTGTATGAAACGCATTCAGTATAAAGCAGGGATTCTCAACCTGCAGCCCATAGGCCAGATGCAGCCCATGGTACCATTTCATGTGACACCCCCCCCGCCTCCACTACACCAGGAAGTGCCATGTGATGGAGGAAGGGCAAAATGGCTGTCCGGTCCCCAAAGCTGTCTGAGGAAGTGTGACCCAGTCTCCAGCTTAGAAAGGTTGGTATAAAGTGTAGGAAAGGGCTTGGTTTTTCAAGATAATATAGTAATATACATTTGGGTAGGTGCTCCCCTGCTCTGGTCATGGGACACCTTTGGGTTAACTACAGCAACCCACAGAGGCCTGTAGTCTTCTGGGTAAAAGGAGAAAGTTTGTCAGATTGACAAGGTTCCTTTGTTCTTTTTCCAGATGAGAGTTTTCAAGCTTGCCAAATCCTGGCCAACCCTCAACATGCTGATCAAGATCATTGGCAACTCAGTGGGTGCCTTGGGCAACCTGACTCTGGTGCTGGCCATCATTGTTTTCATCTTTGCTGTGGTGGGCATGCAGCTCTTTGGGAAGAACTACAAGGAATGTGTCTGCAAGATTTCCTCTGACTGTACGCTGCCACGCTGGCACATGCATGATTTCTTCCACTCCTTCCTTATTATCTTCCGTATCCTCTGTGGGGAATGGATTGAGACCATGTGGGATTGCATGGAAGTCGCTGGACAGCCCTTGTGTCTTACTGTCTTCATGATGGTCATGGTCATTGGGAACCTAGTGGTAAGTAGCAAGGGAATAACACCGAGAGAGCAATGGAACAGTATGTGGAGGGGTTACTTTTTTGTGATTACAATTCACAGTTTTGTTGTTGTTGTTGAGTCGCACAGCTGATTCCGACCCTTTGCGACCCCATGGACCATTGCCCACCAGGCACCTCTGTCCTCCACCATCCTCCTCAACCCACCCAGCTCTGTGCTCATTGTGTCTACAATACCATCTAGCCATCTCATTTTCTGCCACCCCATTCTTCTTTTGCCCTCCACCTTTCCCAGCATCAAGGCTTTCTCAAGTGAATCCTCTCTTCTCATTTGATGTCCAAAGTACTTTAGCTGCATCTTTACCATTTGACCTTCTAAGGAGCTGTCAGGGTTGATTTCTTCTAAGATCGACCTATTTGTTCTCCTCGCTGTCCAGGGTACTCTCAAACCTCCCCTTTAACACCACATTTCAAAGGCATCTATTCTTCTGTGCTCAGCTTTCCTTATGGTCCAGCTCTCACAACCATACATTACCACCGAGAATACCATTGCTTTGACTATGCAAATTTTTAAACTACTATGTTCCCCAGGTTTCTCATAGCTTGTCTCCCAAGAACCATTCTTCTTTTTATTTAATGGCTGCAGTCACCATCTGCAATGATCTTTGATCCTAAGAAAGTAAAGTCTGTCACTGCTTCTACTTCTTCCCCATCTATTTTCCAGGGACTGATAGGGTCTGTTGCCATTATCTTGGTCTTCTTGATGTTGAGTCTCAAGCCAGCTTTTGCACTCTCTTCTTTCAACCTAAGCAGGAGCTTCTTTAGATCTTCCTCACTTTCTGCCATTAAGGTAGTATCATCTGCATATCTCAAGTTGTTGATGTTTCTCCCAGCAATTTTGATTCCAACTTGTGATTCAACTCACAGTACATACAGCCAT
Source organism: Bradypodion ventrale (assembly GCA_035047345.1). NCBI lineage: Eukaryota > Metazoa > Chordata > Lepidosauria > Squamata > Chamaeleonidae > Bradypodion > Bradypodion ventrale. The sequence continues at coordinate 37,730,630 of JAWDJE010000006.1, forward strand.
AAGCTGGTGGATTCTGGGAACTGCAGATCATAAAATAGCTTTTCAAACTATTAAAAGTATCTTTTTGGCAGTTTCATGTCTGGCCTAGACATAGAAGCACCCTAAAAGGCCCCAAAATCAGCGCCAATGCTGCCACCGGCACCCGCCTTTCCTTCCCGGCTAGAAGCAGGAGAAGATCACCATCAGCTGGGGCTGCTCAGACCGCAGCCCCAAAAGCAGCGCCAACACCACCACCAGCACCTGCCTCGCCTTCCCGGCTGGAGGCGGGAGAAGATCACTGTCAGCTGGGGCTGCTTGGACCGCAGCCCCAAAAGCAGCGCCAACGCCACCACCATAGCTGTCAAGTATCGCTTATTGGCCAGGAAACCCCTTATTTTACCCTCTTTCCCACCGTCATCCCTTATTAATTAGACTGCAATGCCCTATTGCCACCATTGGAGGGAAGCACAGGATAAGCAGAGCTGTCAAGTATCCCGTATTTGCTGGGAAATTTCCCTTATTTCCAAATCCAAAACTTGACAGGTATGGCCACCACCGGCACCCGCCTCACCTTCCCGGCTGGAGGCGGGAGAAGATCGCCGTCAGCTGGGGCTGCTCGGACCACAGCCTCAAAAGCAGCGCCGACGCCGCCACCAGCACCTGTCTCACCTTCCCGGCTGGAGGCGGGAGAAGATCTCAGTCAGCTGGGGCTGCTCGGACCGCAGCCCCAAAAGCAGCGCCAACGCCGCCACCAGCACCCGCCTCGCCTTCCCGGCTGGAGGCGAAAGCAAGAACACCTGGGCTCCAGGTTCAGCAAGGACGCCGCCTTGCCTGAGCCTTCTCCCCAAGTCCAGCATTGGCCATGGGGGAGCAAGAACACTTGGGCTCCTGGTGCGGCGAAGACTCAAGACTCAAAGTCGGACACTGACACCACCTCGCCTGAGCCCTTTCCTTCGTTCCAGCATAGGCTGTGTGGGTTTCTCTCTTCCCTTCGTGGTTCGACTCGGGCTTACAGCATCGAATTGTTATCTCACCCAGGCGATGCTGCTGAGTACGTGGACCTGGACTCCGAAATGGTCGTTGAGCCACCCTGGCCCTAGTTAAGGTTAAGGCTGAGCCTCAACCTAGTTTGGGCTCGTTTAAGGTAATTGAGCCTTGGGCTCCGACACCCCCCCCCCTGGATTATTGTATTTTTTTCCCTTCTTTCTTTGATTTGTAAACTGTTACTGTAATCATAGTTGTATATTTTGTAAACTGTTACTGTAATCATAGTTGTATATTTTGTTGCAATTGTATCCTGATATTGTATCTTGATATTGTTTTATCTATTGTATTTTGTTTGTATTTAATATGTATTTAATTACCTTTATTTGTATTTAATTATGTTGTAATGCCGCCCTGAGTCGGCCTTGCTCTGAGTAGGGCGGGGTAGAAATCCAATAAATAAATAAATAATAAATGGCACTTCTAGCTTAAAAGCAAATTTGTCTTTTTTGAGAGACACCCATGGCCAAGAAAATAGAACTTGTGAAATTGACAGGAGATTAAAGTAGTTCAACTGGTGTAGCTCAAAGCCTTGTTGATGAGCTTCTGCAAAATGAAGAGGACTATACAATTTTCAAGTCTTTTCCTAGCTTTATGTTCACTTCTGGGACCTATGACACACTCCATCCCCACCCACCCCAGATAACACCATTGTTTTCCACGCATGTGTCTGGAGCAGACTCTGTCCTGCCATTGGAAAAACTCTAAGGCTCTGACACAAATTAAAATTCCCTTGTCCATCTCTCCTTACACTGTGATATGCAGCTTCATGGCCAAGTAGTTAATATGAAGTTGGGTTTTCATATCTAGACTCCCTTGTTGTGCAGTCAGGTAAATTTTAGGCTCTGGACATAAAGGTATTGTGAACTGGAACCTTATTCAGATAATATAGTAGGTAGTACTTTTGTGATGTGACTGTGATGGCTTAGTGGTTAAGATGCTGAACTTGACAACTGGAAGGTTGGCAGTTCAGCAGTTTGAGACCCAAGTGCTGCATGATGGAGTGAAATTCCGTCTCTGTCCCAGCTCCTGCCAACCTAGCAGTTCAAAATCAAGAAATTGCAAGTAGATATGGTGGAAAGGTAAACAGTGTTCCATGCACTCTGGTGTCTAGTCATACCTGACACATGACCACGAAAACGTCTGCAGATGCAGACACTGCTGGCTCTTTGGCTACAAACAGAGATGAGTACTGAATCCTAGAGTCAGATACGACTGGCTTTCGAGCAAGGGAGACCTTTACCTTTGATGCCTTTGTGCTTTGTTCTTTCCTTGCTCCACATCAATGACATGAAATCATTGAAGAAATATAAAGTGTAATGACATCATGTCATGTAGTCTGATATATTACACTGTATGAGAGTGCAAGGAAGTTAGGAATCCTAGCAAATGTTTCATCCTTAACCAGAAAGGGTATGGCAACATTTTGAAATGCTTCATTTAAAAAAGGTCAACTGCTGGGCCATGGTTTCTGCACAAGGCTGAGAAGCAGCAGCATGTTTGCCTGAGAATTAGAATAAAAAACAGTGTTAAAAAGCCCCCCCCCTTTGTTTTTTGTGTAAAATACAAAGTTTCCAGTGCAAAAGGCATAGTTGTCTTAGCAAAATACAGGATTTTCCCCACATCCAATAAAAAACACTTGTGAGAATTTTTTTACAAAAAAAGAGCCAAAATACAAAAACAAAACACCATACCCACAAAAACTGTCATAATCTCATCCAGTGAGGAGGAAAAATTCGAAACTTTTCTCAACAGAGAGAACAAGTAAACAAAGATTTATGTGGCTCATGCCATGGAGCTAGGGATTGGGAGTTCAGTTCCCCACTGAGACACTGCCAGGGAAAAGGGCCAGCAAGTATAGATATGGGCAAGCTGCACAGTGTCAGGGTGCTTCCAGAGGAAGGGAATGGTAAATCACTTCTTTGGATTCTCTCCCTAGCCTAGAAAATCTTGGAAAGGCTTGTCATAGGGCAGAACTGACTTGATGGCTCACTATTATTGTTTATTATTATTATGGGACGGCGGGAGAAAATTTTCAATGCCAGAGACAGAGGCAGTTTGCACGTCAGGTGAACCTTTCACTTTCTAAAATAATTTTCTTATTTTCAAAAACAAGACTAAGCTACTAGTTCTGTTGTCCAGTATACACAGATGCATCTTGGTCAGTGCATACTAATATTCTTATTTTCTGTTAATACTCACTTCCTTTGGTGTTCCATGTGTCTATCTGCAAATGATTACCACACAAGAGAGTGAGATAAAACTGGGGGAGTGGGTTTTAGCAGAAGAAATTCTCCCTACTTTCTTGCCATAAGCTGAACTGTTTAATATGTATTGGATGGGAGTACTTTCATGAAAGTTTAAAAAAACACAAAACTTGGCTGTGCCTCCATCCTCTTCCACAATAATTACACACTTTGTGAGCTGAGTCTCTTTAAAAAGTTCCTTGCATTCTTAAGGGGCCTTGGCTGCTTGACCAGGGCCCCTTAATCTTGCAGGAATCCACTGCGAAAGTGATATGGGGAGGGGAGCTATCCACAGTCATTGAACCGGGGTGACCTAGATGAAAGCTAGATTGCTATGAAGCTATGATACAAGGCAGTGATGGCGAACCTTTTAACCGAGTGCCCAAACTGCAACCCAAAACCCACTTATTTATTGCAAAGTGCCAACACAGCAACAGGGGCAGAAGGACATGCTCCCATTGGGGTGCTGGGCAGAGGAGTGGGGTGAACTCTGTGCTGTGGGGAAGGAGGAAGCGCTCCCATTGGGCTGCTAGGCAGGGATTCGGGGCAAACGCTGTGCTGGGGTGACTGCACAGGTGGCCCACAGAGATGGTTCTGAGTGCCACCTCTGGCACACATGCCATAGGTTCACCACCACTGATAAAAGGGAACATCTCTGAGTGTGGAAAGAGGGCTTATTTTCACTGCTTAGAAATGTTGCTTCTTTGGACTCCAGAATCCCTCAGCCACCATGGCCAGTGGGAACCTGTGGAAGTGGAAGTCTAAAGAAATAACATTTCCAAGTTCTGTATTCTTACATCACTGCCTAGCCATAATCAACAAAACTACACTACATTATTAGGGCATGTTTACCAAAGCAAAGCAGCTCAGCAGGCTGGAAGCCTACAGCCTTTTTTTCCTGAAAGTGAAAACTCCATCTTCCATGCTAAGAACTGATGTGTAGTCATGGGGAGGGCCTGAGTGAGGACTGGTCCACCTGTAGCTCCCAAGGGCTCAATAGTATGGTCGGAAGTTAGGGGACTATTATAGTTTAAGAGGAAAGGTTTCTAGGTCACCACAAGCCATTCCTAGACTCCTCTGAGCCCCACCCTCTCATCATCTCCCTCTCATCATCTCCAACCTCATTCTTAGAGTTCTGAGGTTGGCTACAGAGCTCTGTTTATTTTGAGAATCCCAAGTCATTCTGTTTCTAGATATTATAGAGAGGAATAGAGAGGAAGTCATTGTCTGTAGCCATCTTAGGCTAACAAGCAGCAGCCCATGACTTTCTGCTGTAATGGGTACTTAAAAGAAGCTTCTGAAAGCCTCAAGGAAATGAGAAGGGTTTATATAAAGGTCCTAGTTAAGTCATGAGGCATGTGCAAATAGCTATGACCTTGAGTATCAGCAGAGTCCCTTCTCAAATGTGCTCCCTGGCAGGGAAAAGGCTCAAACACTGACAGCTGTGAGTGGGCAGGAGGCCGGCTTTTCACAGCAAACACATTCCGTTTTCTTGCTGATGTTACTGTAATGGCGTGCCAGTGGTCCCACTGATGCCTATGGTGAGAGAGGTGCGTGGAAGAATCTCATTTTGCTTTGAGCTGAACTGAAACCCTGACTTTGAATGTCTTGGGCAGGTTATTTTTTGGATGACAACTTCCAAAATCTCTCAACTAATATTGATGATGGCCAGAAAATCTGGCGAATGTAGCCCCAGAAAACAACTTATTCAAGTTCTGGAGAAAGTTCCTTATATATACAGACCTATTCCAGGTGCCAATTCCCACTATATATCCCAGAAAAACCAACCTTTTTGGCCTTGGGAAAACTGCACAGTCCCAGAATGTCCCCAGAATAAGGGAATGGCAAGCCATTTCAGAGTACTCTCTACCTAGAAAACCCTGGAAAGGTTTGTCATAAGTCAGAACTGACTTGATAAATAATAATTTCGTGTCAGAGATTACTCTAGGTTGAAAGGATTTTTGCTGGAGAAAATGTGCTCAGGAGACGCCCGAATAAGGCTCCTTTCATGTCCCCAAGTGTAGCTCTCTGGTATCGAAACCCAGCCTTCCAGTTTCCAGCTCAGCGCTTTAACCACTAAGCCACCGTGGGAGCTGCTACTGACTTGATGGCACATGAATGATGGCACATGCATATTATTACAGCTGTATGACTATTTACTTGGGGAAGGGATGCTGTCTAAGTATACCTAAGGGTTCCATAGTGAGTTTAATATTAATGTCTTAGAATGTAATCAGATGGCTGCAAAGGTACATTCCTGATCACACCAGAAAAGACTCCTTTAACAAGAGTGATCTCCTTTAGAGCAACCATATTGTCCTCCAGGGAATTGCTCCAGCCCTGCCCCCCAAAGTTGAAGTCTTAGACATAGATTGGACATAGACTGGGTTGGACTGGAATGGTTTTCCCTCCCTGTGCATTATGTGATCGCTGGAAAACAGGTTGCACTGGACCATTCCACAAGTGGTCTAAAGTGTGATCTGTTTCTCTGTGTGGTCATGCCCTTCATTGGAGATTGGAATCACATTTCACTGGGAGGTGTGTGTAATTGAAATTTTATTGCTCTAAGAAGTTTGTGTATGTGAGAGATTGAAATCACATCATCCTGGGAGGTAGTGATGTGTGCTACAAGGCTGTAAATAGAAAGAAGTCAGATCAGGAAAGAAAACATATTTTGCAAAACAACACGAAACATCGCTCCTTTATTGAAAAATATAAGCATGAAAATAATTCACAGTCCTGTTTAATTCCAGAAGAATTCATCAATGATACTAAAATTATGGCATTAGATATTTCTATAATTCAGTGGAAATATCTTAAACATGTGACATGCATTTGTAATGCTTTCTTTAAATTACTACCAGAAAAAGTTCACAAATACAATTTTTAAACCATTGTTTCTAAGGTCTGAAGTTGGAATTTTAGATTTTCCCTCATTGCATTTTACTTTATGCTTTTACTGATGACTGGATGGGATACTAAGAATTCTGATCTACAGTTCATATTAATATATTTGCACTGCCACATTTATCTGTTTTGAAAATGTAATTGTTCTGTTCTCAGTCGACATATCAAGATTTCGAAAAAGGAAATATATGCCTAGTAACATTTCAAAAAGCCCTACTGGATTTGACTTTGGAATTGGAGACTGGGATTTGGGCTCTTATGGTATCCAGAGTAGCCACCAGAATACTAAAAGATTAAGACCTATATCTTTGCTGGCTTGTCATTTTGTTACTTTGTTAGTTGTTTCATTTTAACATTTAACTACCATATCACTCTAATCAAAGCAAATCCCAACTGCACCAGCAGTTGTCATAAACGCATTTACAACAGCTGTAGGTGCATTTATGGCAGCATTTTTGGCTGTTTTCACCACTTCTGCTGTTTCCAGTGGTGGTGGTGGTGGCTGCGAGGGTGGCAGGCCCATGGGCTGTAGGTTGCGAACCCCTGCTATAGCGCTATTATTAGTCAATGTTGACAATATTGAGCTAGATAAACTAGAATCTGACTCAACATAAGATAGTTTCCTATATTTGTTTGTGATTTGTCTGTTCATCATTTTTATGTATGTTTTAGTGACTGTTTGCCTCCCACAGAAGTGCTCCCATTGGGCTGCTGGGTAGAGGGGTGGAGTGAACTCTGTGCTGGGGGAGGGAGGAAGCATTCCCATTGGGCTGCTGGAAAGAGGGATGGGGCAAAATCTGTGCTGCATGACTGCCCGGGTACCCACAGAAAGGGCTCAGAGTGCCACTTCTGGCACGCGTGCCATAGGTTCGCCATCAATGTCCTAAGGGGTGGCATTTACAAGATCTGATGGGGGCAGCATTTCAGAGTTGCTGAGAGTATTTTTTCTGAAAGTATAGACAGTATCTGCTGTTGTCTTCCAGGTGCTTAACCTGTTCTTAGCTTTGTTGCTAAGCTCCTTCAGTGCTGATAGCCTGGCAGGTGGTGGTGATGAAGACGGCGAAATGAACAATTTGCAAATTGCAATTGGCAGGATCACACGAGGGATTGGCTTTGTAAAGAAGCATCTCCTCCTGCTGCTTCACAGGGAATGGAAGCCGAAGAATGAGCCATCATCTGAGGAGCAGGATGACAACAAGAAAGAGAATTTTGTTCTCAATCATATAGACACAGGCCAGGACCTCAAATTAGACTACATGGATGGAATAGCCAAAAAAGATGGTGAAATCTTTAAGGCAGGATACATGGATGGATTATCCAGAAAAGAGCATTTTATTGATGAAGTAGCCCAAATGAACTTCATTAACAATCCAAATTTGACCATACATGTGCCGATTGCCTCTGAAGAATCAGATCTTTATGATGAAACAGACACAGGCGAAGAGACTGCTGATGACACCAAGGTGAGTATAAGGTTAAAAGAGAACAGATATAGAACTGTGATTGGTTTATTCCAAAGATTTTCAAACTGAGTTAGTAGAAATTGAATTATTGGATGTATATTGAGAATTCTTTGATGAGAAGCTTGGTGGACATGTTAGTCAAAAGACTATCTGTCAATAAGGCAACATTTCCATTGGAATGTACATTGAGGAGGATTCCTAGATCATGAGGCCATTGTAAGGCTGAAAAGATCTATTGCCCACAGTAATGTATGTGTAGGGACTGTGGTGGCTCAAGTGGTGAAGACGCTGAACTTGATGACTGGAAGGTCGGCATGTCAGCAGTTCCAGACTCGAGTACTGCACGGAAAAATGAGCTCCGGTCTCTATCCCAGCTCCTACTAACCTAGTATTTTGAAAGCAAGAAATTACAAGTAGATAAATAGGTACCACAGCATTCAGTGCACTCTGGTTTTGAGGCATGACTGACACATGTCCATGGAAATGTCTGCAGATGCAGACAGGGCTGACTCTTTGGCTGTAAACAGGCATTGTCCTTTGTTTGGTGTGGCAAATATCCTTTGCCTGGAATTCATTTCGGAAAATTGGATTAATCCAGAGTCCTAGTCAGTCCATGGTAATCTTGAGCCGGCCAGATGGCTGACAGACATTCATGACAGGTTTGTCAATCTGTTGCTTTTGTCTCTTTGAGAGGGCAGTGTATTCCGGGTCTTGCAGGTATACCTGTTCATTTTCTGGACTAAAAAATACAATCTGGAAGCATTAGAATACATATTACCATTATGTGCTCAAAATTGACACAGTAGTCATGTTGAAAAGCAAGTTCCCCTTTTTTGTAATCAATAGAAACTAATCCAATCTATCAATGTGGTCCCTGTGAAAAGTTATGTATTTTTAAACATTATTTTGCCCCATTTCCCTGCTTTTGCTAGCTGGAAAACCAATGTTAATTGGTTTAACAAGGCTCCAGCTTTCACTTATTGTCATGTGCTACATTCTAACTTTGATTAGCAGGCGACAACCTTGATGCTTATGTCGATCACCTCTAGGGGAGTTCTAATATCGAGGTGGCTTTGGTTCATTTCTTCCCCTTGCAGTACCAGAAGGGTGAATAGCTTTTCAAAGAGGTGCCAGCCATGTATTCCTATGGAGATTGGACCTCTGTGCCATCGGGAGTCTATGGGGGGTTGGTGATGCGTGTATGCTTATGCACGTGTGAGTGTGTACTGCTTGTGCACTTTATCATGAAGGGGGACAGGGGCAACCAATGGTTAAAGCGGGAAACCTTTATTAATCTTAACCTATAAATCCAAGGGTTAACCGTTGGAACTGGCTATAGGTTGCTATGCCTCGCCCTACTTGCCTGCACTCACCCTTCGTGCACACGGCTGATCTGGGTACGCAGGTCAACGAAGGATTGAGAAAACCGGCAGTGGGGCAACAGCCCCACAAACGCGAAGAAAGGGAAACAACTTCACTTCCCAACATTCCTTGCGCCGCGCTGCACCAGAGCCAATCAGGCTGAGAGGCTCTCGCACGGCGCAGCGTTCAGAAACGCGCCGCAGCCAATCAAAAGAAAAGCATTTTAAAAAAACGCAGCACAAACACAAAGCACCAACCCATAACTACAAGCCCCAGCGTCCTGCGCGCCATGAGCGCGCAGAACGCTGAGGAAACCGGCACCCGAAAAATGAAAAAGAAAAACAACTCACCGCCTCACAGCCAAGCAAAC